>JADLZK010000521.1:0-510701 GCA_015847255.1 Hyparrhenia diplandra | reverse complement strand
CATGACATTTCCCCCACCGGTTCGGCGAGACCCACCGGGTGGTGGCGAAGGGCCCTTGAGTGGTGAAGTGACAATATCCGCCCGAAGTAGAAGATGAGAGGGCCCGACTTGTTGTTGTCGCCGTTGTAGATGCCGGCGCCCTTGTCGGCGAAGAAGAAGTCGAGGTGTAGGTCGCCGGTAGATGTCGAACTTGAAGCTCGAGGGCTACACGAAGGCGCGTCGCCCATGCACGGCGCATGACAGGATGCGCCGAGAGTGCCCGACTCGAGCATCCGCACTCCTGCGTCCCACGGCGCCGACGGTGATGTCGCCGATGCGGAAGAAGACATCGCCGTTGTTGTCGAAGAGGAGAACCGTGGGCCCTCGACCATGACGCTAGGGTGCACTGGCGGGAGGAGGACGCCGCTGGAACGCCCGATCTTCCCTTGGGCGGTTGGGAAGGTGGAAGCCCACCGCCACGCCATGCGGCAGGCGTTCTCCTCCAAAGAAGTCCCGGAGAAGCTCCGAAGTAGCGGATGTAGTAGCGGTGGAAGTACCTCATGATGCCATAGTGGAGGCTCCACTCGCGCGGTTGCCCTCAACTCGATGGCGTTGGCGGCGATCCCGAGCTCCTTGTTGGTCGTCGTGGCTAAGTGCAGCTCGGCAATCATGTCGCTCACCGCTGTCCATCGATGTCGCCCATTACAAAGAAGAAGACGCCGGGCACCCGCATGCGGTCAACTAGGGCCGCCGCAATGTCGCCGTCGATGTCGCCGGGGTTGTCGTGGTGGCCGGCCTAGTCGGCATCGGCGCCCTGCTCAGCGTCGGCAGGCTCGTCGTCGTTGTAGCGGCGGGCAAGGTCGATGGCCTCCTCCATCGAACGAGGCTCGAACCACTCCGAGCATCGTCTGCGAAGCGTGTCACGCAGCCCCGACGAAGAGGCCGACACGGCGTCCCTCAAGATCCATGCGTAGTGCATAGCTCTCGAAGGCGGTGATGTAGTCGTCCAGCTTGCCTCCCTGGGAAGGCGGTGCGTGCTCCCGTAGTGTCGAGGATGACGGGGGTTCGTCGCGTCGCGCGGCGTGCGGCTCGCCCCACTCGAAAGGGAACCTTCTCCCGGCATGTCGAGGAACCAGGATGCCAGCACCACTCGGATGGAAGGCAAGATAACCGCACGTAGTAGTCCGGTCGATGTCCAACTTGAGCTCGAACAAGAGCTCCATCTTCCGTATCAAGAGGTCGGGTTGTCGGTGTCGCCGCACTCGGACTTGCGGACGCGTCACGTAGAGAGGGGGTGGGGTGCCGCGGGTGGCACTACGGTCCTAGCGCCGCGGTGGCACGGGGCGCAGGGCGCCGCTGGTGGCGCCCGGGGGGGCGCCGTGGGTGACGTGCCGTCTCGCCGGAATTCCTCGCGCGGCCGCGGTGTGTCGGTGGAGAGGAGAGGGCAGCCGGTGCTGCGGGTGTCGCCGAAGATGACATCGAGGGCGCCCATCGGCGTCACGCGACACAATGTCATCACCCTCCTCCAACCGGAGGATGGCGGTCGGAGCCATCGACGGCGGCCGGGCGGGGAGGACGGGCGGCGGCGGGGCGGCGGGACGGGGCGGCCTGTGCCGGCGCGCGGCCGCTGGGCTATCCACCAGCGTGGTCGTCGGTCGCCGTCGCGGTGGTCCTCGAGGCGATTGTTGACACCTGTTATAGCATAATATTAATAGTCAACTAAACATAAAATAAGGGTATAAAATGAATATCAACATAGACTAGGGGTTTTACTAACATAATCCCACGAGCTTTGGTGGTTTATATATTTTCAGGGACTTAACAGGTAAATGCAGATGAGAACGGTGAAAAACCTAAGAGTTTATATCCCATACGATGATAAGACTTGACTGTGAAGTAACTCTACCCAAAATGTGGACTAAAACACTCTAGAAGACTCTAGAAAATACCAGAAGAAAGGTGACACAAATATGCCACAAGACCCTGGCGGCCGCCAGAGCCTTTTAGGCCAGCCGCCAGGTGGGTCCCACATATCAGTCTCATATTTTTATGTCGGTTTACCACCGACCTTGAGGTTGTATCTACACCGTTATTGAAGGTCGGTTTGATCCAATGGTCATCGTTCATCGTCAAGGCCTATATAAGAAGACCCCCTGACCCCAGGGTGAAACCCTAATTCATTCTATTCTTTATCTCTTGACCTATTGGTCATTGAGGTGTCCCAATGTGAGGACAACCTCTCCACTAGAGAATTAGGGCTAGACTCTCTAATGTAATAGATTAGCAACTAGAGAGTTAGGGAGAGTGGAGCTTTGCTCCGGTTCTGGAAATGTCTACAGAGTTTGGTATGTCTTGTATCCTTTCTTTGTAAGACTTATGATTCATATATTTATCTTCTCTATTTACTTCCATGTCTTTCATATATGGTTAGTATAGTTGTTATACCATTGCATAGGATCTTCGCTCGTATTGAGGACTCTAGTTATTCATGGTAGCTAGAGTAGTAATCGATAGTATAGACATGGTGTCTAGGCTATAGTTTACCTGAGATTGCACCCAACCCCACGGATAGTTTGTGGTAGCCTCAGGTGGTGACAGCCCTGACGGCCGACGTATTCCACCACGTTCGGGTTGGTATTTGTAGGACCGTAGTCGGAGCTTCCTATCCCCCTTCTCATCTCTTTCTGTGGCTAGTGTTCTGATGTCCCGAAGTGTTTTGGTGTGATTGCTATCATAGAACCTAAGTAATAGAGAAGTACATTGGAACCTTGATCTCTTCCGCTGTCCTCTCAACTTGCTAGCTGTACATTTATCATGGAATTCTCTGGTATGATTTATATTACTCATAACTCTTATCAAATATCATTTACCCCCTCACTATAGTCTAGTGGTTTGCTAAGTTAGTGGATACATGATTGTGACTTATTAGAATTCTTTAGCCAAAGCTTCCCTGTGGATACGATACTCTAGAATGCTCATCCTAGGGAAAAGCTACAATGGTAGGTGTTCTGTGCGCTTGCACAATCCTTCACATTCTTTTAGCACTTAACAAATGCCAACAAGCTTTTTGGCGCCGTTGCCGGGGAAGCAATTGGCGTATAAGATTTTAATAATGATCATGATGTCTGCTAATTTAGTGTATCACTAGCTTTAGTAGGATTACTCTTGTTCTGTTGAGTTGTGGAATAGACAGGGCAAAAGATGTCATTACGACCTTCCGGCAAGATTCCACAAGAAAAGAAAAGAAGAAAGATTGAAGAACCCACGGTGCCTAATCATTCAAGATTCATTAACATGGGAACCCCCACGTATCTCAAGGTATGCATTTAAATAAATAAATAAATAATATATATATATATATATATATATATATATATATATATATATATATATATATATATATATATAATTCCAACCATGTATAGATTGGAGAAGAAGTCGCCGTCATAAGAATTCAATACACACATCTCAAGTGACGCGTACATAGAAGCCGCACATCGTGGTAAGTATGATAAAAAGGTGGAAAAGTCTTGCTCATGGACTATAAATTGATTGAGTAGTTATCATTTAATTTCTTGTATTGCATTGCATGTTTACTTGATCAACTCATGCATTCACTCCGCTAAGTTTATGTTTTCTCATAGTAGATCCATTGCATGATTAGTTGCATCTATCCATACCATTTGCATCTAAAAAAATAATAAAAAAATCCTCACCATCATCATGCTCTTTTCGCCTCTAATTGAGTAAATCTCTATAGTGCTTTTATGTCACCTTTGTTTGCTATAGTGAGTTTTGGTTTGGAAGTGCTACCATTGGGCGTTTTCAAAGGCTTTTAAATTAAGCGTGGTGCTTAGGTTAAAATGCCTTCCTTAATTGAATTAGACATGGAGTCTAGTTTGGTTATTGAACTAAGAATTGTTTGCGTGGACATTGGATATTTTGTTGGACTAATCCATGCGAGAGAACTCTCAAATCCAATTGGGGTAAGTCAAGAGATGAACTCATATCAGAGATGAAGCAAGGCAAATGATGAACTCCAACCTTGTGCAAAAGACACGGCTCATTCATCATTGATGGAAGAATTGTAAGTATCACATCATTCACTGTCTTTTTTTACAAGTTACCTTTGCCTTGATCCACATGCTAGAGTGAAGCCATGGGTGGTGGGAATCGTCACGGTCTCCTGGGATACCACCGTCGAGACCCGGCTAGATTGGGCGGAACCGACACCCGATCGTCGACCGTTGAGGCGGAGGAGGAGACGTAGGGAGATGCAAGTTTCGACGACGGCGGCGACGGCAAGCGGCATCGGCAAAAGCCTAGGAGCGAGGAGCAATATTTATTTATTTCCTAATAAGGGCCTTCCTTATAGATTGGAATATTCCATTTTATACAACAAAAAGCCTAAGATAATCCTAACTTGAAGACGGCCGAGTTGGACGCGAGGGGAGGAAGGAGGAGGCGGCAGGGGCGCCGGCCCCCCCCGCCCCCCGCGTCGTCCCCCTAATGGGCGGCGGCGGCAGCGTCGAGCCCCTTTAGCCCTTCCCTGGGCTGGCCCAATTCGGATCATGACATGCCATGCATATAGAGATGATAAATAAAATGCACAAAAATCAACAATAAAATATTTCACTAGAGATAAGCACTGTTACAATTTCCATTTGTATTTGTATTCATTATTAAGCTTACCATCAGAATGTTTGGGTGCCCTTTTGTTCCTCATAGTGCCTCAAGGGTAAATCAATCATTTCAGATACCATTTAATGGTGTTAGAGGTAAAATATGACGATAGGGTCAGATTGTTAATCAAAAGCTCAAGTGGGCTAAATAAGTAAAAAAAATTGTTTCAGGGACAAGGAAGAAAGGCAAGTTTCAACCAAACAAGAAATTTTCTCCTTACTTTTTAAAGTTTGTTGGAGAAAACCACACTTAATTTTATGACAAGTCATATCAAAACCAATCTCAAAAACCATCTTTGTTTTTTCTTGTAGAATGATGTTTTCATAACATTTCTAGTTGGAGGAAAAGCCGTTTGCGAGGGTCTAATAGTTTTCCGGTTAGTAGCTATTTTGGTAAAAAAAAAATCGAATCTCACATTAAGCAAACAGATTTGCATGCATTACTGTATTTGCTTTGCTCCTTAAGTTTTGGGCAGCAAAATGATGGTTCGAAAATTCAAATCAAACTATGTAGAGGGAGACAACCCTTGTGGAAGCTTTTATTAGGGGAAAAAAATAGTGAAATGGGCCAGCCCATTGGAACAAGCCCAGGCCCAAGATGGAAGCAGCGCTTTGACTTGCGTAGGACACTCGGCTCCTGGGGCTTCCGCAACCGCCGCGTCGTGCCGTCGCTGCCCTGCTGCCCAATCCTCCGGTGGTTCTAGTGGAGCCGGCTCACTCTCGCGACACCGCCGCGGCCTCCCGCTGTCCATGGACGGCGAGGAGGCGCCCCTGGGCGCGCTCAACCTGGCCGAGTACGCCCCCGCCGGCGCCCGCACCGTCGACTGCTACAGGCGCATCCGCAAGATCGGCGAGGGCACCTACGGGTAAGCGAGCTGAACCGAAATCCCCTCGGCCGCACGCTGGCCGGGTTAGAATTTCCCCTTGCATTTCGGTCTGTTCCACCTGAATCGTTCGCCGCGCGCTGCAATTGCAGTAGATGTTGAGTGGCCGTGGGATCGTACAGGCCGGCGGCGGAGTGATGATGATCCGTTTGGTCCGTGGGTTGCACGATTGATGGCGTACTTGGAGGCAGTTGTCGGCGGGACTTTGTGTAGGTCATTGCTTGTTGGTGGAGCAACTGTGCTTTTGTTGTTTGGTCCAAGACTAGATGCCATCAGTTATTGGGCATCATTAAAGCTTTATTTGCTCAATTAGTTAGTTGCTTAGGGTTCCTTCGGTAGTGTTGGATAAGACAGGTTGGTATTTCTGTCAGAATACCTGAATTGTTATGCACGCGTATACATTAAGTTCTGATGTATAGCAAATATAATGCAGCTAGGTAATGTCCTTTTTTTTGAGTCTGATGAAATGGGGCAAAACCCATAACATATTTGTTTGACCTGATTATATGCATTTTACCTGGAATTTCACTTATTTATGCTTACAACTTTGCTCAGTTGCGTCAGCTTTCATCTTCTTGGACATCTTGAGTCCTAACAGTGCTGTTAGTCCTAGATGCCTTCAATTATTGGGCATCATTAAAGCTATAATCATTTAGTTAGTTTCTTAGGGTTCCTTCAACAGTGCTGGACAATATTAGGTACTAGGTATGTCTGTCAGAATGCCTGAATTGTTAGGCATGCATATACATTAAGTTCGAATGTATAGCAATCATGAAAACTTTATTTATGTATACACTGCAGCTAGGTAATGTCCTTCTATTTTAATCTGATGAAATGGAGAAAATCTCATAGAATCTGGTACTATCCTGATTATATGCATTTTACCATGAATTTTACTTTTTAATTTTACAACTTTGCTCTGTTAAGCGTCAGCTTTCATCCTTTTGGACATCCTGGGTCCTAACAGTGCCGTTCATCCTAGATGCCATCAGTTATTGGGCACCATTAAAGCTATAATCATTTAGTTAGTTGATTAGGGTTCCCTCGGTATTGTTGGACAATATAGGTAGGGATGTCTGTCAGAATGCCAGAATTGTTCCGTATATATTAAGTTCTGATGTAGAGCAACCATGAAAACTTTATCTATGTATATATAATGTCCTTTTATTTTAGTCTGATGAAAGAGGGGGAAATACCATAACATGTGGTGCTAACCTGATTATATGCATTTTACCAAGAACTTATTTATGCTTACAACTTTGCTCAGTTGCGTCAGCTTTCATCTTTTGGACATCCTGAGTCCTACATTTTCTCTAGTATTATTATCCCATGACAAGCTTTTTATCTGTAGAAAACATATTTCTGGAATTCATATCTCAATATGTTGGAGCACATTAGGTCACAAAAGATTTTTACCTAGTAGACAATCTGATAATCTAGATATGTTGTCACATTCCCTGTTGAGCCAATGCTTTTCTAGAAAGCAGTTTGTGATGACGAGTTGGAGACACTAGAGCCCTATCTTATGAGATCTAGCTTCTATTTCAACTCCATGTGGATAACTCAGTATAGATTTTTGTGTGTATAGAAAAATGATGTTTTATGTGTTTGAGCAATAGTTCAGGTTAAGGATCTGTCACTGGTATGTTCTTGTTTTTTTGATTCTTCCCATTCACTTGGCCATTCGTTTGCTTTTTACTGGAACTAGAGTTTGTTCCCTTTTTACTGCTAGATATCAATTTTCTCTCAGTTGGTAACATGTGTTTGAATCTTGCGTTTTCTTTTCTTTCTATTTTGACTATTGTAAAATACTCCCTCTTAAAGGGTCTGATACTCTGATTGTATTCAGTGGAGCGTAAATAAAAATACCGCCTACCTTTGACTCTGTATATAAAATGGTTAATAGGGGCAAGTACTTTCATTGCAAATTTGATTATGCAATGTGCAACAAGCAAGGTGTATGAAGATGCAAAAGACCAAACCTCTTGAGAAAAAATGTGGCATTCTTGTAGAATATATAGAGCCATTAGGTTAGTCTTTCACACTGACCATAATTTATAGTCCTTTCTGAACCCCTACTTTTACTGAACCTGGTGTACTATAATGGTCTTCCATCATGTCTTAAGATCTTTGAGATAACCTGCTAAACAAGGCTCTTTGAAATAACAACAGTTAAAATTTCAGTCTTGATGTTCTTTCTTGTCCTTAGGATTATTTCATGATAAGAAAATGGAATAAAGGAGATCGCCTGTCATATTTTCATTAGTTTTATTTCCTTGCCATCTACATTGATCTGCCAGGGCATTTTACTACTACATGAATATCTATGGTCTATCTAACCACCTAATTTGTCACTGTCATGTCTTTTCCTACAAATCTCAGCGAGGTATTTGAAGCTGTGGATATTATTACTGGGGAAAGAGCAGCACTTAAGAAAATAAAACTGGATGATGGCAAAGAAGGGGTAAGTTTTATGATATCAATAAAGCTGATAATACTTGAGCACATTGTTTTGTGCGGCGTTATAGACCCCGCTGAACTATTCAGTACCTCTGTAGTTTCCACGCCAAATCTTGCGTGAGATTAAACTATTAAAAAGCTGGATCATGAGAACATCATCAGATTGAAAGAGATTGTAGTATCTCCTGGTAACAAATGTTCATCTAGTCATTTCGAGATATATAATAGAGTGCATGAGTACAATGACATTGCTTAACCATTTTTTAATTTTTTTCTCAGGTTCTGCACATGGAACAGGTGGATCAGGTATATTATCACTCAGTTCTCTTTTGTTTGATTGCTTATATTCTTCTTCATCAGCTCATGCTGATGGATTTGATATTTTCCTGTTTAATTGATTTTTACCTGCATATAATTTTATCCTGTGGACTGTGTAGATGATCACATCTATAGGGGAGATATCTACATGGTGTTTGAATACATGGACCATGATTTGAAGAAAGTATTGCACCATAGTGCCCCATCCCAAGTCAAGGTACTCAAGTCTACTTGTTAGAGAAGTCAAGGGCCTATTGGGTCTTAGCCCATTAGGGTTAATTAGTAGCTTGCTTAGGGGCCAAGTCAACTCTCTCTATATAATGAGAGGACATGTATCAATCTAAAGCAAGCAAGAGATTAAGAAGGAAAACCCTTCTCTCTTGCCGGCCGTGGGTAGAGCCCCGCGGCTGGCGTTCCTAGCGCCTACAGCCCCAAACCCTAGCCGCCGCCGCCCTGTGAACAGTACCCGCGGTACTGTAGCTCCGCGGTTACTGTAGCACACCCTTCGCTGCCCTCTTTTCCTCCTCAATCCGGGTCCATAACACTACTCCTTTTCCATAAATCTTGGGCACGTTTCTCTTCACATTTTTTTCTAGCAATCTAAGGCATGGTTTGCTTTCCTATGCATGTTATTTTTGTTAGTGCCTCTGTTAACTTTATGTTGGCTTCATGTCATTAGCAATTGTGGAGCCACTAGTAATCACATTGAAAGTATGATGCTGCTTCATGGTCCATGCTAGGGGTGGAGCCAGTATTTGGGCATCATGGGGGTCATATCATATCACATATGCTTATACTGATTTTGGTTAGAACATAGATAATAACAAACAAATGTGTGCATGTTTTTCACTTTCTCAATACAAAGAAAGTTATCTGTCCTAAATAGCTCAAAACATAGCAGAACATAACAAAATAGCACGTCAACATTAGGATCTTCAGCAGCATGGGAGCTTGGAACAGTTAATTTAGTAGCTTGATCATTCGTCACATTATGATTTCAGCAGAATGGAGGCTTGAAACAACTGACTTATAATCTACAAACGGTCTTCCACCTGTTCATCTTGGCTAAACATTAAACAATGAATCAAGTGATCAACTAAAGACAATAAAAAGAACTCTAAATTAATAAAGAGAAAATGGGATATGTATAATTTAGTTAGTCTTAGCCCCACCTGATTAATCTAATTATAATGCTTGTTGCAATTGGAAACTAAATTCATATGAAGGTAGTATGAAGCATACCTTCTGGAGTACTACATGGATCCGCAGCCCTAGTGCTGCATTCCATGGCACACAGCACATGCTGCCCTGGCGAGTGGAGCGTAGGCACGTGAGCAGGGGTTAGTCGAAGAAAGGAGAGGAAGTTGAAGCGTCGCAGTCAAATGAAGTGGTGTGGAACAGAACAAATAGTTCTGCCTGGCTTGGTTGGGCTTATTCTCAATCCTCCATGGATGTGCCACAAATGTCAAGAAAACAGTAATAACATCATTGGAAACAATGATTGATGTACCTATTGGCGACTTAGATGTCATCCCTAGTATCCATGGACAAGGGTAAAAAACAAGAAGTAACGATTAGCTTTGGTGAGATGTCATCCCAGACTCCATGGAATCTGAGATGACTAAGTTGAAGGCCTCATGAGTGATGGCGAGGTCGACCCTGATTACATGGACGGTGGCGAAGGCTGCAAAGCTCATGGGCTTATGCTGATTCACCAGTACCAGTGGCCTCCTTTATTTGTTATTTTGTTCTCATCCATGCATAAGTGGATGGAATCTAATTTCTCATCAAAAATGGCATTGTGTGGCATCTAATTTTCTATTCGAATTTTCATCATGTGCCAGTTGGGATCAAATTTTCTGGAAAAAAAAAACTGTTGGGCAGGGGATAGCCTAGCTTGAATTACTAGATCCCTTGCAGATGCCTTGACGTATTGTTATGTGACTCTGCACTAAACATGCATGCAATTGCCCATAAATTGATTAGGCAGTGGCATGGCATTGAATAATGTGTTTTACTTAAGGACTTGACTTGAGCAAATAAGTCATTTTGAGTGAATCCTTGGTTTAGGCACTGAAAAGAAACAGGCCCAAGCCCAAGAATCATGGACTGTGTACTTAATGAAAAAAAATTATGAATTAACAGGTTTCTTAAAATGACCATTTTTTATGCAAATTTTCATTCTTCAGGTTTATATGAGGCAGTTGCTAAAAAGGATTGCAGTACTGCCATGCCAACAATGTACTTCATCGGGATATCAAAGGTTTTTGCTTTTTTTAGATTTAACTTGAAACTTTGCATCTCTGGTCATTTGTGCCTTCAACCCTATTTTCTTTGAATATGTTTTGATCTCATAATTGTCTGTTTATTGAATTGTTTGTAGGGGCTAATCTTCTGATAACTGGTGGTAAGTTGTTAAAAACTTCGCAGATTTTGGCCTTGCAAGGCTGTTCACTAGAGATGGAACTTTAACAAATCATGTCATCACTTTATGGTACCGGTAAGTGGAATGGGTAAAATAACACCATAGCACATTTGTTTGGGCCAAAACCTTTTTATCCCTTATACTAACACAACTTTTTCCATGTATATGTGCTGATGTGGACATCATTCTTAACTGTTCATAGACCCCTGAGTTGCTTCTTGGTGCCACAAGTTATGCTGAACCTGTGGATATTTGGTCTGTCGGTTGCATATTTGCGGAATTTTTACTTAAGAAACCATTATTTCCTGGCAGAACCGAGGTGCGATGCATACACTTCTCTCCTTTGTGCTCTTGCTCCTGGTGCTATTTTTGAGCATTGGTATTGTGAACATTGGACATGATGAGTTTTTGTGTTGGAAACGAGGAATATCGTGCGGGATTAGGTTGATTGATTGCCAAGTACACATTTGTATACCACAGGGTGTGCCAGAGCTAGAAGCCCTTGTAACCCTAGGTGCACGGGCCTTAGGCCAACCATGGCATAAACCTAACCAGCCCACTAACAGTAACCGCCTGTCTAACAGGCATGATGCACAAATACAGCAATTTGTGCGTGTTTATCTATTTCATTGCTGTTATATGATCCCTGTCTGTCCTACTTTGTTCTATTATGCATTTTCTGTTACACTGATATTTGTTAGATGTACATATTTATGCTGTACTGTATATTTCCCCACTATTGTAAGGACTTTAGTACATATTGTACAGAACCTTGTCTTCCCCTTTGGGGACTGCAATACAGTGATTTTGCATTTCCTAATGGCCGTGCGGCCTTTGCGTCGGTGCAGCCGTGGGCCGGTGCCAGCCCTGGTCCACCGGGTCCCTTCGCGCTCCAGTGCTGGCCCTGACCTGCTTCGCCTGGCTTCCTCTCTCCGGCGCAGCTGCACCAGGAAGTGCACTTTTTTTCTAAGCCCTCTTCTTTGCTCTTTGTACACCAAGAAAAGAAGAGTGAGCACAACCAGTGGACCTCATGGCATCATCCACTCGTCCCGGTGCTGTTCCAGTTCCTCGATGCCCTGTATATTCAATGACACCAATTGGGGTGAGTTTGTCTTCAACATGGTGGTTCACATGGGTAGTCAGCAGCTCTGGGGGGTATCTCGCGAGTGAGCGGACATGTCCATCTCGTCTTGCTCTTCCCACGCCACCCATATATCTGTTGGATGTTATTTATGTTGCTAAGAGCGCTTTGCTTGAGGCGTTTCATGTTCCCATGGACTACCAGTCTGATCTCAATGTTTATGAGGCTTGCCTGCATGAGGCGACCTGCGCCAAGGCCATCTTGCTTTCTGCGAGTACATCGATCTCTCGATGTCCCTTAGGGGCCTCACTACTACACAGCTGATTTGGGCTCACCTTCCTTGTAGTGACAAGGTTCATAATGAGTCAGTGTACCTTGCTGTCGTCGAGGAGGCGCTTCGTCAGTTGGATTCCACTATTGGAAACTTCCATTGTCATATGTTAGCCTTTTGGCATCGTCTAGACAATTTGGGTGCTGAGTTCTCCGCTGACACCTGATGGTGTTGTGAGTGCCATCGGAACCCGAGAGAGACTTTTCGTCTTAACAAGTTCCTCGGCTCTGTCCTGAGTTCGAGACTGTTTGGGCGCAGTTGCTGGTGTGATTATTACTCAGCAGCAGCCATCTGTGCTAGCTGCCATGCCAGGTGTCTTTGCCGCCACTGCCACATCCCTCGCCGCCTGAACCCTCGCTTTGGCCCAGATGAGTAGATGACGATGTCACATTCTTGAGACTGCTTGTGTCCTTCTGATCTCGGCTGATCTTGCTCCTCATTTCTAGGCTGAGGCTGTCTCTACGGTTGTCTTCCTCATAAATTTACATCCATCTTCTGCTCTTCAGGGATGCACTCCCTTCGAGCATCTCTTTGGCACCTCACCATCTTATAACCATCTTCGTTATTTTGGGTGTCCGCTATGTACTTCCACCCCGTGAATGCACCAAGTTGACTGCCCAGTCAGTTGAAAAGATTAGGTGCCAAGCTGCCCAGCTTAAAAACTGTATTTCCTCACAGCCACGTGTCAGACCAGAACAGGATGCTTTACCAACTATGGATTCCAACGCAACCTTGAAAAGAGCCTGAGCATTTGAGGGATTTGAATAGGTAATCCTGCCCAAGGCGAGGACTGTCTGTTGTGTCAAGCCAAAGCCACCTAATGCGGAGAGGCCATCCTAAATACTCCTGAAATGAATACCAAGCCCTCCATTTTGCAGTGGCATTTTGACTCAATTCAGGAAAACAGATCATGAATAACAAGTCAATTTTCTCTTGATTACTCAAGTTCATAGATGCATGTAGATGCATCTATTCATCTCTTGTGATAAGATTATTTCCAACAAATAGCACATCTTTGAAAGAGGGATTTTATTTCTTGAGACCATCAGAGTTTAGTACTTTTTTCTAAGACCAACTTTAAACAAATGTGGATATCAGTATTATTGATTTCATTTTATTTTACTGTCAGTTAGTATCTGAACTTACTGAATTTATCTGTTGTATTTTTCTTACTTTTCCAAAAATTTTCAGTATTATTGTTCGTGTTGGATATCCTAGTCCTAGTAATAAAACATGCTATATTTTCGCTCCTATATTTCCTCGAATATGGATGAGTAGTTTCAGATTATTGACATAATTCAACTTTTCTTATTTTGTTATGTTTATGCTTGAAACCTTGACAGAACTTATGTTTTGTTTTTTAGCAAGAGCAGTTATTGAAAATATTTGAACTATGTGGATCTCCAAACGAGGAAAACTGGCCAGGTGTTTCCAAGCTACCATTGTATAAGACTATGACTATCCGTCCTGCGACTCCTACCAAACGAAGCCTGAGAGATATGTTGCAGAAGTAATCCACTAACTATATTTCTTACGTGTAGGTATTTAGTGTGGTTACTATTTTTTTTGTTTTGAATTTAATGTCAAAAAATTCTTTTCAGCTTTGACTGTCATGCTGTTGAATTGATTGAGCGGATGTTAATCCTTAATCCTTCACAGGTATGTTGCTCTTATGTTTCAGGCGTCTATCTTTCAACATTTGCTTTGTTGTCTGAGATTTGATAAGAGGCATACTGACTAATCCAAACTCCATATCAGCATATTCATGACTAGTGTTTTTAGGTACGCATCTCAACTAATTTGAAAAATGCTGGGAATGGTCTAATAATCGGTGTCTGACTTTGTTTGCAGAGGATTTCTGCACAAGACGCTCTTGGTGCGGCATACTTCATCAACTAATATCATATGGGGGAAAGAAGTGTAGATGCGCTGTTTTCTGCGACTAAATTTTGTTTACCTTGTCAATGGGTCTGGGGATCTCATTGTTGTAAGTACTATCTGAAGACTGAAGTCTTGTTTCTCCTGCTGACATTGTATTAGGACTAGCAAGCAGTTTAACTTTGTCTAGATGTATTGTACATTATTGCTCAAGTGTATGTGATTATCAATTAATAATAATAACAAGTAGTGATTCTTGGTATATTTTTCATATGACACAGTGTTTCATATCTGTCTCCAAACTAACCTAGTGCAATCAGTCCCAGCATGCTAGTTGCTTCAACAGCTGAGCCATAAATATTTATGAACAATCAATTGATCTTATATGATCTCTGCACAATGCCACTAGTAATAAAGTAATCACGACCAGTTAATTGAATGATATGCGTTCAGATTGTTGGCCTCAGTCTCTTGTATGCTTAACATACAATGAATAGCTATGATCTATACATGTATATCTGCAGTAACCAATTGCTGTCTGAGAGCACAGAACATATTTTTTCCCTCCCATTTGGTTAACAAAAATTGTTTCTAACTACCCTCTGCTTTATACTATATACATTTACATGTTGTGAAGAGTATCAGTTTGCTTCTATGCAAAATTTGTGATTTTTGTATCTGTATCTTCTAGTACTAAAGAAATCAGGAGTACTTCTATTTTCCATCAGAAGTACTCCTTGTGGAAAATCAAAGCGGGTTCCCGTTTTGTGGCTCATGTCAAGTGACAGTTTCTTCAGTTCTTTGGCAAGTGTAGGTCTCCCACAGTAAAATACCCCTGCATGCATAATAAACTTTCATGATTAAGATGACGAACACTTGATCAATGCTCAATAGTTTTTTCATGCCTTTCAGTGTGCAGAGAAAAGAAAATGAGTACATTGGGGGCAAAATATTACCGACTGTAGAATTTGGGTGCTTGGACGCTATTCTTGTAAATACTTCTTTCCAGTTAGGTCTTGCAAAATGTGTCCTGACCTGAAACATGAACACAATTAATATATTCAAAAGCAATCATTGTCCATCAGCATTCCCCAGATTATTATTCAGCGAATTCATGATACTCTGTTTACTGAAGCAAAGTTTATTTTACCCTTGTGCCTGACACTATGTCTACGCCATGCTTGGCGTGGTTCAGTGCCTGCACCATCGACAGCAGGGTCGTCCTTGCATCTCGCTCCTCATACACGCTTGTCAGATAGTTGTGCAGCTCAATGACACCCTGGTTAAGCCATCAGGAAGACAGGAATCCCATCAGTAATGAGTACATCAACATCTGCAAGGAAAACAGCACACTAAAAGGAAGAGAGACCACCTTCTTGTCCATTTCAGCGACCTCATTCATCACCCCCTTAAACCACTCGAATGATCCAGGTTCCCTTGTGACCCAGTAGAAATGTGCGCAGCTTGTTCGGTATGCCCGCCTCTTGTTGCTGCTGCTCGCCGTTGAGGCGCTCAAGCTGTTGGCGCTGTCCTCGGACCGGGTGGTCTCCATTGCCAGGTCCTGAAAGGTTCAGGCAAAGCGATCCTCAGTGTCAGGCAAGCAGGAACTGACTTACAGAAAGCTGAATAAATGGATGCTACAAATGAGACGATACCATCAGCTCATCGGCCAGCTTGATGTTGTTCAGAAGATCTCTGAGGATGCTGATGAAAGGCGTTGCGCCGATCCCAAGGCCAACAAGGAGCAGCACGTCGTAGTTCCTGAAATCCTGCGCTGGGGCGCCGTAGGGGCCATCGACCAGCAACCTTGGTGGACTGCATCAAAGCCCAGAGGCAACGGATTGCTCAGTTTCATATTGATCAGGAAGATAAACAGGGCCAGGAGCAGACATGGCGTGGAGAATGCATGGGAGAACCTCTTGTGCTCCACCGCGCCTAGCTCCCCGAAGGCAGCCCTTCTGGGCACGCATGGCGTGAAGTAGTTCTCGACGAAGATGCGCTTGATTTCTTGTGTCCAGTCACCCCTGGTCTGGATGTGGACGCTGATGTAGTCGTCTCCAGGAGCTGAAGTAATGGAGAAAGGATGCCTGCCATGCGAAGCAGTATCAGAGATGATCGAGTGTAACAAAAAGGAGCAAGGGTGGCCAAATAAGTAGATAGAAAAATAAAGTCAGGCATACCACTCAAATGGAGAAATTGTTGGACACTGCAGGAAGATGTACTGCCCACTTCTGTAGCGGAATCCGTAGGGTTTTGACATGGTTATGGTCAAGACGTTCCCCGGTAGAAGGCACACCTGAGTGAACCAGATTGCAGTAAGAACATGCATGTACTTTCCATCTCTTCCTACTTCCAACCACCAGGTAAGTAGAAAACCCCATACCATTTTCTTTGTTTAGATCATTCTTTTTGTGAGCATCTAGTTTGGTCTTGAAATTGTGGGACTACTGACATGAAGTGACCTAGTAGCTAGTGATGGGCAGTTGTTGTAAATGAGACAAGTGTTCAATTAAGCCTACATGACCCTATCACATATCCTAGTGCCAACATTGACCTAGCAACCATATCCTCATCATACTGTCCACATGCCAGAATCCTTTTATATGACTCTGAAACCATCCATTCTCCCAACGGAAACGATGCTTTCGACAGTTTTCAAGAGCAAGACACAATTGAACGAGAACCAAGCCATACGCCCGTTGTCTTTTCGACCAACTGAAGATGATGATACAATGTGACAGTGTAAGATAGTTTTGCTGTCAACTAGCGAGGGTGCACACTGATGCTGGCTTGTCGTCCAGATTATGAGACAGATATATGCAGGTTCAGGGGACAGAGGCCAGATTATGATATGTCTGGGTGATACCTGCTGTCCAAACTTCAGATAATGAGATGTTTAGATGTTGTCTAAGATGTTAAGTTACCTTGAGGATCTTTACTGCATAAGCTTTGGATCGGAAGGCCCGTAGCGTCCGTTCCCCGACGTAAAGCACCAGTGGCACCGAAATGTACATCCATGTCTGCAAAGAGATCACACTGTCAGCATCAAGTTTTTGTCTGCTCCGTTATTAAAGAGAGAATGAAGCAGAGGTCAAGGTGCAGACAACTCAAAACACTTGGCAGAATGTCTCAACATATAGCATATGGTTTTCTGATGCTTATCGACAGGTCAAGTTATGCTTACAGTACTATTGTTTTGTATTCTACTAGATCAACATTGTTTCAGGCTCCAAAGTTAAATACAAATTAATCTGAACTGAACCAATACATATCCAACCACTGAGTTTGGCAGCTGTCAGATTCCCTTGTGCACAGCATAGGATGATAGGAATGCCCATTCAGGGTCTTGCAATGAGGTAAACAATGGCAGTTGTAGAGTGTGGTGAGTGCAAAGGTTTGTATTCTTGCGCATTTCGGTTCAAGGAACAATTTTTTTCAGTCAATAGTTGGTAGCAGATGCCACATCCGTGACACCTTTACAACGAAGCCCGCCACCACAACATGAACAAAAAAGAATTCATCACAAATTTGCAAAGGATCAGAAACAGGGTAGTTACAGAAGAGAGGCTCTTCTCCAACAAGGTTCCTGAAAAGGAGGTCGGATCAGGCTTGCCGCCCGCTAAAAGGGTCTCAAAAGCTCCCAAGGGGTGTCGTCGTGTCGTGTGACCTTGTGTGTGTGGTGATGTGGAGGATTTCGATCCCCATCCAGTTGCTGAGACGTGTACGCATGAAACGACGACAGGCCGGCCGGGCAACGCTCGCTCTCGGCCAAAGGTACTGAGACTCAGAGCTGGCTAGCGACATGGATCCTTTCATGAATTCATTCATGGGAGCGTACGTACGGTACGGTTGCAGGCGGCCATCGATGACGACGACGACGACGGCCGGCCACGAGATAAGCCTCTACGCCGGAGGATTAAGCTGCCCGTGGCCACTGATGACTGATGCAAACGTGCTTGATGGACAGGTACGCTTTGTTAATGCTATATATGCAGATACGCTTGGCCTCTTGGGGCTCCGTCTTGTCTTGACCTCAACTGACCACCAACGAGCACTGGGCATTGCCTGATGATGCCCTGTGACCTACATACATGGGCGATTGAACCATCGATAGAGCATGGCTACTAGCGATCCAAACATCTTTGCCCCCTCATTTCGGCAAGATTTGGCTACTAGCATATCATGCATCATCATACATGCATGTGTGGCTGAAATAATCCAGGACACCGGATGCCTATGAATGACTAAAGTTTTGGCCATATATATATGTATCCATTTCTTATTATCAAGCTATCCCGGTCCTCCCGTACACTGTATGTGGGGTTGGAGCACACTGATGCACATGTCACCCTCCTCCAGTTCGATCTCATCTCTAAGTGTAGGGAAAAACAAAAGTCTCGAACAGCTAGCGCCATGAAATGGTGTGGCCTACCTTAATTTCCCCAATTCCAATTAATGTCCCTAACTATGAGTACTATACAAATCGGCAAGCCTGCCTTGTGAACAGTACGTGGTCGCCTACGAGATCTTTCTGAACTCTCTGGCTTAGCTCGACCACCAAGTCCCTAGCTAGCTTCATTCAGCTACATTTTATATATATATTTCCTTCTTCTCATCTAAAAAAAAATTTATGTTTCCTTGTCCTGTGGTGCCCAGTGCCCATCAACATAGTAACAGCCACGAAGGCAACTGATGGATGGAAACGGATCAAAGCGTGCGAAAGAATCGCAGGCAGCGATGGACAGAAAGTGTGCACATCAATTCATAGTAGAGCTTTTCATTCCTAAATTCCTAATGCAAAAGGACCGGAATATATCATATATGCAGCAAGAACGATAGAATTAATATCAATTACCGTCCTCTGGTACCACTTGTCGACGAGGAACATGAACCATCCATGGACGAGGAGGAGGAGGTAGACGACGATGAGCAGGTGATGCGAGTACCAGAAGGCGTTGAAGCCGGCGAGGTGGGCGAGCGGGAACCACCGCCACCTAGTCTTGGCGGCCGCCTTGTTGGCTCCCGGCGGCTCCCGGTTCCGGAACGGTCGCGTGGCGAGGGTGAAGGAGACGGCCATGAGCGTGACCATGACGATCCCCGTGACGCCCTCGGCGCCGGCGAGGAGGCCCCGGTAGCTGGGCTTGTCCCGCCCGAAGAAGCGCGCCACCAGACGGTACTCGTCGGGCCCCGACGCGATCAGACGCGGGAAGTCGCACGCCAGGTGGTTCCCCGCGTGCAGGCAGATGCCCACCGCGATCGCCATTGCGATGATCTGCATCGTCCATGCCATACATTTGCAGAGGCCATCGTCATATATATGGGTAATTCAATTAAAAGCACTAAAACCATCTTAATACATCTTTTTTGAAAAACAAAAATGATCAAAGTAATGATGGCCAGGTGGGGTGATATGATAGCACACCTTGAGTATTAATACTTGATTAAGGCAGACATTACACAAAGAAAGCAAGCAACCAAGTGTCAAACGCGAAATAAATCGTTGGGACCCGGGGTATCTGATACTACTTTCTTTCTAATTCTAATGATGGCGTTTGGTTCATGTGTCGGGGAATCGTTATAGTGAAAAACTGGATTCAAATACGTGAAATGCACGTGTTGAATATATATAGTATTGAAGAAAAAAAAAACAGACTTAATCTTGTCATGATTAATTGGAGTTTTCGCCCGACCAGATCATAAAAGTTTTCTGCAGTTTGCACGACCGAACAAGACATGGATCAATGCCTTTGCCCCCATTGGATTGGAACACTGAGATTTTATAAAGAAAAAAATCATAGAAGAAATCAATTTATTTTTCACAGAAAACACACGGGAACAGAGGAAAAAAGTGTCCATTTCAACACGTTTTCTCCCAGAAGACAAGACTCAAGATGGGTGCGTGCGCATGGCCCCACCTGGCAGAGGAAAACCTGTCGGTCCGGTGACTTCCACGTCATCGGAGATATCGGACCAGGTCAAGACTGCTGCGGACCGGGCCCCGCGCGCGCAGAGACACGCGGATCTTCTGTGCCATCACGTTCGTAGGTCTCTCTGCAAACAGCCCAATCTGACTTCTGATTGGACCGTGCGGCCGCAGCGAACCAAAAGAAGCAGGGCCCACCACGATCCCCCAAAGTACGCGACGGCCGCAAAGCCGCACGCGATCCAAGCCCGCATGGCCTGGCCCCACGCGGCAGCGGCCCAATGATTGACCCCGCGAGACGCAAAACACCACCACGGTCCACGGACGGCGACGAGGACGAACGCCGGCGCCTCGGCACCGACGGCGACCGCCTAACAAACTTACTTCGGCGACGTGGGGCCCGCATGTCAGCATTTTTGTTTGTGTTTTTCTTTTTACCTTGTGGAAGGCGATGCTGTCGTCGAAGGGAACGAAGAAGCGTGCCCAGGTGGAGCGGAGCCACGTCAGCGTGTTGCGGCAGACGGGGAGCAGGACGAGCGCCATGTTGAGCTTGAGCGTCTCGGCGGCGCCCTTGGCCGTCGGGAGGCAGTACCCCATCACCCGGAACGCCGCCGACCGACGGTACTGCACGAACCGCCACGCGAACAGCGACGCCATGGCCGCGAACCACAGCGCCACCACCCACGCGCGCCGCCACCGCTCCGCCGCCGCCACGCGCGCACGCGACGCCGCGCGGCGCGGGCTCCACCGACGACGCCACCGCGACGGCGCCGATGGCTGCGCCTGCGGCTGCTGCTGCTGCTGCACACCAGCGGCGGCGCCGGCGCTGAGGCCCTGGCTCCACTGCGCCGCGCTGCCGCTGCTCATCGGCCGGCTGTAGGTCATGTACGCGTCACGCTGCAGGAGCAACGCCTCCAGCTGCCACAGCTGCGTGTACGTGGGTGCGTACGTGGCCATGGCCACGCCAGCCAGTCAACAAAAGGACACGATTGACACGTAGCTGTGCTGTATTTGTAGTTTGTACACATGTGGAGTATGTGTATCCATATCCATACCTCTATGTAGCCGAGGTTCTCCGGATCGAGCTCCTCCATGATCAGTGACGCGTACTCCTCAGCCTGCTCCTTGAGCTTCGACAGCTTGTTCGCCGACGCGCTCAGAACGATCAGCTAGGGTGAAAAAAAAAATGAAAACTTTTAGGCTCTGACATGTTACTTTCAATGACTCCTGTGTCTAATTCGGTAACTCAGTTGATCAACTTAATAACTAATCAAGTGGGTTCGCTCAACTTGATTTGAATTTGATTACCTCTTGCACTTCTTCCCTCGTGATCCTACCGTCCACGTTGGTGTCCACCCTGAATTGAATTGAAATGGATTTGATTTGTTTCAGTTTCAGGCCAAGAACACAACCAGTTGCTTGCGACAGAAAAACAGAGCAAGAAAATCAGTGCAGGGTTGTGCACGCACATGTCGAAGAAGATTTGGAGGCGCGCGTCGAAGCTCTGGTCGGAGATTTGCAGCCAGAACTCGTAGAGCTCGTCCTTGCTGATCCGCTCCAGGTTCTGCCGCCGCCGCCGCCGGGCCAGCGCGTCGAAGATGCCCACCGCGAACTCCTTGGAGTCCACCATCCCTGCAACGCCAATGCCGTCAGCACGTCACGGTGTGAGTGATCGGCGTCGCTCATGGCTAGTGTGGGCGAGGACGAACGTCGTCACGTACCGATGCAGTCGCCGAAGTCGTCGCGGGCGAGGAGGCCGTCGGTGGCGAGCGCGTTGAAGCGCTCCTCGACGGCGCGCCAGAGCGCGGCGCCGCCGTCGGCAGCGTCGGAGGTGGTGCGGCTGATGAAACGGAGGCCCTTGAGCGCGCGCCGGGCACCGGACCGCGACCTGTTCAGGAGCCCCGCCTGGACGCGCCGCCGCTCGCGGGCCGCCAGCGCCGCCTCCCGCACCACCTGCTGGTCGGACATGGTCGCCGCTGTCGCCGCGGCCGCGGGCGCTGGCGGCGGGGACGACGCAGCGACGTTGACGGCGACGGCGACCGCAGCCACGCGAACTTCCTGCGGATTCGCGACGACGTCGACGAGCACCGGCTCAGGCTCCGCGGGCCGTCCGGGGTGTGCTGCGCCTGCGCCGTCCCAGCCGCGCCGGGCACCGACGACGTGGTGGGCGTCCCGTACAGCGTGGCGGTGGTGGGCGCGACGCTGCGCACCACCATGGACTCCTCGTCCAGCTCCAGCATCACCTCCACGAGGTCGCTCTGGTCCGCGAGGAACGTCGGCAGCATTCCCCCGGCGGCGGCGCTGGCGCTGGCGGACCCAGCGACGTACTCGTCGCTGTGCGCCGTGATGAAGGACTCATTGTCGGACACGTCGGTCTGGTCGTCGGCGAGGTAGTCCGCGATGCGCCGGCGCCACGTCCGCCGCCCGCTCCCTGACGACGACGCCCGCGACGGCGCCCACATGGCCGGCCGGACTCTAGCTAGGCAGCTTCTTGGCACACCTGCTGCCGCCCTCGCGGCGTGTGCATATCCCCCCCGGCCGGCCCCGCTCTGCTTTGGCCTCACTGCGTGCTCAGGTGAGGTGATCAGCTTGGTTGTCGCGAGCCCAAGTGAGTCCCGAGCGCGAACGGCAGGGGCGCAGGGCGGCGATGTATATTCTTCTCGGCGGGGGCGTTCGGCGGCACTACCGGTGGTTGGGATTCGGTGCGCCGAGTCGCGGACGCTTCAAGAGGACCATTTGAAAGTAGGCAAACGGTGGGTGTCGTGTGACAGGGCTTTACTGAAAGAAAGCTTCGTTCGCCTGCTAGAATTTAAACTTTTTTTTTCCATTCAAATTCAGTATTTCAGTATAAGTATATATTTTGGCATATTCGTGTCAAATTAAGGAGATGAGAACGAGTTTGCATTTGGGCTACCGAACTCGATACCGACTTTCTTTGTTTATGTGTGTTCGTTATATTATCTGTTCCTTGTTTTTCCTCTTAACAACTGAATTTGCAGTAATGAAATACAGGAGCCGGTGAGGTTAACCAACCCTGAAATCGACCCGCGCAAGTCGAAGGTTAATGATTAGACCAATTTGTGCTCTCTGTTCGGCTAGTCGATAAGTGGACCGATTTTTGGCTGATTAAATAGTGATGAGAGAGGTTAAGCTAAAACAAGCCGACAAACAAATTATATCGTTCTAGATGCGGCCATGCCATTTTGTTCTCTGAATAAAGTATAATGTTATTTGAAGGTTTCTACAAATACTGCCGTTTCTGCTGTTTGCTCCACAGAATTTACAAGTCTCAGTTCTGTCTGTAGGATCGATAATACTGTCTGTGATGGGCGCCAAGATGCTCAGCAGCCACCAACCAGCGCTGTTTGGGCTCTGAATCCAGCTGCTAGCTAAGGTACACCGATCAGCTTGGCTGCATCTGGACTGAAACTGCACGACGCCTGTAGCCTTGCCTGGATGCAGGAGCGAGGAGCGGCTGAAATGGGTTCGTTTCTGCTCCCAGCTCGGCATCAACTTTCATGGCGCCCATCATATGTCGGAACAAGGGTGCAGTGATCAAGGACCAGTTTCAGCTGATCGAGACCCATCAACGTGTGATGATCGTTCGTCACTGCTAATATATTGCGAGCTAATGGTTCGACTTTTTCACCTACAACCCACACTATGATTTCGCCTTTGCAGGCATTTTGGGGCTGGCTGATAGCGCCCAGCGTCTCTGTTGTTGTGATCGAAAGACTGAAAGGCATGCCGTAACGGACTGATGCTAAATCCGCTAATTGAGTGACGAGGTAGCATAGTATTGTAGCAAAGTCAGGCAGCGTGAGGAGCACGGCTGCCGCCATGGCTGATAGCGCTCTCCTCGATCTCGACATGTGCCTTTCGATCAGGCACTGTAAATGTGACTTGCTGTTCTTTTGGTACCTGAAGAAACTTTTTTTTCGACCACGCCTAAGCGCGTTTTTGAGGTACCTGAAGAAACAATGAGGTTTTTTCTCCGATCCATTTCGAAGGATAATAGCTTATTGGCCATTAGTGTTTGCTGCGTGTTCAGAGGCTGCTGTAGATCGAAGCATGCCTGCCAACCTCATGCACAAACGAAACGATTAGTTGGGTCACACGAATCCTCTATCCATAGCAGGGGTAGAGCGTTGTTGTTGCATGACTCCTGTAGGGCTGTAGAGAGAAAATACGCTTGACTTGATAGTGGCATTACATGCCTTTTTCTCTCCAAAAGAACAAAACATGACTGAACCAGTTCACCGAACATTTTTTTCCCTCGCAAATAGGAAATTGCAGTGGTGCTCCTTCACAATTTTTTTCTTTGTCGCTAAAGAGGAGCATCACTAATTTGCATATATAGAGTACTACTAGGCTCATTAAATTCGAATTGTGCACGTTGCATGTGAACCTGAATTTAAAGCCTAATCTATCTTGCTTTTTTCATGGCATGGCAATCGTCATTATTCACGTGGAGATACAACACACATGACTTCTTTAGTTGTTGCAACATGTTTATCTACCTTGTGAAGGACCAAACTGAACATATTGGCGCGGTACGGTGGAGACCTTTCTAATCTTTGGAATGGAAGGACCCAAGAATTTTCCAGAGGAAACACGCTTCATTTATCGAGTTTGTTGTGAAGATCAAGGATGCAATGAGATGCCAATGCATGAGAGAAAAGAAAAATATCTATCAATGACACTTTGTAATAATTATTTTTTTGTTCAATTAGAGAGAGTTATTAGCTACTAACAAGAATTAATAATATGATAACAAAAGCAAGTTCACTATGTGTCTTGATACTGTTGCGAAAATAAATGACGTGGGTGAATCTCGAGATCCAAGCAACACGAATTACAAAGCAAAAAAAGGGGGAAAATATCATGACTCCGGAGACCAGTAGAAGTATCAGGAGAGATCTAGAGAGTGTTTCCTTCTCGGGCTCCATCTATAAAAGGGGTTTGGTCATTTGTTGTAAGTATGAATTCCAGTGAAAGCAACTCAATAGAAACGAATCTCCACTCTCCCCAATTTTTTTCCTATATATGTGTCTCTTTGTGGATTGTGTGATTCTTCGTTGGACAACAATTTACTTAATGTGTGATTCTTCGTTGGACAACAATTTACTTAATAGATACTAAATAGTAAGTCATACTCCTAATGTTATACTAAATAGAATGGTTAGATCGTTATACTAATTATAATCCAAATGCATTATCCTCACCCATGCGCGCAATCAAGCGTCTAGAGCACATGCATAGAGACCATCCTCACATGCCAGCCGGTGAGGTATCCTTCCTTCTCTTTCTAGGCGGTTCTTGTTATGTGTGGGACTTTGTATCCATTTCCTACTCCAATTTTCATCATTCCTTCATGCATGACTATATAGTTAGGAATACTCTGTTCAGAAGTGCCTTATCATATTCTAAGAACTCTGTCTCTACATTATGAATTAAATCTTCAATAGTTTCAGGACTTCCACAGTCAGTTATGGATTGTATAGAGTTGAAGAATTCGAGGTCCAAAACATTTATATCTAGCGAGTTTGCTGGCTGCTGCATCAGTCTAATGTCTAGCCCAAGATATGCGCCCTTTTTTTTAAGAAAGGCTGGATCATTTGCAAGAACATGAGTTCTAGCATTATCTTGTTGAATGAAAATAGTATTATCTCTTTCTTCTTTTGGCCACTTATCTTGGATGGCTGGGATAACCTTCTCAAGTAAATATTGTCTCATTACATCCCTGTTGACTATGATTGACTTGGTTTCTAGAGTCTCTCTTTCTCTGTTGTGGTTTTAAAGGGTGCAGGCACCTCTTTCACAAATGCTCACACTCCAAGTTTTTTTCAAAAGTCTAATGTTATGTTGTAGTCATACTTCTCCAATAAACAGACCAAGAGAAATCACAACTTTTTTCAGAGGTTTTGGGACCCGTTAGACACATATCACGACTTTTTTTAGAGGTTTGGGACCCGTTGGGCACATGTCAACAATCGGTGGTGATTCCAATTTGAACAGTCTTTCATCATTTTGTCCTTCCAAAAACAGGCTCTCCGGTGTTCACATAGAATATGAGGTTGGTACAACTTGTCAAGTTACCAACGGTTATGTAACGCTGCTGAGTAAAGACAAGATGTAATGTATAAATCACGAACAATAATCATTTTCAATTTCAATAGTTTAGCCATCATGAAAGATATTTTTTTAATCAGTCACTTGCCTATAATAATGTCAATCCATTTTAGATTACATTCTATTAACACTCCATGACACAAGAGCTTTAGAAGTGGCCACTTCAAATGTTTTTTTAAATATAACTAAAAATTATAAAATATGTCTACATTGTTAGATTAATATTATGTGTTTTGTTTTTTTAAAAAACAGAGTTAAAAGAAAAAAATATTTATAGTGTAAATTCAACATCTGGAGCATGAGCTAGCTACCATATTACAAACGGACAGTTCTAGTTTTTTTTTTTTTTTTTTTTTTTTTGAGTCAAGACACAGTTCGAGTTTCTTTGCATAAGACAATGAGCTTAGTTGCATAGGGCACCAGAGCTATGTAAGTGAGACTTATGGAATCCAGCATGGCATTATTTTTAGAGACTCGAGAGACCTTTTCGTTAAGGAAAAAGTGTATATGATACTTGGAGCTTTACTTATGGTCTATACTGCTAAACGTTTATATTATCTCCTTTATCATTTTAATTAATGACCTCAAATGAAAAATCTTACAACTAGAAAGTTGTGGATCTCATCATGGGTTACAATTTTCATATACAAATCATCTTCACCCGAAGTCGTATGAAATTTAAAATGACATATGGGTCCCATCTGGACTAGGCAAGTGCTGAGTCAGCATGCCAAGTCAGCTAATAGGTTCATATGCGCCTATTTGAACTTGGCTATGCCATTTTCAAACTTTAGGGACCTATTATATGACACTTGGAGATAACTTTGGGGTTCTGCAGTGCATTTCATCGTTTTGAATAGCATTTTGTAGGTAGTCAAAACTTTGGTTAGTATATTTCAAACATAGAAGTGTATTTGTCTCAAAAAGTAGTTTTGTAATATTTGATTTTACTATATTAATATATTAGTACAATAAAATTTAGAACTGACGTTGTATATCTTTGGACTGTATTGGTGTTTGGAGCGTCACTGATTTGACACTAGAGGGAGCATATATGTTTTCCACTTTAAATAATTATATGCGTGCACAAACACACACGAGTAGTTGTCTCTGGTCGCTCGATCCAATGTAGGACGGCAACGTAGGCCAAAACAGCAGTGTCATGTATGATGTAACGTCTTGCAATATACTATATTGCAATCTACCGAATACATGAGATAGGAACAGGATCGCGAATGCCGATCAATGTACGCAAAAACTGGTATAGAATTACATCCATATATGAACGTTGAGATGGTGGGTCGAGAGGCGAAACGTCATGACCATCTGGCAAAGATTCCTCTGCCGATGTAGACGACGACACAGGATTCGTCTCGATCCCTAGCTACCATGCTGATCAAGTGAATGTTGTGGAATTTTTAGCAAACTGTTTTAACGCTTCTGGCCGATTAAGAAGGTTACGTTTATGGAGATCGTAGTGTCTCACTGTTTGGATTTTTAGCTGGTAAAGATAACAAAACCATCTAGTGCTCCCATACCTCAGAAAGGACCGAATGGTAAAAGAGAAGATGATTGGACTCTATAAATTTTGAAAAGAAAAGACAACCTTATCTTATACTCCCCAGTCATTTTAGTTCTTCTATATACATTTTTTTTTACTATGTATCTATCTACGTGCATAACACAAACTATGTATTTAAAAAAAAAAATCAAAGTATATTATAATTTGTAATGGTGGAAGTACTATTTAAAACCTAACTTCCAATTGCACAATGGAACATAAGACTAAAGAAATCACACTAAGAAGTCTTGGAGCCATCATGCCAATCATGCCCTTAGTACGATTCACATGCATTAAGAGAAGGTGTAACCTATTACACTAAGAGCATCTCCAAGAGTTTGGTATAGTCTATATATACTCTTATGTTTGTATACCAATGGAGCAATCCCATTGGTTCCCATATAATGCGGTACTGTTCCTGTAACAGTAAAAAACGATAACGGGTCATGTGAGCAGTACAAACCCGTTATGAATAGTACGGATTACATGAACAATATAAACCCGTTATGAACAGTATAGACCCAATTACATGAACAGTGCAGCCCGTTATGAATAGTAAAGACCAGGCTCAAGTGAACAGTACATACCGTTATGAACAACACCGGATTATATGAACCGTGCAAAACCCGTTATGACAAGTGTACACCCATTTACAACCCGCAAAACCATACCGCCCATTATAAAACCCAACCTATTTTCTTCCTTTCAAAAAATTCCCAGAAAATTTTTAAATAAACTAGGTAACCCAGTAACATATCCATACATTTTGACCTCAGTTGCATTTACCTGAATTAAAAAAAAAAACCTCCAAAGTTTATTCCACATATTCGACAACGCTTTAAACTTTGGAAATTCATATCTCCTCTACCCAAACTCCGATTAGCATGATTCAACTTCCAAAAATCTTCTAAAATAGTATCCAATATTTTCATACCATGTTCTATTATTTGGTGCCCATAAATTAACATTCACGCACCCGCACATCACTTGCGGGCCCACTTGCTAGTTTACTTGCGAAACTAACACATCTAGCATTTTTTTTTTTAATTCTAAACCATTAGATCATTACAAAATTTAACATTGAATATCTTTTTCCCGAATATTTCTAGTAAATTTGGATCGCTAATAAATCATCTTATAATCTAATGGTTCTCTTTGTAATTTTTAAGCTCAATCAGAGAACGTAGGTTTCTTTAACATTATTACATAGATGTGTATTATTGATTAGAATCTTAGAACCAGGTCGTTACTCAAAATATATTGAACAAAGGATTGAGATTGTGACAAGCCATCTCATAGAGCATTCCGTCTCCCCACTTGACATTCTTCAATCACCACCATCTGATGCGCATCACCATGGAGCTGCTTGCTTGTATCTGCCATTCCGCTATTTGCAATTACAGATAGAATCTCGTGGGAGATGGTACTATTTGTAATTTGAAGTTATTTTTTTGTTCAGTGTTTCTGAAGTCAAGTTCGTTATATAAAATTAAGTTCAGAGCATATAACAAGTTGAAAGCTTGTCGCTCATTGAGATGAAAAATTAGGAAAGAAAAAAACAAGTGCAAATTTGTTTAACAGGCTAGTTGTATAGTTTTGAATGGAGATCAGACTAAAAAACAAGTAGAGAGTATCCCACTCAACTTCGATACAACGACCTTCATTTAAAAGGCTAGTTGCATATATTCACTTGATAAAAAACATGAGGCATATCCTGATAGTTAACTCTGGCTAATCTGGATACCATTTCATATATATAAACATCATTAACTATTATATGTGGCCGTCTGGCTGGCACGCCTGCATTGTGTGCCTATGTTCTGACCACACGTATCTGACCTGAACCAAAAAAAAAAAAAAAAAGGGGACAAAATTCAGAAACGCCAAGCTCAGGCTTGCAAGCAAATGAGTTCCTTTGCAGGGTAGCGCTAGTCATAAGCCAACAGTAGTGAGTACTATAGATTAGGAGGCGGTCCCTAACCCTATCCATAGTTATGTTTTCTGATGTAGGGGTTGGGTCAAGATAATGCTTGATTAAGCCGGTTAATGGAAGAGTATTTGCTAGTGCCGGCTCGTTCATCAGCTCACCTGTTCTGCATTGCAACACGGAGATTCCTATCGTTTGGGCGAGTTTGTGTTTGTCTCAGTACCGACCGGGCGGCACCGCAACACAGTTTTTCCTCGCCCTTTTATTTAGCAGCTAACTTTTTTATGATATATAGTCCACTGATGAATGATACGCATTTCACTAGGCAATGTGTGACGAGTGACCTACTGCATAATTCAGTTTAGTTCTTGTTCTGAATAATGTTCTTGTTCTTTGACCTAAATGCACACTGAATCATTATAGACTCTATCAGAAAAAAAAATGCAGAGAATTTAGTTCTCTCGGCGTTAATCTCGCCCTTGATTGATCTGATGGAGACCACTCATGCATGCATGAAGCCGCGTGAAACGGATCTTGAAACTCTTCATAAAAGAACAAAGACTTCCAGCACGTACGCTAGGAAGAATAATCCACAGCGTTAGCTCTGAATCTAGCACTAGACTTTGTTTCAGCTATCAGTTAGTGACTGCTGGTATTAGCATCTTTCTAACTCTCACCAAAAATTCAACTCAAGAGCAACGATTCCAAGATCGTTGAAGAATTATGTAGGGGATCGTGGTGGTTGTAGAAAACACAGTTAGACGATGCATTGGTGATGTGATGTCAATAGAAACCGACCTCAACTCCGGTAAAGGCAAGTGAACTTTTATCACCTTTTTTCTTTGAAATGTTTTCCTCTCCTTTTGTTCTTTACTGGCAAAAAAACTTTTTGGAAGGTTTGTGATGAGAGTGGTTAGCAAGGGATTTTAGAGAAAGACAAATCTTGGTTTGTACGTCTTGTTTGTTGGGTCTGTTTGTTCTTGGCTGCTTCTTGCCATGTCTCTAGAAGATCAGATGACACCAGTCAAAAAAACCAACCACACAAGCATTTGTGTTGTAAGATGCATCTTGTCATCCACCCGAATGAAACGACGAGTGCAGTTGTTGCAGAGTAGTAGTATAATTCATCGTTATGCATGCCACTAACTAAAAGCGAAAACAAATCTTGCTTTTCCTGTTATATAGGAATAATAAACAAAATCATGCAGTTGATCTTGGCGTCAGACCTTTTGATGCGAATTCTGCCTTTATTTTAATAAATAAGACTTGGAGCAGACTCGACTGTGACAAACAAAAAAGGAAGAAGAGCCGTATGGGCAGGGTTTTAAATTTCAGCATTAGAAAAATTCAGCCACCCTATTACTGAAATTCAGACAAAAATTTCACCGATTTTTTTTTTTAGAGACTCGCACATAGAGTATGCCTTTTTTTCCTAAAAAAAAATAAACCTATACAAATATTAGCATGATTTATGATTACACATCTATTGAGTAGAAGAATATGCAACATATATGAGCCTAGAGTTATATAGCACAAGTACCGAAATTTTCTTTTTCGGACACCACCGAAATTCAAGAAATTTGAAATTTTTGGTTAAAATTCTGCAAAATTTTGAACCCAATCAAGGGTATAAAAGCCTATCGTTATTAAAAAAGGTATAAATACTATTTCGATGTGCTACTTTAAGTGTCAAATAAAAGAAGTCATTGCTGCTTGCAACCTTGAGGTCACTCATCATACGGTCATGCTCAAGAAGTAAACACGACCCGTCAGAGACGGCAAGGAAGCAGAAGCAGCTTGAGACGGCTGATATTATGCTAGGAAGCATGAGTTGGACATTTACCAACCAACGCTAGCTTGATGCATAGCGATGGTATGTACAAGAGTACAAGGCCACTAGCTGTCCATCACAAACGCCTTGGTGTGGTCTGGTTATTCTACTTCTCCCATGAAAATGAAAGAGTAGTTCGTTGTGTTGTTTACTAGCCGATCGAATCGAAAACCAACAATTCCGCCGAAACGAAATTTGACTCTGACTAGTGTCGTCAGTGCTCTGAAGACTGAACGTACATACAACACACGTACAACAAGGAAGGAAACGGTTCAGTAAATCGCGATCGTTGGCGTCATGTTTCGATGGAGACGAAATCGAAGAAGTAGGTACATAAAAAGTAGTGGCGAGCAACACTAGCGAGCGAGCGGCCGTGATAGCAATGTTGACACTTACGTCACAAGTCCTGCAAGTTGGCACTTGAGTAGTGCCGCATGCGTTGCAGAGTGTGCAAGCCGAACAGAAGACGCTACGACACAAGCAGATGTGTTCGTCCAGCCCGTGATCGCTGCTTCTGTCCCAATGGACGTCCATGTCGGACTGTGCGTCTGGCTGGCCGTCCGCCGGTGAGTTGTTTATGCTCACTGACGATTAAGGACTGAGATCGATGAGGCCGGAATCAGGATCTTGGTGGAACAAGTAGCAGATATTCCTCGTAGTGGAAGCCAGCCAATCTGCATTCAGCTCGCCCCTAGTGCCGTCTGGGATTAATCTCTAGACATCGAATCAAAATCAATCATCAGTTAAAATTCATCTGAAACGACTGACAAAGATCATTGCGAAATTCCGCATGTGTGCAGAGCTGAACAGAGGCCGAAACTGATGGTGCGTTGAGGAGGCAAGACGCAAGAAGCCATGCGGGCAAGGACAGGCCGGACGGTAGGTGAGGTGATCGAGGAGGGCTCGCGCGTCGCCTGTCGCCCGTCGGCGACAAAGGGAAAAAAAGCTAGCGGCGGGCGCGGAAGAGACAACTGGACGCGCATGCGCGAACGCGGTGTGGTGTTGTGTTGTGTTTTCCTCCGCGGCCCGCCGGAGCCGGAGACGACAGTGACGGACGGAGACCAACCGCGCCATCACTAGGGCCGGCCGGCCGGGCCGCCGGTCTCCATGCGTTGCGTGGCCAATGGCCAGTGGACACCACGCATGGTGTAGAGACTGGAGAGTCCATCCAGCCAGGTCCTGCGACTTGATCGGCGGCGATAGGATCGGATCGGATCGAAGTGTGGAGACCGGGCGGGGAGTGGAACGTGCACGTCGCGGTGGGTAACGCGGTGGATGCCATCGATTTCGGTTCAACCACGGCTAACCAACGGAATTGTCCGTTTCCGGCCGGCCGGGTTTCTTCGTGTCAAAGAAAATTCGGCCTGGACATCAGACATCAGTCAGTCCGACCGAGTGTTTGGATTGTGGATCTCAGTCGCAGTCGACGCAGGGGAGGAGTGAGTCTCCGTCCGGTGTACGTACATGTACGGTGTACCACGTGAAAGGAAATGTGAAACCAAACCAGTGGAACAGGAGACGTTGCCAGATTCTTGTACTACGTACTGTATGACCTATAGCACCGGCCGAGGCGCCGACAACGCAAACGAGAGACGGCCGACCAAGACCAACTCAACTTCACTTTTTTTTTTTTTAGAGAGAGAACCGGGTTGATTTCATTCATAATATGGTGATTACAGCATAAAACTTACAAAGACATCCCTCAAAACAAACAAAAATACATTCCAGTCCTTGTAAGCATCCCCGGTGTTCCTCGCCACCGGCAGCTGGAATTCGGATCTTGAAACCGACTTCCTCCCGGCGAAGAACCAAAGATTTTTGACGCCGTCTTGAGTCGCACATCAAAAAAGACATGCTCTATTGACGTTGAACTATCCGGCGAAGAGATGGCTACAAACCATCGCATCAATGGCGACGATCGGACGACGACGAACCCCGGAGGGTAGCTGAACCACCAACAGAGGCGGTATAGAAAAACCAACCCGGAGCCGAAGCGAGTTGATACACATACCTCCCAACACCTACACCATAGAAGACAGCCACATCGCCGTCGTCGGAGAAGATTGGATGGGACAAAAGTCAAGCCCAACCAGATCCGGATGAAGCACAAGTGCTCCAGATCCGCCGAGCTTGCGCACCTTCCTAAAGCAAATACCGCAAACCGAGTCGGTGAAGCCGCCGCAGATCTCGGAGTCGACCTCCGAAGATCCACGCTGTCGTTCGCCTGAGACACCACTCAGGGACACAAACCCTTGCCGCACCGCCGGCAAGTAGAAACCTAACCCTAATCTACTCAAACTAGCAAGCAAAGGTATATACACCTCCTCCGTCGATTCATGCAGTCCCCCACGACCTTCGACGCCCGCGAGGGCGCCGTAGGCGAGGGCGACAGCAATGATTCGGCGAACGCCCGCTCAACCGTAGTGCAAGGAAGGGGCGAAAGAGACTCCTCGTATGCATGTGGGGATGGCCGTGGTGGGTGGGGTGCACGGCGGAGCAGCCGCGGCGGCGCATCGAGGACCCAACTGGGGGCGCCACCGGCGACCAAACCAGGCCCACCGAGCGAGGTGGCAAAGAAGTCACGATGGGCCACTCGGATTATGGCATCCATCGGGATCGTGGATGGCCAATGTCTCCGCTTTTCTAAGGCCCGGATTCAAAAAGCGGTGCGGTAGGCGTTGGGCGTGGACTTGCAGCTGCCCAAAGAACTACAAACTGGCGGATCGCTTTGGCGCTGAGAGCACGCGGACGCCACGCGGATTCAACATCGGACATCAGTCGACCTGATCGAGTGTCCGACCGATGATAGATGGATGGGGAACGCCGGTGTTTGGTGGTGTCTGGTCTTGTGGATCTCAGTCGGAGTCGACGCAGGGTACGTACTCTCTGTACTTTTTTTTCGTGAGCAGGCATCTTGCCTCAGATTTCATTAAGAAGGGTGGTCGAAGGACCAACAAGTACAACGGAAGGTCATGCGGCGAGTAGCCTAGACCAAACAAGAAGCCCAAATTCAGTTTGCAGTGGCCCGGAGGCCAGCCAGGCCGGAGGACTGCAAACCCGGGCCACTGCAAACTGGCGGATCGTTTTGCGCGGACTGCAAACTGCAAGAAGGCTTTACCGGGCCAAATCGTTGATTTCTGCCTACCCCTTAATAATTTTTAATTTCGGAATTTTTCAAATTTAACATGCCACACGCTCTACGGTTGCCGTGAGCCCGGCCCGGAACGAAACACAGAATGAGAGCCCGTGTCTTAATGGAAGCCAACAAAAAAGGATTTTGCTTGTGATCATTCCAATCTAAACTTGATGATTAGTAGCAGAACGGAGGCCAAGAACTGAGAGGGGGCAAGCGGCAAGCCGCGAGAAAGAGGGGCAAAAAATGAAACTAACAAGCGACAGGCTGAGCTCAGAGCCGCCGCGTGCATGTCTGAATCGCATGGAACTGTGGAAGGACAGATAGAGTCGCGATGGACTATTCAGGTACTAGTGGCCGGCGATCTCCTATTTCCATGGGCCACGGACAAGAAGCCCGAGAAAGAAACTGACACTCTACTTGGGCATATAGAACAGTTGCTGATTAAGCTGGAGAAAGAAACCGGCGCTCTCCCAAAGCGACAAACAATCTGAATTTGATTCAAGCTTCAGAATGTTTTACTTCACTTCCTTCCAAATGGAACATTCATCTTAAGTTATAAACAAAAATCTGATTCAAAACCCGCAATCAGTTTAGCCCTCTTATTTTATTATATTGTTGCCTTTGTTCCATTTTTTTTTTTTAGGAAACTTGCCTTTGTTCCATAACATACCAAAGTCTTGACTATGCATATTAATTTATTTCTCGTTTACGGTTTTTTATGAATAATTGTTTTGAAACAAATCTTTTATCAGTAAATTGAATTGCATACAAAAAACGATTTATGTTTATAGAAACCAAATAATAAGTGGTGTTGACAAATTGCTACCACTAAACATATCAAAATTCTACTAGTGCACTACTGCTACCCACCAAGCCACCACACCACCTGATATGCTTCGATCGAATCTCTCTATCCCTGCAACGTGTGATGGTCACCGGGGGTGGATCTAGCATTGAGCTATGGGGGCTCAAGCCCCCTACTATTTGGCAGAGCTTCAACAAGGTACGTTGTGTTTTGAAGTAGGTGGCTAAGCAATTCATGTGAATGCATGTAACCACAGTGTAAGTTACTAAATTAACAAAGATTGGATTTATGTGTAGGTTGTCTATTACTATTTCTATCCATCTACCTATTATTACTTTTGTCTATCTAGTGGCAAAGAGTAGGAAGGGAGCTATTGTCCCATGTGCCACAACCTTCTACGAATTACCATGTTAGTACTCTCAAGTCTTATCATAATTGTAGCGATTCAAGGGTCATCAAGGAACATTTCTATCTTTTTTGTATAATAGCCCACGGTGCACTTATTATGGACGACATCTCTAAAATCGAAAGGAACACATATCTCACCCATTGAGCAACTAGAGCATCGCCATAAATCCACTATCACATGATATGCTTCGATCGAACCTCTCTATCCATGTACTGTTGGTAAGCAGGCTTATCCTGTGTGGAGGCTATATATGGGGGCTCATGCCCCCTACTACTTGCTAAAGTGCTCCGTGGATTTATTAATAGACAGGGAGAAGAATTGTATGTGTATGGTGCCAATTGGTACAATAACCGGTCCCTCAGCTCAAAAGTGGCGCCAATCTAAAGGGTCAAATAAGAATTTATCATTTTAATCAATTAGAATCAACCCTAATAATCTAGGGATAAAAAAAACTCTTGATTATTATAATCATTAGTCCTTATTATAATAATCAAATGCATAATCCTAATTATGATAATCTACCTGTGGTCCAAACATGGCCTAAATTGCCCTCTCACCTTTCTTTTTCTTTTCCCATAAACTCCTTTTCTCTCGGCTGGACGGACTCGCGGATAGAAAGTGCCGCAATGTGCACTCTTGCTCCTAGTAGCCGTTCCTATAGAAAATTGGTCAGCATATGTTTTCTAGTGTCAATAGCTTAAAAAAAAAAAAAGCCTTGCACAACTTTACAGAAATGGTTTGCATGTCAGGTCGGGAATGACAGAAATTAAGAAAATAACCTTATATCATCGATGTTAACCACAATAGACCAAGACTGGAATATACAATCTCTAATCTAGATTGCTTGACTGTACCATCTATAATTGAAACCTTTCACAAGTCATCTATTTCTTTTCCATTTTTAGAAATTAGAAATTAATTGCATTCTATACAGGTGCATAAGATCATGTACATCCAGCCTTGTAGGTAAAAATTATTGTGCCATTTTACTCATTTCTGAAGGCATGTGAATGCCCTTTGCCAATTTGCATATTCTACAGGTTTTGTTTTGCTAATAACACCGTAACACGGTAATAAAAGGAAGCTATTCCATTTTTTTATCTGAAAATAAAGAAAGCTATCCCATGGGAACCATCTATATGACATTTTTACTTACCTTAAGTCACACTACACATTGTACTTGTCTTTGTAAATGTTCTGAGCAAGCTGAAGCAAATAAAATACTTTATTATTGAAACAGACACCTTTTGAAACATTGAGCTCTCTGTAGGGTGCTTGATCCGTCTCCAAGATAAGATTGCCCAGGCCCTATCATAGCAGCAAAAGAAAATTGACGAAGTGAACTGGAATGACAATCACAAGAGGACGACGACAAGCTGAAGGTGGAAAAAATAGCAAAACGATCTGGAATGACAATCACAGATTCACAAGAGGACGACGACAGCAGGTGGAAAAATTAGCAAAACGATGGAGACGCGGGAATCGAACCCCGTGCCTCTCGCATGCGAAGCGAGCGCTCTACCATATGAGCTACGTCCCCGTGATGCTGCCTAGTGGTACATAACTCTTATAACTAGTTGCATGATGTATTGACCTGTGAAACTTGGTGTAAGCAGGGGAGCACCCTGATCCAGACGAGAATGACCAAAACGAGAGCATCAAAACCACTGACGCACGCACTGATCTGCCTTTGGACGCACGGCTGCTGTGGCCTCTCAACGACTCAACGTTCAACCAAGAATGGCCATCGATCGATCCCGTCCAAAACCCCAGTACGCGGACACGTACAGTCGAGTACACCGAGACGCGCGAGAGAGATGTTGTCGTTGGTCCCGGCCGGGACAAAGTGTTCCTCGCACGAGCACGAGACGCTAGAATTCCGGTCGACTGGACCGGGCACCAACCAGCAACCTCCCCTGCAGGACCCCAGGGGCCAGGGCCAGAGCCAGAGCCAGCTGAGGACCAAGCTCTCACATGGAATGTTCCGGTTCCGTTCCAATCCATGGACCATGCATCCATGGCAGTGGCAGCCAATCCTCCAGTAGCGGAGAGGGACGGGCCGGGGCGGATACATAGTACAGGTGGGCAGTAGCGCAAGAGAGCGAGCGACCAACCACAACCAGCAGATAAAAACCCCAAGGGTGACTGGTCAGAGCTGAGAGGCGGCGGCGGAGGTCACCGGACATGATCAGGCCGCCACCCCCTCACGAGTCACGACGAGCCTGCTGCCGGAGTGCCGGGCGCTGAGCGCCGCTATTGAGCACGGCAATGGTCCCGGCGTTCTGAGTTTTGACCTACTAGCTAGATTGATTGATTGTTGGTGCTTGCCGATCTGATCCGATGGATGGCATGACATGGCACTTTTAGTAAAGATCAGGTGTCACCCGTGGCGATTTGACCCGGTGAGTAGGAACGGGGACCTGGCTCATTTCTTTATATGTTTTCTCAGCTTAGTGCTTGCATTGGCTTGGCTGGATAAGCAATCGAATGATGACGAGAAAGAGACGGTAAGGAATTGGCTGCTGGCCATTTGCATGCGTACTTGGTTGGATAAGTAATGGATCGTAAAGTCCACGCACGCAGAGGTACTCAGTTTGCAAGGAAGTTTTGGATCCATGGCAGAGAACGACAAGAAAGCACAGCTGCTTGCATCAACAGGCTTGCTTGGCTTCTCAATTGGGACTTGGAAGTCATGCAACCCCATGATTGATAGTATTTGATACAACCGAATGAAGAACAAAAATACTGACCATGGACCATCAATCACTATTTGTAATTCGTTATTATTCAGTAAGCATTAAGTCGAACTGGAGCTGAAGAATGCAGTAAACAAACACAGCTGCAATTGGAACTCAAGATTTTTCAGGCGAGCAAAAGAAAGCAGAGCCACATGCTTAGCATTGCACACACTGACATACACACACAGTAGTACTTGGGTTAATTACAGATTAGAAAACAAAGCAGGCAGCCGTACGTGCATATCTCTTTTTGAAGTACGTGCATATCTCTCATGTCAAGAGTTCTTCCCCGGATCCAAAAACTGAAGAACACGCCTGTCGGCTAGGCCGATCGGCGGCGCCCACTTCTAAGCCCTCAAGAACTGATCATCATCATCACCATCCTACTACTACCAGGACTCGCTACTTACGCTACAGACACACGTGCACCACATTCAGAGAAAGAACACAAGCATACTGTATATAAAAAAACACGACACAAGACACGCTATCTGGATTCCTCTGCACCGCATGCCTCTGCTTGGTTCCTTATTGGCGCTTTGCTCTAGCTCAGCGGTCCAACGAACTGATCACCACCCTGCAAAGCAATCAGGGACAGAAGCTGCATCAGGATTCAGAAACAACAACCATTTATGAATCATCAGGATTCAGAATTAAGCAGCCATCTGTGACTGGTCACAACTCAGAACCAGCCATGTATGCAAGGACACGGATTGTGATCTGTTTGATGCATCAAAGGTGGTGGTAAAATTACAAGAAAGGAAACTGAGCGTGGACTGAGAACGAACCAGTCGTACACGGTGGGGCTCCTGGGCCCGACGGCTGCCGGCTCCGGCCCGTCGGCGACCTTGGTTTTCCGGCGGAACCTCCTCCATCCGTCGGCCTTGGGCGTGGTAGCTGCACCAACAAACACACCAACAACAACAACAGAGGGTTGGTCAAGCTCAGGCATACAGTATCGACCAGATGCATCCGTGTTTGCATGCACAAGTTCTCATTGCTTTCTGATGAATGAACCAGTTGTTATCACACACCAAACACACCAACAAACAAATGTCCCTAGACCTGAATCCTGATAGGCTGATACCAATCACACTATACTCTCCCAACTGATGAATTCCCAAGAACCATCATCTGTTAATCTGTGTTAGTGCTATCATGATTCATGAGGGTATTACGCATTGACTTAAATCTTGCGGTGTTTAAACCACCAGTGGCAGATCTGTGACGGCGTCGCGCTGAAGAAGGCGTAAAAAAACATGAATAAAACGTTTTAAAAAAAGTTTACTTTTTACTGTCCCATTTTATTGGAGATCCAATCCTGCACAGCAGTAGTATGTGCGCTAAAGATAGAAACGTTTTTACCCCAAGAATGGGGCGACGACCAAGAAAACAGAGGCGGACGGGTGAACGAGCGTGCCCACCTGTGGCGAGCGGCGAGTCAGGGGTGCTGGCCGGGGAGGACGGGACGGAGGAGCTGTAGGACTCGGCGCGCGGCGAGGCGTCGACGACGGAGAGCGACGGCGGGCGGGCGATGGTGATGCTGCGCGTCACCGCGGGCGCCGGCGCCGGCGCGTCGGCGGCCGCGGCGGGACCGGGGGCCAGGAAGGACGAGGACGAGGAGGAGGGGGAGAAGGAGGAGTACTTGCGGAGCCTGCCGAGGCCGGAGTCCGGCCGCGGGCCGGCCACCGTCTCGTCCCAGAGCTGGTCGAGGAGGCCCATTCCAACCGGACTATGCGATTGGTTGGCTGGATCCTGCCTGCGTGCGAGTCTTGGACGTATGCGCGCGCGGTGTCACGTCGCGACGCGACGCGAGGAGGAGAGAAGGCCTGGAGCAGTTGAGCCTTGGGGAATGCGGGGCGGATGACGATCCCTCTCCTCTGTTCTCTCGGGAACCGCGGCCGGGAGGATTTTTTATAGAGGAGTCGAAGGTAGGGGTGGGCGTGAGAGGATTCAGGCGAGATATCAGGGGTGTGGGGCCCTCGTTTAGTTGTTAGAAATATTTCGCAAAAGAATCTTTGGAACTCCCAGAAGACACCTGTAAGACGTTTAGTTTGTTTGTGGTAAATATTATCCTATCACGGCGTAATTAGCCAAAAAGAATCGCCTCAAAATGTACATCTAAACTGTATAATTAGTTATTTTTTTTTTCTACATTTTATACTTTCCAAACATATGCCTTTTTTGATGTATTTAATGTGATGTGATGGAGAGAGGGTGGAAAAAGAGTTAGAAACTTTAGCCAACTAAACGAGGCCTGGGTGTAAATTTGGATAAGAGAATGACGGTACCGAGCTCATCATCTTTTCACCTCTTCTCAGTTCTTGGCTCGTCTCCCGTTAAGGCACGGCTTGGCTGAGCTGGCTTTACCTTTTTATTTCTCACTTTAAAGAAGCACTTGCTTCGCAGATCGGCTCCTTCAGATGATCCAAAATGGCATTGCACACTACATATTCCACAACATTAGTATCTTCAAATAAGTTTATTATATGAAAGTAGATTCAATAATATTTCTAATGATACTGATTATCTTATAAATATTATGTATTTTTTTCTTCTATATTTTGTCAATTAGGTATATATTTAACTTTTCAAGAAGCGAGAGCGACACTTAAAAAGGGAATGAAAGCCGTGTACATTCAAGATTTTTGGAGCTACAAATATGTACATTCAAGATATCTTTTTTAAGATCATGCCTAAACGTGTTGTTCATTAAGCGTAAGAGTTTGCTAATACATAAATCAAGGGGACGGTAACTCATGGTTACCAAAGCCCTCCCGACACCAACTCACGCGGTGTGATTACAAGAAAACAATTTTGCGACTAGGCGACAAACAAACTGGAGCCTACGCCTTCATCATCGCCCGCCGGTCAAGTCAAGATCCATGGTCGCTAGGTCGAAACGTCCGTTCAAAAGAATGCGGCTTCTCTATGCCGCTTCCCTTCGTCATGTGATGGAAGGCGACCCTAAACTTACTTTTGACCTTCGACCACCGGCAGTAGCAACAAGTGTTACGATAGCCGAGCTACTAACGTAGGGGCGCATAGTGGCAGTAGCATCACACCCCATAGGGTAGCCCTCTTTAGCCGGGAAGCTACCGAGGGGGATGGGTGGTGATCCCCAACCTCGCTCTCGCTCGGGGGCCCTTGTGAGGTTCACTGAGTCGCCCTCAACGGGGCCTAAGAAACACACGTCCACCACCAAAGCCACCGCCTTGGTTGGTGAGACTGCCCTCAACCTCCACCCAAGCATGGGATCAAAATGTTGACACCGATCCTCCAAGCAACCGACCATTGTGGGCTCGGGACTAGAGCCCCCGCGCCTGCATCTTCCCTGCATAGCAATGCAAGAAAGGCCTCCTTGCCGACCGTCAGTAGCCCCACCGTCGTGCCCATTGACACATTAAACTTCAAAGAAAGGTGCTCTAGGAGCTCCTTCGGAGTGGCAGCACCCGGCAAGTGCGACAAGAACAAGGGAGAAGTCCTCGGCAAGACCGTGGCGAGGTCCATGTTCCTCCGAAGACGAAGGCCTCCACCCCCCAAAGTTGGTTATCCCCATCACCCGTAGGTGGACATACCGTAGGCGCCGGGGTTGCTTTGGGACATTCATGATATCTATGGATTTGTAGCTTTGTCTGGTGAGTTATTTCACGGATGACAAGATCTATTCTTTTTTTTTTTTTTTGAGAATTACACAAGAAAAACGCGCCGCTCACAACATGCACGCACACTCACCCCTATGAACACACGTACGCAAATCCTACCCCTATGAGCACCTCCGAAGGACTGAGCACCCGACAGATCTTGAGATTCCCGATGTCACCATTGGCGTCTCGTCGTCGACGGTGAACGTCTCTTACCACTTAATTTATAACGCCGTCAAATCCTAGGAAAATCCCGAAAAAAGATGCGAGAGCACCTAAAACCCTGGTGACGTTGATGTAGATATTTTCTAAGAAAAAATACTGACCATACACAAGTACACAATGAATGAACAAATGACTCGGATCCATGGGAGTATGAGACTAATCATGCACGTCAAACCAGGCCTACCATGAGAATGGATCCTCCTTTTTACCACTGGATAGGGATCGGACGGCTCCTTTGAGCAGCCGGTGCCGTCATCATTCATCAGCCGAGCCGTGGCTGGATCGGCTTCCCGTGAACTTGGACCGGGGGGCCTGAGCCGTATCATCTATCTATCAGCCTTATCAGCCGACCTGGTTTCGCGCTGCGTTGAGCCGTTGATCGAGGGCTTGAGGCTCCTCTCCATCCCCCGTGAGCTTGGACGAGAACGGGGGTGCGCGCCGCGAAACGGAACGAGTTTTGACCGCAATCCAATCCATATCAGGGGCCCCACCCGGGGCCGTGGCAGCGTCCACGTACTACTACAGGATAAGATCCGTAGCTCTCAGGCTACGGCCACGGTAACACGCCACCCACAGTGGGCCCGGCTTGCTTCCATCACGAAATCATCAGATCACCGGTCACGACACAGACCTCGACCCGCTTTGCTTTCGCCTTTACAAGAATTTTTTTTGAAGAAATCGAGAAGAGAAACCAAAAACATGAAGCACATCAAGACAACTTAATTAACTTCTAGAAGAAAAGTAGAAACGAATTCGTAGTGTTCCTCCATGTATTTATTATTAATCGATCTGACGTGTACTTAACACGCAGGAGATGCTGTTTACGACTTAATTAATATAAGCTTGATGTTGCCAAAAACGATTTTTTGATAAAGTACACCCGTATTAATTAAGGGAAAAACCAATACAAGTACAATCGTATAAGGATACGTATGATAATACCCCACCTATAATCTATAAGGACCCTAGCAAATAAAGAAAATTACAATTTGGCCCTTAAACCCAACTGTAACGCACACACCCGCAACCGCCTCGGCCCGAAGACCGCCGCCACCGACCACCGCCACCAAACCCGAAGCACCAAAAGCCGGAGGAAACCGCCGGCGTTGAGGTGGACCGCAAGACGCCGATCTCGCAAAGGCGAAGAAGTTGTTGAACGCCCATCCGTCGGGATCACTATCCGGTTGAAACGACGATGGTGGAGCCGACGATAGCATCCTCCGTCGCAGCTGAAGCCGAATCCGGCCGAACCACCAATCTTCCCAAAGACCCTCAAGCCACCACCGCATCCATGAAAGTAGGGGCGGAGCCTCCACGCACCAAGGCGCAAAGACCTCGCCACCGAACACTCCTAAACAAGATCCAAGAGACTCCCATGCAAACATGATGAATTTAGCACCGCCGATTTCGCCATCAAACTCATCGTCGTCACCTTCACCGCATTTGTCATGGAGAACACAAATCCACCCGACATCCGTGATAGATATCGTTGGAAAACTAGATCTCCCTAGCCCACCGCCATGGTCGATAGAACCAAAGCGAGACAAAGACAGTACGAGTACCTTATTCTCTATCAATGGTGATGTCTTCGTCTTGCCATCACCGCTGAGGAACGATGCTCCATTGCTCCATCGATGATCTTGACAACGCCTTACGCCGTGGCCAACCTCTTCGATTGGATCTCCGTGAGAAACCCCTAAACTTGAAGACTCAATCTACTAGGAAAAACTTATTGAAAACGATGGATCCCCACTCCCTTCAACCCCGTGATGCCGGAGGAGGAGGAGGGGACCAGACGACGGAAGCCGGCGGCGTCCGCCTCGCGTGGACGAGGTCGATGCCGGATCGGTTACTGAAGTCGTGTACTTTAAGGCGCCAAAACGATTTTGGTTGAACACAAAGCATGCAAAGATGGTGACCGTACTTGGTCTCCATTATTTTTCATCATATATATATAATGGGCCGCGCACAAGCACAATTAGCTAGCTCGAGATCGAGCACGAGCAGCTTTGTTTTCCCAGATGATTGGTGAAGTGGGACCGTGGCCAAAGATGCTCAAATCAAATCGATCGAGCATGCTTGCATGTGGACGACGGGCCCTAATGCACATGCTGCACCCAGTGATCTGATTAGGTTTCCATCTTGATTTGCTTTCGTGCTTCCAATGAGTGTTGATTAGTTAGAAATGCATGGTGTCTTAATTGGACGATCAATTAGGTAGTGCGTCCATCGAAGCAACGTCGGAACCAAATCAGGAGTTAAGATGGACGAATTAGGACACCTACTTGCTGTAATATTTAAGGCAACAACAATGCAAGATGTCTTGTTCATACAATTCGTTAAAATGGTTTGATTGATAAGTCTACGCTAAAATTGCATAAACACCGTTGTTTAAGTACTTTCCATTCATCTCAAATCGACTTTTGGCCCAGATTCATCCATATCTAGATACATAACTAAATGGATGAATCTGAAAGTCAAAAGTCGACGATGAATCTGCCAGGAAGTCAAAGTGAGCATAATTTGGAACGAAGGGAGTATTACGTTAGGTCCCATCAGGATCGATGTGATGGCCACAACAGCCTCATCATACGTAAGCATGCATGGCCCACACCACAAGTGGCAATATATTTGTTATGCAGGGTCATATAGAAACAGTTACTAGCAATTAGCACATGCCGTATTTTATCATTAGTCCACACTGATGCACGGATCAAGAGTCCTGTGGCGGCGATCACAATCACCCGTGGGGCCTACCTCCCTAACCTCAATTATTGGGGCTGCTCAGAACTTGCCGGTCACAGCACAGGCTCACAGAGTCACAGCGCAGCGCTGCAGCAGCCACCAGTCCACGATGTACACCTACCGCGACAGCAGTGTCAGCGTCCCAGTGGCGTGTCCACGTCTGCTCGATCAGCTTATGCGTAGTGCTGATAAGTGGTGTGGCTCCAGAACAGCCTCAAGGGTCGTCAATGCAATCCAAATCGATCACTGGCTGGAAGCGACGACGCCTGGCTCCATTGGCCGCGGCTTTTGCATTGGGTCGCCGTCGACTAGGCCCTGACGGTGATCTGCTGATCGTTCTCATCATCCAACGAACGCTTTTTATTAGCGCGCTCACGTATCAAAGAAATCATACTTCAGCTTATTAGCTATCATCGACGACGTCGATGTACTAGTATGTATATTTAATTTATTATTTACAATAAAGCGTACTAGTAGTTATTTATTGACATAATTTCTTTTGACAAGAATTTATTTACATAAATTAATGTCCCGTACGTTTTGCGCATGGATCTGTTTTGCGATTATTATTGATGGAGTCGGTTCAGATTATTCGGCATGCATATGCATATGCGGTGATGATTGATAGCTAGAAATAAAGAAAATCAGAAGATGATTCCGGGGAACGTGTGCATGATCGTGCCAGCAGGGGGTGGCATCATCAACTGGTGTATTTGTTTCGGCTGGCGCGATCACGACTGTAGGATCGACGACGACCGCGTGGTTTCGGCCGGGGTAGCAGCACCTGAGGATGTGTGGTTCGCTGATTAGTACTGAATATACTGATTAAAATGGTCAGCATGCCTAGCATGGCAATGTCAATTATCCTGCCGATTGAACCCGTCGATCTTGAAGCAAGAAATAAGCCAGCAAGGCAGCGCTCCAGCGCCTCCATCGATCCTCGCCGCATCGATTGGAATCTCTGGTTTCCCTTTACTGCTCGTACCGTAGGCGTACACCACAAGTTCCGGTCCCCGGTGGCGAAAGCATCGTCTGCCGCCGGAGCTGCGGTGTACCGACGGCATCTTCCACCCGTTACTGTCGTCTGTGGACCGGCGCGGTTGGCGCTGTAGCTGTAGCATGTGGCTACGGCTACGCTGCTGCTTGGCGAGCGGCCGTTTCCGCCATGCGTTTCGCGCCTGCCGACGGATGTGTCAGGCCCTTTGTACATTGTACGTATCGTCACACGTCAGATACTGGTCTGGCCAAGCGGGCAGTAACGCCAACGCATGGTGGGCCTCGTCACGTGGCAGCATAGGGACAGGATAAACCTTGACATGACAGCAGAGAAGAGACATTTCAACTGGTTTGTATTGACATGGGCCCGTTGGTCACTCTCATTGTAAAACGACCATTAGGCCGTCAATTAATCGAAAGCTAGCGCTATGCGGGTGAGGCCCAACCGTCGACGGTTGCGGCCTTCTCTAGCCCACCCCTTGCAATGGGGCGCATTGCACAATAGCACAAAGGTGTACAACTTCAGCTCAATGTGCTTTTAACCATTCAGGGATCCAACCGGTGGGTGGATATTGGATTCTGAAGTTTTCAAACAGAAACGTTACTGCTGGATAATAGGTTCCTAATTTACAGGATCTCTACTATAATCTCTACTATAATGTTCCAATTGTTGCTATTTTTAGATGAAGGCTCACCAACCAACGGATCTTAGAACCGAGGGCTGAGATCGAAAGTTTGTCCAATGTCTTACACCCTCTCATTCCCCCCACCATTCGAATCACGGGAAAAGAAAGGAAGAAAAGAAAAGAAAAAAAAACCACCGTGCGAACGCCCTTCAACGCGGCGACGATCCTGGCAAGCGGCGATCCTGCCGTCGGCGATCCAACCCGGGCGAGGTGATCCCCAAGCGCCACAATCTGCCTGACGACGCGATCCCAACGTAGCCGATCAATTCTATATATATCTGCTTCCTCTATCGAACGCCGCCCTTTGCGTCGTCGCCTTCCCTAAACCCTAGCACTCGCAACGGATCGATCGACGGTGAGGCCGCCAAAGCCGGCGCTTACCATCACCATTGGTACCCGGACAGCGACGACGGCAAGAAGGCCCGCCCGTCCCGAACCCGGCAGCGCGCAGTTCTCCTAGACCCCTACATGCCGTGTTGCCGCACGCGCCGGCCGATGTTAGCCGCGGACCACGAGTCGAGCCGACGGAGACGAAAAAAAAACCACCGTTGCTTATTTTTGTGCTTTTCTATGATCGCAGATCAGTTTGATCAACTATTGGCTTGGTTTGCTCGATGGTGCCTGATGCCAGTGCAAATGCAACTGTGCAAATGAATATTTTATGCAGTAGACTAAGATCGGTGGTGAGTGATGCGCCTGCACCAACGCCCAGGAGACAATTTGACGCCTGGATACGCCGTCACAGCAAGCACGCCTGAGTTCAAGGTATAACTAAATCATGAAAATTCATGGACCATTTTTATGCAGTAGATGAAAATTCTCTGGTATCCTTTGAGCATCGAGACCGGGCCACAGGGGAGACGACTCGTGACCCCCGCGTCGCTCCCCACGCGGGTGACACGGGCGGTCCTCCTGGAAACCTAGCGCCGCCACTCCCTTCCACATCTCTAGCCGCGCCGCCGCCGGAGGTGGCCACCGGCAAGGCCGCCCGGCCGGCCGGGATGGCGGCGGCGGGGCCTCTCTACCTGCTTTCGCGACGCACGTGGCAGTTGACCGGTGGCCCTCCTCTACGTGAGCTGCGTGGTGCTTGCCGTTGAGGGTCGCAGCGGCGGTTATGGCGGCGTTGGCGGGCGCCCGTGTCGATGCAGGGGGCGACGGCGGGGCCATCCTCTCCCTCGCGCGTCCTCTTCTCCTGTCTTGGCAGAGATGGCGGCCCAGTGCCCAGGTGGCCGGATCCAGTGCCTGGGTGACCGGATCCGGGTACAGGCCACCGGATCTTGCCGGTGGCCGGCGGCAGATGCGGTGGCTGGCGGCGGCGCACGGCGTCAGCGGCGGCTGGGTGTGTACAGGTGCTAGGGGTGGCGCTCTCCTTTGCTGCCCCTCCCTCTATGAGGCCTGCGCTGCTGCTGTGGTGGTTGCGGTGGCGGCCGACAGCGGTTGCGCGGCGGTGGCCGGGGCTGGTGAGGCGCTGGGGGTCGGCGACCTCCTCTCTGCCGTCCCTCCCTCATGGCCTTGGCTGCCGCGGCCACGGACGGGCCTCCTCTAAGGCTGGTTGTGGCCATGGCGGTCAAAAAAAAAAACCTCTTCCAACTACCCTGCCCCGCGTCGTCTGGTCTGGTGGTCGGACGGTGCCGGCTGCTTGGGTCATGTGCTCAAGATGGAGGCCGCAGCGATAGGGGCCGTCGTGCTCAGGTCCTAGCGCCCGGACCTGGTGGCCCTAGGGCTAGGGCGGTGCCCAATCTGGTGGGACGCGCGCCTCGTGTGCTCTGGCGGCAGCGGTTGTCGACAGAAACGGTGACGGGTGTCAGGGGCTGGCGGCGGCGGTCGGCAACGGCCTCGACGTGCGGCAGGTGGACGCGCACACGTGGAGTGAGGTTGGTCCTCGCACATGGCGGCGGGCGGTCGGCAACGGCCTCGACGTGCGGCGGGTGGACGCGCACACGTGGAGTGAGGTTGGTCCTCGGGCACATCGTCTGGCCGTCAGGGGTGGCTGACGCAGCCGCCGCTGCTGCGTGGCTGGCGCGCCGATGCCCCTCAGGCTGGGCTTGTGCAGGATGGTCGGCAGCGACGCAATGGCATCTTTGATTCGCATCAAGGCCGATGCCTATGCTCGGTACATTGGGCGAAAAACTCGGCGACGGCGACGCCGAGGGCGCCGCTTTCCCTGTTGGGGGCGTCGTGTCCTAGCATCTACCACGGGTGAAAGCCCGGTCCATTCTTTTGACGAGCGACGGTGGCGCATGACGCCGTAATTTCCCCGGCGTCGTTGAAATTTTGCTCCGATCGTGATGTCTCGTCGCAGGCGTGAGGTCGAAAAATCGGAGTCTGCTCTTGCGTTATGCTCGAGCCGGGCAACGATGACCTTCCATGACTCTGCCGCGAACTCCGGTCTCCTTTTCTTAGTTGGGTCGCCGTTTACTCTGTTGTATTGCGTGGTAGGCTTCGTCTTCGTGGTGGTTCACGACCGCTGCATTGACTGCCTTGTACATAAATTGCTCTCTACTTATCAATGAAGCCGGTAATACGGATCTTGATTGTGTGTCTTATCAAACACGGTTCCTAGCTGTGATATGCTCGATGCATTGCTTCTATGACTGAAACACCTTGCTAATGAAGTTAATTGAAATAATATGTCATGCCATCTATTAATTCATTTTGTCTTGTAGTACTAAAATTTCAATAAATTCTATATGAACTCCAAGACCCAGATGACACACTAGATATTTAAAAGGTGCTTATCATAAGATGGATCCTATGTAAACAAACTTAAAAATTGGGTGTGCTTTATATCAATCTGTGGGTTAATTAAATTGCCCTTCAATTGTATGATTAATTGGTCAATTTTAGTTAATGTGCTTGTTTACCCATGAATTCTCCTAGTCGTGGTTTGCTTTGCTACTACAGGTATGTTTTGAAGGAAATATGTTTTGCAAGGCAAACAGAGCGATGCCACAACTCTGCTCATCAAGAGGTCACTCCCAACTTTTCAATGTGCAAGATTAGATACTTCACACTTTTCAATGCTTTTACTTTCTTGTAAAATTCTGTTGTGTAACAAAAATCCAGAAAATAATGGTGTTATTATTTTCTAAAAAGTATGAAATAAGTTCAGAACTGATTATGTAATTATGATATCTAGGTGGGTATTTTTTAATTAGCAACTGGGAAGAATAAATGTCTTAGGTTTCTATGCAAACTGGAGAACCATTATAGACATGGATTATGAATGCGATGTAAAATACATCTTAGGTGTTTCTTTCTGTAAGGGTGGTACCTGGAATTTGCTGGTTGCTATTACAGTATCTTGGCATCAACTAATTTATTTAAATATTCCTGCAGGTATATTAGAAGGAATCAGTTAGATGTTGGGTTTCCCGTCTTTGAATTAGTCTCTAAAATGAATTAGGTTTGTGGAATTTCGTAGGGGAGATATCTTCCCATGCAAAATCTATCCAAGGTCATTTCATTTCTGTAGTTTTGCAAGTCATTGGAATAAACTACAAGCTCTGAAATGTTTTTTTGGTCAGTCAGGCTACAACACGTAACTACTTGATGTTTGCAAACTTTTATTTGTGTTGTATGTCAAAAATAGGAAGGTTGATTATGCGTACACTATATTATGATATCATTATTGTCATGCAAGTAATCTTTATTTGCTATTAAGTTTTCTTTAGAATCATGTTTTTTAATTCTAATAAAAATAATATACTATATGGTCGATGATTTTTAACCAACAAAACATACACACCATTTTTTGTTGTTTAATTTATCCTAAATATCACCATAAGCGTTAGCACGGGCAATATACTAGTTATAGTAACTCTAGTATGCAATGATGTAAAATAACTCTTCTCCCATCTCCATAACATACGAGACAAATGCGTGCATTTTAATTAGCGTCGTATTATATTGTAATAATTCTAACAATATATCTGTTTATATTGTTGAAATCAATTTTAGGTATAGGTGCTTATCACCTCCCCATATGATTTTTCTTTGGCATTACAATCTTTACCACAACGGTGTCAGCGATGGGTCGATATATTTGTGGATTAGATTTTGATTTCGATAATTTTGACAAAAGAAAGGAAAATGTTCTTCAACCGGTTCAAATTAGAACAATTAGTGACAACATAGTGCCTTTGTTGTATGTTTGTTCAACATGAAAATTTGACTGTTGGTTTGAATTTTTTATAAAAATGAGACTTGTGTGCTTGGATATTAGATTGTGATATACTAATATTGAAGGATACTTTTATAAAGAAGAAGAAATATATGAACAACAATTGCATCCAAAAAAGATATTGATCACCAGCTTCAAGTTTGCCATATTTTATTATTGAATAATTTGAGTGATTATTCACTCTACAAATCGTCTTTTCATGTTCATACATAGTCCAAGGTCTACCAACTAATTAAAGCACTGACACCATCTAGTTGAAATCCATATTTTTTATATCCTTGTTCCTCATAGGGACGACGTATGTAGCATCACAGGGATATGACCATTCTCTTGTAGGCTGACCACTGTGTTGTATAAACTCTCTTTCAAAGGAGTGAACTTCATACCCAGAGCACTGAGCCGTTGTGCGGAGAACTTGTAAGGCTTGATCATTGGCTTGTTTTCATCCCTGCATCTAATTAAATGATTAGACAAACAAAAAAGTTAAAATCCTCAAAGCCAAATACTAAATGATGGTGTATATATCTATTATTTACGGGAAAGAGGAAATTCAGTTTTCCTAGTGACATTATTTTTAGATACGTTTTGATGATGGTAGTGGGTGATGGGGTGGGGGCGAAGCAACTCCACAACTTGTTATAATGCTAACCAGTTAGTTTTGAGATCAACAACATTTCTAAAAGATCGAGTAACAAAAAATTAGACGAACATTGCATTTCAAATGAAGGATGTACTGTTTGAAATCATAAGAAGAATTGTAGATAATTACTTGGTGGTGATCGGGTATTGTGGAAAGAGCTCTCTCATCATTTGAAGCAGCTCCGATTGGTGTAGCATGTCACCTATGCAGAGGTACCGCCCATGCGTGGTCAGATCTTCATACACCATAATATGGGCAAGGGCAACATCTTGTACATCGACATATGCACCAACTACGTTCGAGTATGCCTTCTTTGTGCCCTTCATGTAGGTGGCGACTACTGATAAAGTAAAGCTTAATGTTGGTTGCAGCATTCTGCCTAATGTCACCGATGGGACAACAATTAGTAGTTGTATCCCTCTCTTTGATGCCTCTTCCATTGCAGTCTTCTCAGCGAGTGTCTTAGCATAGCAATACCAGTTACGTAATTTGGTCAAAGATATTAAATCAATAAAAAATTATGCATAAACATACTTGGTCAATTGGCCCAGTATACATGATAGTTTTATTTTGTGTAAGAGCCATATTTATGTATGGCACAACATGTCCCACTTAAAAAAAAATCCATGTTGAATTTTTGGATGTTCATAATAAATCACGTACTATTGTATTTACTTATAGATTTTTTTTTTGGTAATACCATTATGGTAATTACTTTCCACGGGCTCTCCTACTATTATGGCGCTGCAATGGACCACAATAAAAGCAAGTTCCAAGCATGTATATATTATACATGTTTTACCAGGAGTGAATGCATTACCTACAACATGATTTATCATCTACAGTAAATTATTGGATCATCCATGTGAAGGGAAAGAGAGAGTAAGCTAAATGATGCACTAAATTATACTTCCTCCGTTCCATTTTATAAGTCGCTTTAACTTTGTTGGTACATCTATTTTACTATGCATCTATCTAATACAACAATATGTCTAGATACATAGCAAAATGGATGAACAAAAAAAAAAAAAAGTTAAAGTGACTTATAATTGGAAACGGAGGGAAATATAGATTAAGGATATTTTTGAAAGTTAGACGAAGAAATAGGATACACTATTACAATATACCAGTTAAATAGTCAAGTATAATGTATGGATGCTTGTGAAAATATTTAATGTCACAACTATTATATATGCGTGCACTTGTGTTTCTTGTGGCAACTATTTTGTCTTTCTTCATGCTGATGTACATGTATGATGTGGACACTTTGTTATTTATTGTTTGTAGGAAGATGATGGCCGCGCCCAATCTTGACTTTGCTCCAATGCAAGATGTAGCCAGTAAAATGCAGTAAACATAGGGTGAGAGTGGTTATGTCACCCAAAAAAAAGTACTAAATTCGTTCCAAATTATAAGAAGTTTGACTTTGTTTATCACAAGTTTGACCGCTCGACTTATTAAAAAAATTATGTAAAATATCACATTTTTTATTACGGTTCGGCCGCACGCGCTGGCGCTGGCCCGCCGCCAGCGCCGTCATCGTCATCAGCGGCCGTCATTAAGTAATAGGTATTTAGGGAAATAAAGATAGGAATAAAATAGGAAATAAAATCGGGGATTTCTTTAGATGCAAGTCTCCCCAGGACTATAAATACAAGGGACTTGTAATCGGTCGAGATCAAGCGAGAAAAATAAAAGGGTAGCTCACTCAAGCGGCTCCTATCTTGACTCTCCAAACCCCTAACCCCTACGCTACGCTAAGCCGCCACCGCCACCACGCCGGTTTGCTTGCCGCCGCCGCCACAGCGCACGCCGCTGCCGCCGCCGCCCCTGCCCATCGCCACCACCACTGCGCCGCCACCCGCCGCGCCAACGCCGCCCAGCGGCCGCGTAAGCCCCCCCCACGCCGCCGCCTTCCCTCTCATCACCGCTGCTAAAACACCGCATGTCTTCGCCGCCTCTCTACCTCGTCGTTCTTCATCGGCCTCTACGTCATCTACGCCCTCACGCCGCCGATCGCCATCCCCGTGATCGCCGCCGCCGCTTCAACGCCGCCGCAGCGTACGTATCATGCCGAATCCAACCGTTCATGACAATCGGTATCCGGAGACCGGGCGATTCCCACCACCGACGCTTCCGGCCACCATCACCGCCATCAATATCCGATGGACATCTACGGGTGCGCCGCAGCAACAAAGATCCAAGCCTGCTTCGGCGCCCTCCGGAGAAGTTCGCGAGCGGCTTTGCCCCGACGACGTCCAACGACGACACGCGCCACGGGTGCCGCCAACGACGCCGCCCGCTGCCATGGCGCTCCCGACATCAACAACGCTCCCACGGGCATCGACGACGTCCTCGTTGACATCCACGGCGACCTGGTGGCCACGGCGGCATCAACACCGCAAAGACGCGGCGCCTTGCCGTCCGACGTACACGCCTACAACGTCACCTCAACCACCACCGGCGACATCCTTGCCATGGGCGCCGCCCGTCGGTGACGACGCCTTGGTACCGGCGCTGCCTACGTCACCCCCTCCAAGATCATCGATGTTGCAAGCAACAAACACGCCTACCCCAAGGATGCCCCTGGTGCCGCGACCCGGACCGTATCGGTCGGGAGGCTACCACCGACATCCACCGGTACGCTGACGAAAAAGCCTACCCAACTAGGCCAACGTCACCGTGGCTACTACAATGGCACGATAATAAGTTTCGGTCACTAGCAACATCATCTTTGATATTGGGAACATCCGGGTGCCAACAAGGACGACTCAACGACGTCGCCCGACATCGACGCCGATGTCGCCAATCTCAACCCCGACGTCCCCGTTATCCTGGACAACAACGGCGACATGACCAACAACGACAACACCTTCGTCAACCAGAACATCTTCAACAATGGTACCGTCGACGACATCGCCAACAACATCAACGACAATGACGCTACCATGGGCGCCATGAATGGCAACGACGTCCTCAAGGATGCCAACGCCGATCCCGACCCCGACATCGACCACGTCTTCGCCATGCCTATCATCGACAACAACTACAAGGGCATGAACCACGACGACCCCCTCGTGGCCAACCTCGACACTGGCAACCACGACGTTCCCCACATGGGCGCCACGGTCGATGAGAAAACCGACGCCCCCCTAGGCGCCACTAAGGAGACGGTCGTTCACTCGCCGACCTTCGACGACGACGACCAGCTACACCTGCTGGACATTGCACGGACATCCACTGCGGCGGAGAACGTCGACAAGCAATTATTAGCTCCAGCGCAGATGGTGCCCCCTTCATCACCACGACATCGGAACATCATCACGGTCAAAGACATGAGGTATGCCGCTATCCACTTGATAATAGCGGTACTTCTTTGGTTTATCAGCATGCCAAGCAAGGTGCCACTAGAGGACTGGGACACCTCCACACGACGTCTCCCTTGCGGCTTCAAGCTGCCCATCTACGACGACCTCATCAGCAACCTCACGCCAATGCAATGTGACAAGGACCCATACGACTACATCAGCACCTTCAAGTTCGTCAACAGGCCCCATGCTACGCAACGGGATGCACTACTGCGGGAGGCGCCCCACACGATGGACGACGTGATTCAACTCACCCGTCTCCTCGACGTCCCTTCATCACGTTCGTCACATGGCTCCGCGACAGCTGACGGGCGCAACATCGTGGACGACTTGGCTATGACAACCAGGGCGCCCCGAGAGTCGATCCAGCCGGCTCCCTTAGTCCTCGACGATAGCAACGCCCAGTACGACTACACCAACGAGCTCTACAACAAGCTTTGGGCTATGATACACCAGGAGGCGCCCTACATGTTGGTAAAGGCGCTCCTACTCGCCCACCAGTTCGACGCTCCTGTCTACTATGAGGTCTTCAGCAAGCCTTACCTCGCGAGCTCCATCGACGACGACATGAGGTACATGCCACCCACCGCAATCCCCTACCTTGTCGGCTTCGTCGCTACCTCGGCGGCTCTCATCCATCATCAACTTGCTACACCGACCGACGACAACCTACATGGCACGAAGGAACCATCCTGTTCCAACCAGGGATCAACGGCTTTGGGCGCCACCCATTGGCGTTCACCTCCGACGACTTCATCAACCATGCCGGGCATCACGACAAGCACCTGGCTGATGGAGGAGTGCCCACAGAACTTCTTGCCATCAGTACCAACATTCTTCCTCGACAACCACCGCTACTATGCCTCAAAATTATCAAAGGTGCTACGAGATGTTCTCCAACCAGGTGGGATCCTTTTGCACACACTTGAGGTTGGCTTTCACCCCTCGACGTACTCGGCACCGATGCAACCATCTCCAGAGAGCAATGGAATTCCATCCATTGAACCAACATCAGCAAAGGTCAACATCTTCATCTTCACCCAGCTCATTCCCTCGACACAAGTGGATGCAACAACCTTTAGGCCGTGCTACTTCGCTCAACCCGTCAACAATGACAGCCATGCGAGAACCACAGTAGAGGACGCGCCGTCGAAAAAGGGGAGTAATGTCATGACCCAAATGGCCACGCCGGCAAAGCCCAAAGGGGCTGGCCGCACGCGCCCGGCCCACGCGCCGCCCCGCGCCGTCATCGTCATCAGCTTCGTCATTAAGTAATAGGTATTTAGGGAAATAAAGATAGGAATAAAATAAGAAATAAAATCGTGGGATTTCTTTAGATGCAAGTCTCCCCGGGACTATAAATACAAGGGACTTGTAATCAGTCGAGATCAAACAAAAAATTAAAAAGGGTAGCTCCCTCAACGGCTTCTATCTTCAGCTCTCCAAACCCTAACCCCTACGGCGCTAAGCCGCCGCCGCCGCCACCACGCCGTCTGCGCCGCCGCCCGCCGCTGCGCCCGACGCGCGCGCCTACCGCCGCCGCCGCCCATCGCCACCACCACCGCGCTGCCGCCGCCGCCCGCCGCGCCCGGCCGCCGCCAGCGCGCCGCGCAGCCCCTCCCCAACGCCGCCGCCTTCCCTCGTCACCGCCCTTGCTACACGTCATCTTCATCGTCTTCTACCTCGTCGTTCTTCATCGCCTCGCCATCTACGCCCTCACGCCGATCGCCATCCCCGACTGCTGCCGCCGCCCCAACGCCGCCGGCAGCCACGTGTCATGCCGGAATCCAATCGGTTCATGACATTTGCATAAATTTTTAAAATAAGAAGAGTGGTCAAACTTTTAAGTAAAAAGTCAAATGTCTTGTAATTTAGAACGGAGAGAGTAGCTATTTTCGTGTCGTCCTGAGCTTATCACATAAAAAGTCAAATGTCTTGTAATTTAGAACGGAGAGAGTAGCTATTTTCGTGTCGTCCTGAGCTTATCACATGTTAATCAAGATTTGTTGTAGGTATTGATCGATCATTTTAATAATCTAGCTGCACTTCACTATCGCTTTTTTTTTCTTTGAGTGTTTTTTATGTGATAACACAAAGTTTTTTTTTTTAATTTTGAATTCACAATAGTAGGTAGAAGTAGTGGACCTGTGTTTGCTTGCAGAAGTCAAGGTCACTCCAGCAACTCTCGTCCAAAGTCCGATCAGGATTTCTGTTAGGGTTCATATGGACAGCACCGTAAGATGAGGTGAACACCACACGTTGCACCCCCATGTCTGCTGCAGCGTTCATAACGTTCCTTGTTCCCTCAATAGCAACCGGCACAAGGTCCTGCATCATTGTATTGTGCATAAGCAGATACATGTGTGGCTCTTGATTGAATTGGAGTATGTAAAGCCCTGGCTATATGGAAAAAGGAGGAAGTTAGATTACTACGGACAGGATCATTGGATATCGGGGAGGCAACATGGAAAACACCGCCGCATAAGCTGAAGGCACGACGAAGTGACATGTAGTCCAGCACATCAGCACGGTACAGAGAGAGCCGTTCCTGAGCCCCATCCAGTGCCAGCAGATGGGAATTCTTGGCATCCTCTGGCAGACATCGTAACAAGAAATTGGAGGTATAAACAATTTGATGGAACCATGATAATGATAATACTGAATCAAAACACGCCTAATAAGGACCAAAAAAGATCATCCTTTCAGATTAGAAAAGTTCTTGTGCGTGCGCGCTGCTCACTCACCAGGGTCCCGGGCGGTGCCCCTAACAGCATAGCCGCGTCGGAGCAGCTCTTTGACCAGCCATGAGCCGATGAAGCCTCCAGCTCCCGTCACGCACACCAGCTGCTCAGCAGGTGGTGCCTCGGCCATGGTCGATCGATGCTAGCTGTGTGAATACTGGGGGTAGCTAGCTATCCCTTCTGCGTCTTCCCTATCGATCTCGAGCTCTTGCGAGGCTAAACTATATATACAGGCACAGATCACATGCTACTATTTAAATATTTAATTATATTTCACCGCTAAAGTACGTCTTCTACGAAGATACCTACTACGTCGTCAGTATCTTCTCACACATATTTTTACGCGATCTCAACACGTGCATTCTATTCTTCCGCGCATCGCCCGTCCTGTCCTCCCAAATCATATCCTTTCTCCCTCGTGAAAATTGCTCTTCGCACAGTTGCCCCCTGTGTCTTCACCCTTTACCGCTGCAGGATGGTCGATGTTAAGTGCTACCGATTTCACCCACTGACCACTGTGCTGTGTGTGTATGATCCTGATTTGGTTCAGTTCAGAATGGATGGAAGCCTTATCAAGCAAGATAGGATCATCTGCCTTGCCTATCAAGATTTGGCAAATAATTTCACCCACTGTGCTGTGTGTGCATGGTCCTGATTTGCCAGGGATCCGGCCGGTAGCTGCCCGCCTACCGAAATGTTTTTTTTTTTTTTGATCGTTCAACGGGGGAGAGAATCCCCACCTGATTTATATTGATCATTGGGCCATGAAGCCGGATAGTACAAAGTTCACAAAGTTTACAAACATCTCGAAATGGTTTACATTGCACGGAAAAAGAATATCACACCAAGTTTCGCGCTTTGTCGTTCTTTCTTTGGCAATCGGTGCTTCCACGCCGCGCTTCGAACGACATGCTGCGGGGGGTCGTTTGAATGGACGTCCATTCCCCTCGGAAGGCTAGGTTATTCCCTACGCTTCCAAATGTGCCGCAAAATACGGGAGCGGGAAGGTCCTGAAGTTGTTCTTTGGGATGTGAGGAGGAGCCATGAGGTCTCGCGCCAGCCTTGCTATGTCCCAAGTCCGATGAGTCTCAATTTTCACAAAGATCCCAGAATTTCTTGGCCGCCGGACACCCAAAAATGATATGCGATGTTGTCTCGTCGGCCATGTGGCAAACCTCACAGGTTGTGCTATCAACTATGTGCTTCTTGAAGAGGTTCGTTCGGCATTGGATCCGCTCCTTGACATGAGCCGGTGAAGAATCGCACCCTGGGAGGTGCCTTGTTGTCCCAAACCACTTTAGTCCACGCGATCGTGATGCTCATCGCTTTGCTTGAGCGCCTTGTATAGGAGCGAGGTGTTCAGCGACCATTTGCTTTGATCATCGGGCTTAACCTCCGATCCTTCAAATCAGTCGGTTGGGCCGGCTTCGACGATTGCACGTAGCTCCGCTAGCTGACTTATCGCTGTTGGAGATCGCCCGGCCGCATGATGCCCGCGTCGGGGCTCCCCGAATCGCTTGTTGGACTGTGATCTCGGTGTTGGCATAGTGTGTCATGAGTTGAGGAAAGCGATCAGCCATGGTGTCCTCTCCGTACCCACACGTCATGCCGGAAAGGAGGTGGTACTTGCCGTCCCCCAAGGCCACCGTGGTGATGGCTCAGTATATTGGCGGGAGCGATCGCAAAAGAGTCCCGGTGGTCTCCATGAAGGCCCCTTGGAGATGCCACATTTGCATTGCCTCGGACCCGGGTAGTCGGGCCGATTCTTCTGAAGGTGTAACCCGTGAATGAGTTTCAGCAGCATGCAAATATTTTGAACACCCAAGTCTTTGAGGCCGAGCCCCCCCCCACCTTTTGTATCACAAACTTGCGGCCAGCGACCAAGCTCAGAGCTCCGGATGTTTTGTCGAGAACCTGCCCACGAGGAAGCCTCGCCTCCGCTTGTCAACTTGTGCAATCGCCCACGGAGGGATGGCCGGCGCACACATTGCATATGTCGGTGACCGCCCAGACTGAATTAACCAAGGTTGCTCTGCCCATGTGATTAAGCAAACCCGCCGCCATCCAGCCAAAATACCATGCGTCTTACCGCCACATGAGGAGCAAAAGCGTTTAATCTCAGCTTGGTGTTGGACAAGGGCAGCCCTAGATAAGTTCGTGGAAAGCCCTCTTGTTTGCAACCGAGAGCCGTGATACGTGCCAAGACGTCTTCTTGCCTCATGTGAATGGGAACCGCCGTGCTTTTGGTGTAGTTGATTTGTAGACCAGCTGGCTCGAGAAGGCATCAAGGGCAAGTTTGAGAGCCCGCACATCTCCCACCTCACCACGAACAAGCATCGGTGTATCGTCTCGCGTATTGAAGCACCGGCAACTCATCCCATCAACTATCGGGTGCCCGATGGCGGTTGTTCTCGCTTTGATGTAAACCTCGTAACACATCGGCCACCAACGTAAAAAACAAGGCGAGATTGGGTCACCCCGACGAAGACCACGTTTGCAAGTGATCCATGGCCCCGGACACCCGTTGACAAGCACGCGCAGACTTTGAGGATCTGCAAAGAGCAGCGCATCCAGCCCGGCACCACACGCTCATTGAACCCCCTTGCTCGAAGCACTTCATCTAGCGCCTCCCCAACGGCATCGTGTCAAAAGCTTTGGCAAAGTCTAGCTTGACAACGAAAGTGTAGGCACCTTCCTTTTATGGCAGCATTGCACCAATTCCATTGCATAAACAAAGTTCTCTCGAGATCGATGCGCCTCGAATAAAACCAGTTTGATCAATGTCAATCAGTTTTGTAATCTGTTTTTTGCGCCTTGACATTAGTATCTTGGTCGATCTTGACGCAACAATTACGCAAACAAATAGGCCTGAATGCATGCACTTCATCTCGCCCTAGCTTCTTTGGAATCAACACCATATGAGAACGGTTCAGTCTTTCCGGATCAACTTGATCACCGTGGAAAGCATGTAGGAAGTCCATAACCCAGATCCCACTACCCCCCCCGCCGCCTTGTAAAAGCTGGGGCCAAACCCATCCGGCCCCCGGGCGCTGTTTCTATTCATCCCCTTGATGGCTTCCAAGGCCTCTCTTTCAGTGAAAGCAGCAGTGAGTTCCGATGTTGGCGAAATGTCGAACAGTTCTTTCACCTTCACCTCCCCGATCAGGGACCACGCAGCCATCCACATGGTGCCACCGCCATGGAGCCCGCACCACACTTTGTGGCGAGCATTTTGATGGCCATACTCGCCACAGAACAGTACATATAGAAAACTGTGGCGAGCATCACGAGACGAGGGGGATGCCAACATCGTGGCAATCCGCATGCGCTAGAGTCACGAGGGAAGCCGACCTCGCATCGTAGGCGAGGCATGTTGGAAGTTGGAGCCAGTACTCCTCTTGACAATTTAGGGCGTGTTCGTTTCCAACTTATCCAATTCAGGGTCTGAATCAATGTAGGCCCGAACTAATGGACGTGTCATGTTTATCATGTTTGGAGGAGACTAGTTATCATTAGACGCGTTAGCCAGGAAATTAGTCAAAAGCTAGCGAGTATATAGCTGACAAAGTTAAGGGCATTGATATTCCACAAATAAACGACCTGCTTTTTTCTAAAAACTCAGGCGACAACTGCTAGCTAGTGCTCTGAGCTAGCAGGAGAGGAAGCCGTCATCTCAAGAGAAACTAGTGTTTAGAGCTAATAAAGCTTAGGCGACTGAAGTTTAGGAGACGTGTAAAATTAAATATAGCTTCATTGGTTAAGTCTTTTATATACTCCCTCCATATCACAAATAGATGGGTTTTAGGACAGCGACACGGTCTCTAAAGCACAATTTTAACTTCTTTTCTATAAAAATATTTATTAAAAAGTTATATATGTATATTTTTATGAAAGTAATTTTAAAACAAATCTATTGATATGATTTTCGTAATGAACCTCTAGAAGAAAAAAAGTAGAAACAAATTCGTAGTATTCCTCCATGTATATATTATTAATCGATCTGATGTGTACATAACAACCACGAGATGCTGTCTACGACTTAATATAAGCTTGATGATGTGTTGCCAAAACGACTTTGGTTGAACACAAGCATGCAATAGATGGTGACCGTATGCCCTTGGTCTCCATGCATTATTCTTCATCATCATATATATAATGGGCCGCGCACAAGCACAATTAGCTTGCTCGAGATCGAGCACGAGCAGCTTTTTTTTTTTTTTTCCAGTTGATTGGTGAAGTGGGACCGTGGCCAAAGATGCTCAAATCAAATCGGTCGAGCATGCTTGCATGTGGACGACGGGCCCTAATGCACATGCTGCACTGATTAGGTTTTCCTTCTTGCTTTGCTTTCGCTTCTAATGAGTGTTGATTAGTTAGAAATGCATGGTGTCTTGGACGACCAATTAGCTAGTGCGTCCATCGAACTTCGAAGCAACGTCGGACTCGGAACCAAATCAGGGGTCAAGATGGACGAATTAGCTAGGACACCTACTTACTGTGATTAAATATTTAAGCCAACCATGCAAAGGCCATTGGTTGTGGGGCTCCCACCCGGGGTTCAAATCCTGTGTCGCGACACTTTATCCCGGGTTTATTCCATGATTTTCCCAAGTCCAAGCATTAAGTGGTAGCGGACGTCCCCCGCGGCCGACAGGTGCCTGTGGTGACTTTGCGGGGCGGTCCTTCGAAGGTGCTCATAGGGGTAGGGTTTGCGACGCGTGTGTTCATAGGGGTGAGTGAGCGTGCGTGTTGAGTGTCTCAAGCGTTATCTTGTGTAATCTCAAATAATATTTAAGCCAACCATGCAAGATGCAGCTGCTGAATTTGGAATGGAGGAAGCATATATATGGTGAAAAATCATCATTATCATCACCTCCTTACCTCGAAGTCGATTGACTCATTGCGACAAAAATGCACAACACTTGTTCCGCCGCGACGCCTTGGCAGCCACAGCCTCCAATTATGTTAAATTACTCATTAGAAAACGCTGCCGCTTCACAAGAAGACACATACTAGTTGAGGTTTGGTATGAGTTAAGCTATCTTAGATTTAATAAGTTTATAGAAAATAACCTAGTGATATTTATGACTTAGATATATTATGAAATTATGTTACATGATAAATTCTGAATTGTGGGTCTACGCTAAAATTATTGCATACCCCTCCATACCTAAAATACTTAACGTTTAGGACAAAGTTTGGGTCAAACATTAGAAATATAAATCATCAATAACTTTTACGTTGTTGAGTTTGTAAATATGAAACCTATATGAATAGATTTGTCTTGAAAAAATATTTTCATAAAAGTATACATAGATCACTCTTTGATAAATATTTTAATAATAATAAAAGGTTAAAGTTGTGTTTTGCAGACCGCCGCTGTCCTAAACGTCAAGTATTTTGGGTATGGAGTGAGTACTACTGTATCGTACAACACCGTTAGTCTATTATACGTTGCGTCCTATCAAGATGTGATGGCCACAACAGCCTCATCATACGTAATAGCATGCATGGCCCACACCACAAGTGACAATATATATTGTTATGCAGGTTCATATAGAAACAGTTACTAGCAATTAGCACATGCCGTCCACACTGATGCACGGATCAAGGGTCCTGTGGCGGCGATCACAATCATCCGTGGGGCCTACCTCACTAACCTCAATTATTGGGGCTGCTCAGCTCAGCTCAGCTGACCTCAACTTGCCGGTCACAGGCAGCACAGCACAGCAGCAGCCACCATTCCACCATGTACACCTACCACGACAGCAGTGTCAGCGTCCGGGGACAGTGGCGTGTCCACGTCTGGCCGATCAACTTATGACGCCCGCAATGGTAATAAATTTGGCTTCTTTTTACGTAGTCGGTGGCGTGGAGGTGAGAGACAACCACAAAAAGACTATTTTATATTATCGGACCCACACGCCGCTCTCACACGTTCTCGCCACGTGAAATAGTCATTTATTTGCATGTAGCCAGTGACTTCTCTCTCCTATTTTTTTTCGTTCTTGCATCACATCTAAATAGCCAAATATCCGACCATTGCAGACGGTCTTATGCGTAGTGCTGATAAGTGATGTGGTCACTGTGTGGTGTGGTGTGGCTCCAGAGCAGCCTGAAGGGTCGTCCAATGCAATGCAAATCGATCACTGGTTGGAAGCGACGACGGCTGCATCGATTGGCCGCGGCTTTTGCATTGGGTCGCCGTCGACTAGGCCTGACGGTGATCTGATAATCGTTATCATCATCCAACGAACGCTTTTTTTATTAGCACGCTCACGTATCAAAGGAATCATACTTCACCTTTTTATTACCTATCATCGACGACGACGAATGTATGCATATATTTAATTTATTATTTATACAATAATAAAGTGTACTAGTAGTTATTTATTTATATAAATTTATGCCCCGTACGTTTTGCGCATGGATCTGTTTGCGATTATTATAAATGATGGAGTCGGTTGAGATTATTCGGCATGCATATGCAAGCGGTGATGATAGAGCAAGAAAGAAAATGAGCAGATGATTCCGGGGAACGTGTGCATGATCGTACCAGCAGGGGTGCGTACGGTGGCATCATCAACTGGTCTAATATCTTTTATCTTTTATTTGCTTTTGTTTAATGTATGTCTTTCGGGTGACACGCGCGATCACGACTGTAGGATCGACGACGACCGTGTGGTTTCGGCCGGGGTAGCAGCAGCTGAGGCCTGAGGATGTGTGGTTCGCTGATTATTACTGAATATATACGGATTAACATGGTCAGCATGCCTAGCATGGCAATGTCGACGTCGTCATTATCCCGCCGATCGAACCCAACCCATCGATCTTGAAGCAAGTAATAAGCTAAGCCAGCAACAGTACTATGGGGTACTAGGCATGCATACGCAGGGTTCGACCAACTGGTGTGTGTGGTCCACGACGGACGGTGCCAGCTGCCTGACTGCCCGTAGAGCGTAGACTTTGCGTCGTCACTCGTCAGTCGTCGGATCGGAGGCTCGCCGCGGCGCATGCTTCCGCCGACGTTTCATCCGCGCCGGATGAGCGCCTACTTACCACGCGCGCAAGGCGGCGCATGATCAATCCTCGCCGCATCGATTGGAATCTCTGGTTCTCCTTTACTGCTCGTACCGTAGGCGTACGCCACAAGTTCCGGTCCCTGGTGACAAAAGCATCGTCTGCCGCCGGAGCTGCGGTGTACCGACGGCATCTTCTTCCACTCGTTACTGTCGTCTGTGGGCCGGCGCGGTTGGCGCTGTAACCTGTGGCTCTGGCTACGCTACGCTGCTGCTTGAGCGGCCGTTTCCGCCATGCGTTTCGCGCCTGCGGACGGATCTGTCAGGCCCTTTGTACATTGTACGTATCATCACACGGATACTGGTCTGTTCAAGCGGGCAGTAACGCCAACGCATGGTGGGCCTTGTCACGTGGCAGCACAGGGACAGGAGGAGACCTTGACATGCATGACAGCAGAGAGCGGATTCTTTCCGTGGCACGCATGTGACATTCTCTGTTCTTTTGCATTGACATGGGCCCGTTGGTCGCTGTCACTGTAAAACGACCTTTGGGCCGTTGATCAATCGCAATCCTAGCACCACGCGGGTGCGGCCCAATCCCCAGACGGTTGCAACCCTCTCCAGCCCGCCTCTGTAATGGGCCTCATTGCCACGGTTGCAACCCTCTCTAGCCCATCCCTACATCCCCATTCCCCTCGTCTTGTTCAGTCGTACTACCATTTTGTGAGAAAATAATACCTACACATGGAGTGAGCGAGCCATTGTCGTCGGATGATTCTATTTCATTTTATTTATGGAAACCGAGCTACGGTTTAATGTCATTTTGCAAAAGATTGTTGGAATCTGTTGAGCATTTTTTTAGACGGGGCTAAGTATATCAGACTGTGTCACACATCTCAAAACTCAACCTTATCCAGTTTTCTAATGTGTTGGGCAATTTGAACAGTGAGAAATGACTTTATCTGCAACAATGTCCAACCAAGTGTTCAAATAGCCAAAGAATCATTCAAGAACTTGTCATCACTCTCCCTAAGAGCCAAGAGTAAATTTTGTCACCTTTCATATATGGATCCAAAATTTATTGTAATATTCTTGATTAGGCTATTTTTTTCCTTCTTCTTTGTTTCATGATCCTGTTCATTTGTTTCTCCTAGTTTTGTAATGTACTATTTTCAGATTTAATAAATTTCTGTAGGGGAACCCTCCCTCCCAGTTTCGTTAAAAAAAAAACGTTCGACCAAGGTGATCATTTGTTTCTCCTAGTTTTGTAATGTAAAGTACTGTTTTCAGATTTAATAAATTTCTGTAGGGGAACCCTCCCCTCCCAGTTTCGTTTAAAAAAAAAAAAATTCGACCGAGGTGATCATTTTTTTCCTAGTTTTGTAATGTACAGTACTGTTTTAAAATTTAATAAATTTCTGTAGGCGAACCCTCCCCTCCAGTTTCGTTAAAAAAAAGTTCGACCAAGATGACTGATGGCCGACTTGTTAATATCTCAGCAGGAACAGACCAACCGGCCATTCGGTGAGACTGTACCAGGTTGCCGTGTCTGCTGGATTACAGGCAGGCAAATACAATGCTGATTAGATGCAGTAAGTATTTATACATCTCTGAATAATGGTCCACGTTAGAGCAGTTCAGAGTATTGCAAATTAGCGATGGCAAAACTAGTAGCATATGGCCATATGACACTCGATCCATGGTCCATCAAATTAAGTTACACACAAGTATATAGTTCAAATACACAATGAAACTTCACCTAGAGGTGAGCTTGTTTCTTAAGAGTAATGATCAATCAAACATATTAAGATACAAACACTCTCAGAAAACTGAATGGTACCATAGTCCACAGCAAAAAACACAAATTGCAACTTCTAACGTGCACGATAATCTTTTATTTGGACTCCCACAGTCCCACATTTGCATTCCCATATGAAAGGTAAAGCAAATAGCAGGTTCAGGCTCGAAGTCGATGGAAGCAAAACCAATCAGAGCACCATCCCGTACTCGCACTTGATGGAAGTTCCCCTAAATGAAAAAAAAAACAGCAGACACGAGGCCGTGAGAAAGGTCCTACTACTAGACATGGATAATATACATTCCTTATTTAGTACAGAAAGCAACAAAGTGATTCTAAAATAGGAAATTATGACTAATACCTCTCCCACAGGCAATGAAATTCGTGATGGTAACATTTCCCCAGTCTCTAGCTCTCTCCCTCGTTGGTGTCACTCTCCTCCTCGAACTCTTCCTTATTGGTGACACTGTCTTCCTCGCCCTCTTCTGCTTCTCCACGGATAATTAACCTTGGATGATTGGAGTGGGAACCTGCTTGTTCCTTATGGCAGCCGCTGCAGCCCTATTTTCTGAAGGCGAGGCATCATCATTACGAAGAGTGATTGTAGCATGTTTCAGGCATGGGAGGTGACCAATGCCTAAGTAGAACCCATAGGATTTTGCCCATGAAACTACGAAAGGCAGATCAAGCTTCTCAAGCTTTGGCAGTGCCCCTTCCTCAAACAGCAGGTTTGTTGCACCACAATTATGGTCAATGTAGAGTTCCTTCAAACATGGGAATCCGTAGCCTCTGATGGTAAGTCTTTTCTTCCTGGCCAGTGTTGAAAGTTAGCAGCAGAGAAATTAATTCAGGCATCTCTGCAAGTACGCCCAGATCCTCCTCCGTTGCTTTTACTAAATTAATGTTTAGGTATGCAAGACTAGCGAGTGCAGGAGTGATCCACTTTGGCATCTTTGGTAAATAGTAGTTCGAGGTCATCCGAAATCTCTGGAGGCAAGATGGCAGAGGGGACCAAGAATCTAAAAACTGGAGGGGTGTTGTAGTACATATCCATAAAGACTGGAGTTTGCAGCTGCCAAGCTTGCATAGTGAGGAGAGTAGCATCTCTTCACGCCTCCTGCATTCCTCAGATCCTTTACTGACCAACTGTAGATGTAGTTCATTCAAACTGGTCAGGTTCCCAAGCTCTGCCACCGCACCTAATGAACTCTTGATAATACTGAAGCCTGTGATAACCCTCAGGTTACTCATATTTCCAATCCCATCTGGTATCTTTGTACGGCCAGACGAAAGCCCCTTTCTGATGACTAGTAGATTTTGTAGTTTAGTAAGCTCAACAATTCCGGATGGCAACTCTCCTATATAATTATCTCTAAGATCTAGCATCTCCAGATCATAAAGCCTCACAATTCTAGAGGGGATCTCTGACAAGTTAGTTCCCCTAAGGCTCAAGTACTTTAGCTGGAATAGTTTATCTATACCATTCATATCATACTCTTGCAGACTCAGACAACCTTCAAACTCCAGTACACGCAAGGTTTCAAACTTAACAAGGCTAGGCAAGTCTTCGATGCAACTTGGTGTTATTACTGTCAGAGATCTAACATGGCTTAGATCTTGACTTCCCAATACAGACATAAGCTCCTGATCAATGTGTTGGATAGATAGTCGACGAATAGAACCATTTTGATTTACCAAATCAGTTTGCCCGTGGCCTACCATACTGATGAAATTATCTTCAATTGATTTTGAAATAATGAGCTCAAGCATCATGTCATGGACTTGACAGGCACGAGCCTTGCCATCATAACCAACGTCCACTGGTTGGATCATGCTTTTATTGATTAGTTCATAGAAGTTGTTCTCAGCGACCTCTTGTTTGCTCAGTCCACGCTCTTTAGAGATAAAGCCTTCTACTATCCATCGTCTCACCAATCTCTCTCTCTCAATCACATAGTCCTCAGGAAATATACTTAGATATAATAAGCAAGTCTTCAGATTAGGAGGAAGATCATTGTAGCTAAGGCATAAGATGCTATTCATATCCTCCAAGCTTCTATTCTTACCCATCGCAAAACCAATTGACCTTCTGACCTTCTCCCACTCGGATTTGAGTTTTGGTTTGTTTGCCAAGAAACTTGAAATGCTGATGATTGCCAGTGGTAGGCCTCCACATTTTCTCGCATTTCATTTGAAACTTGTTTTAGCATATCCGGGCAACGATCCTCGATCCAAATGTTCTCTGAAAAAACAATTTTTTCGAGTGATGATCACTTAGAGCTTCCATTTCATACATGAGGTCATTACCACCGCGACAACATGACCTTGCTACATCAACGATGCGTGTAGTTGCTATAATTCTCGCTAGAAAAGTTATTCTCCGGAAAGCATATTTAATAGCGTTCCATGCCGATACTGACCATATATCATCAATAACAATGAGGTACCCGATGGAAATAATAAATATTGTTATCCAACTATGGAATGGAGTTTAAGTAGAAATAAAATACAGAGATGCCATAAACAGATCAATAGGAAAACAATAAACAGGCCATGGCAATAATGCCATAAACATATCACTTATGGAAAGTGTTTTTGTGTGGTGTGTTCGCCCCGTAGTTAACGCACGGCGCTTCTTGCCGGGTGATAACTAATAACTATGCTTGAAGCCTAGCTAGATGCTTGCATAGATTATTAAAATTGAGAGAACAAAAAAATTAGTTCACAAACTGATTATGTAACCATTCTCACCTGAAAAAATTATGCAACTTGTCATTATAACTTTTCTCTATGAATACATACATGTCATCACATTTACATATACTCAGTATACATGCTACATTGGATCTTGTGGATTTATTCGTCGGTGTATTGTTTAGGCAAACATGGCCATAGTTGGGATGTCTTAAAAGTTAGGATGCAAAATAATTTTTTGAGAACTTCATATGAAATTGATAGCTATGTATCTTTCAAAAATGAGTTTGCACGTCAACCTCTGTGACATTCCTTCTATGGATGCTCTATGAATATACCAAAATTAAAGGAAATACAAAAATAATAATAATGGCAAAACCAATTTTGTTAGCTTAATGATGTTTGAATTATAGACGAAAAAAAAAAATGCATGTTATGTTACATTTGTGTGGCTGAAAAACGTAAAATCTACATGATGTTTTATTTATTTGAAATATTTTATATAATATCCAAAAATCATGATCATTTTAGTGTAAATCACATCTACCACTAGTTCTTTTGTGTTGAATACACGAGCTAATATGACAGTGCAGAAATTACAGCTATGTTTTGTGTTGTTTAATACATTATAAAAAAAGGTAAAATTGTTAAAACTGAAAATTTTTATTTCTCTACAATGTATGACTAGTACACTATTTAGGTAAAATAAAACATAAGTACAGTATTAGGAAATATTATAAATAAGTTAGTCTATTACACAAAATATTTCTGCTTAGACAACTATTATATGTTTCTCATATTTACAAGGTCTGTTTTATATTTTTGTAGATTACGAAGAAGTAATAAAAAAATAAATCCTCCTTTTCTAGAAGAAAGGGCCTGAAATTACCTCTTATCTTGTAACAGTTCTCTAAGCTTTCGAATAAATTTCTTTTCATCCCAAGTGTCAATATCTTCTATAAAATCTTTCTCACAGGGCACTTGAGAGAACACATCCTTCATAATTTGTTTCACATTAGGCTTTTGCGAAACTGAGACAAAAGCATGACAATGAAAATGCCCTTGAATCTTGTTACAGACCTCCTTCGCCAATGTTGTCTTTCCCAACCCACCGAACCCAACAATAGACAACACCCTGCGATGCTTGAACGAGCTATTTTCTTCTTCCATCATCCAATTGATAAGATCATCTCTTGGACCATCAATACCCACAAGGTGTGTCTCCTCTACAAAAAGAGCAGACAACCGGGGATCCACTGCTGAATGCTCCGAGGTGCTACAGGTAGCATCGTCGAGCTTGTAACTACTCTTGAGCTCTTTCACTTCCTTGACACGTACCTTCAGGTCGTCGATTTGTCTGGCGATTCTGCGGCGAGACCCAAGCGTCTTGAGATCGCGAACAGTCTTGCGAAAGAAGTCCTTGAAGCCACTCTGACTCTGGTGGCCGCCATCACCGAGCTGGTGGATGAACTTGTCGATGACATCCTCGGTGTCATAGGCAAGCTCCTCACCATCGATATCCACGTTTTCGCCTGGACATCGGGATCTTGCAACATGAAGTACTTCTGGACAGCTGCATGCATGGCGGTCAGCTCTGATCTGAGCGAGCGAATCTCCCGGCGGACACCTTTGAGGCGGGTACACTCATCATCGAGCAGAGCCGTGAGCTTCCCCAGCAGGGGGACCCAACACGCCATGGGAGGCGCTCACCACCTCCATCGATCTTCTATGCCTCTGCGCTGCAACCCATCTCTCGGAAAATGGTGGTTCTTGGATTGGAGTTGAGAGAAGTCCAAGTTTGTTTTCTTTTCTTTGGCTCGTTGAATGAAGTGTAGAAAGGCGGAAAGTGAAAGAGCTTCTTCACCCTGCGTGTGGAGGCTCGATCTATAGATCTGCATTACTCCGCCTCCAGTCACCGTACTGCATTATTGAAGACGGCCAGGCTGAACTGCTGTCCTCCGGTCCCGTCCCACACGTGGTGGCCCCTTCGGCCCTGTTCATCCATCGCCTAGTAGCGTACTCCAAGCTGAAAGCTTTCCTAGCGTAGCGTGAGTCCGTGACGCAACAGTGATTAGTGAAGGACCAGCGGCTTACTCCAGGTCTTCGGTCTTCCACCACCGGCGTCAAGTCATTCACACCGGTCGGTGTCAGGAAGTTCAGACTTTTAAACATGGTTACAGTAGTCCCGGTCGCCAAAAGAATTTATTTTTAAATTTATTAACTAAAACTGTGGACCCGTTGGAGTTTGAGGGTGATTTTAGGCAAAGTAAATAGCATGTACTCCTCTCACCAAAGATTACCAACCATGAAAATGGAGAGGAGAAGGAGGGGATTTCCTCAAAGCTCTCAAATCGATCTCTAGAGCTTGCTCTCTCACTTAATCTGGGCTCAAATCAATGGAGGAGAGAGGGGAGGTTGAGAGCTTTGTTCTTCTCTTTTGTGTTCTTGAGAGGATGAGCAAGGGAGAAGAATAAGTGAGAGAGGGAGAGAAAAGGGGAAGGGGAACAGGGCGCTGGATATATCCCACAGCCAGACCCCTACCACCCACGCAGCATGCACTGCCTCCCAACGGACACAGGGAAAGATGCACAACACACTGACGTGTGGTGTGGACCCCAGCAAGATATCCTCTCCTCACTCTGCGTTCCTTGGTCCAGAGCAACGGTCGACCACCACAACACGGCTTGGGCTTGGTCAATTGTAATGGGCCTTCAATTATTTCCTATACCAAATACATGATTATAGGTACTTAATATTTATATTATCTTGGGCCCCCATTTCCATGGGCCTCCGGTGAGCGCCCTGGCTGCCCACCCCCTGAGCCCGCTAATGTTAAGTGCCGACCAGTCGGCGCGAAAGCTCGCGCCGACCACCCCTCCCGCGGGCCTCCATACGCGATTTCGGCCCAGTCTGAGCCCAATACGCCTTCCTTGTTCCTCCCCTTCCCTGTTTCTGGAGCGAGTTGCCAGCGGCGGCGGCGGGAGACCGACGGCGGTTCCGGCTTCCCGGGCATTGTTGCCGAGCTCTTCCTCGCGACGCTGACCACCACCGCCCGGCCGGAATCCCGTGGCTGCCATACTGCCTCTCACTACGGTGAGCCCGCCTCAACCTACATCTCTGTGCCTCCCGCTAGGGTTTTGATCCTATCTTCTACGTTCAGCCAGATATACGAGCGCGATTTGATTTGCCGGCTGTGTGTGTGTCATTAATTCCTTTTTGATGCTCCTCTCAGGACCGAGTTTAACTATAAAATAACATCAGTAGTGGCGATGGTGAGGAATGAGGAGGAGATGAAGGTGACACTGAGACTCGTGTTGGAACTTGCTTGGGAATTGGGATGCCGCGCCTGCTGCTGTCTAGCCTAGTTTCGGCCAAATTTCTTGCGATTCATTCCACTAGAGGTAATAAAGGTTATAATAAAATATGGTATAGTGCCTTTGCTTTGGTAGCAGAATCCAAAAAGGAAACTGCGTGTGTTCTTGCAATGTCGTGAAAAATTCTTCTTGCACATCTACTTGTCTATATTTCGTTGGTGCAACATGCTTGTTTGATTTGACTTTTTTAGCATAATAAGTATGCCTGATTGATGCGGTTAGACTAGGAGAGTTTGCTGTGTTTTTACCTTGTCCTAGCAGCCGCAGTACCTTATCTCAACCGTTTGCGTCTGAACGTAGGTACCTTATCTCAACCGTTTGCGTCTGAACGTAGAAGGATGGACTGTTTCTTGTAGATCCTGGTGCCGCAGCCGCCAACTCGACGCCCAGCTGCCTCAGCTTGATCCAGTGCCGCCGCCGCTCGCTGACCCTACCGCGCCATCTCTGTTCGCCTTGCCTCGACCCAATATCGGGTGAGGCCTTCCTCTCTCCTGCCCGGATTGAGCTCCTGTGATTTGGATGTTTAACTTTTACTCATTGGATGTGCTTGTAGAGTTGTAGTAGCATACTGAGAATGTCATGTTTTGTCTAATGGTTAAAGAACTACCTTCATTCTATGCTGAATTTATTTGCCTTTACGCATGAGGTTTATTTAGTGTCTGTCAGAGAGCAATTTATTCCAATAGACTTTGCTGTTTGTTCCAAGTTTAGTTAGCTCAATAGACTTTGCTTTAATGTGGCTACTAAAGTTGGTTCAATATGGCGACTCAAAACCTGATGTGTCAGATGGGGAGGTTCATGAACTAGGGCTGACATTCATATTTTCCTCCATTTGCTTCCCTTTTACTTCTAGGGGTTTTTCATGGGAAGACCTTCACAACTACTTGAAATTTCAGTGTGCACTTCCTTCTTTCTCTGCCACTGAATGTGGCAGCGGTGCCCAGATTCTATCACTTCCCTTCTTTCTCTGCCACTGAATGTGGCAGCGGTGCCCAGATTCTATTTTCTTAATTTGATCGCCAAACTTATTGGTATGGGAGTTACCTTTATTCTACAAAATGTAAATTTGTGGGTGTTTGATTTGCCTAGTTAGTTTCATTGCGGAACCGACTGTAATATTTCTTCAAAAGATACATATAGGTTGATGACTGTAAATTTGTGGGTGTTTGATTTGCCTAGTTAGCATACTTGAAATTTTTTATTGTCATTGACTTATTGTTTTTGTTTGCTACTCTAGAAGCCCTTTTCCTAGTGTAATCTTAACAAGGTTCGAATTACAGCAGAAACATATAAGTTGTAATTTTTTTAGTGATACTTTTATTAGACTTTGTTGTTAATGCACATACTCTAGATCTGTTTTGAAGGTAGAGTTCTAGGTGAATGCTTATTTAGATGATAAATAATCCTCTGTGAGTAGCCTGAACATTTATAAATCGCATAGTGGACGACACTTTCATAATTGAGTTCATGCTAGCCTGATTATAATATCAGTATTCAATATATCATTTTATGTTATAATTCTTTAACTGAGAGTGAATCCTTAATTTTGCAAGCCATAGTTTTGGTTGCCATGGAGAATTGAAGTCCTTAAACTAAGCAGTTCTCCTGATTGCAGAGCCATGCTGGTCTTCTGAATCTATGCATCGTTGTTCTGATCGCAAGTGAACAGCAGACTCATTATTGAGAATTTAATGAATGTTTATTACTTCTTTCTCTTTTCGTTTTGCTCACCTCCATTTACAGATCCCTCAACCCATCTCCTTCAGAAATACATATGTTCTTCTCTCTACACATTTGCCTTGTGTAAATCTCACATATTCCATGTTTTATTTAAATTTGCTGGTGCAGTATGGCCTATTGATAGGAGCTGGATTTTGGTTTAGTGCAAGATCGCTGAGTGATTGGCCCCTTCTAATGTGCTGGTAGATAGCTTTATTTTTTTTATTCAGCTGGGTTTCAAATAAGAGGTGTAAGCCTAGCCTTACAGGACTAATCAATCTCTAAATTGCAGCCTCACTTTACCAGTTTTCCCACTTGTTGCACTCATGGCTGAGAAGCTGATTAGAAGAAAGCTCATTGGTGAACATGTAAGTTTGTCTCACAGGATTGTATAGTCTTTTAGATATCCTTAAATGATGTAAGTTGTGATTATAACAATTTCATGTTTTGCCTTTAAGCAGTGGATATTCTTCTAGAGAAGAGTTGATTTTCTTCTAGTTATAAGTTGATGTTCCATTATAACTAAATTAATGTTCTCAGTGATTGTTTTTATTTTTATGCCTCTATGTTCTCAGACATGTTTCCCATGTTCTATCACATGTGTTTCGATTTTCTATTATAAATAAATTGATGTTCTCAGTATATGTGTCCGGTTTATGTATCTATGTTCTCGGTTATTATTATCATGTTCTATCATGTGTGCTTCGATGTTCTATTATGAATAAATTGATGTTCTCAGAATGTTCGGTCATTATTCCCATGTTCTATCATGTATATTTCGATGTTCTCAGTGAATGTTTCTTGTGAATAAATCAATGCGTACTTGATTTTTTTTTAATAATGTTGAAGGCTCTCTTTAGTCTTTGTTACAAGCTAGGAGGTACACCTTCAGTTAGTTCTTTCTAAACTGTCATGAATTTGCATACTAGTATTGTTGAGTAGCTTGGATTGCACCTTCAGTTAGTTCTTTCTAAACTGTCATGAATTTCCATACAGAGACTACCTTTCCTTTCTTATTTTATTGATTTGTGTTTTTTTTTGCCCTTGTCCTTTCCAAACTAAACTAATTCTGCTGGTTGTGGCAAATATTTTAATAACTTATGATGTTTAGAGCTCTGCTACTTAGTTGTTTGTGTGCCTGGGAACATTCATGCTCTAAAAATAGTCGATGGACATGCAATCAACTAATTTGTTTTCATGTAAACTTAATAAGTTGCTATTTGTATGTTGCCTTAGTATGACGCTTGCTGTACACATACTGTTTATCATATAAGTTGGGTTATTTTACATTATTTGCTACCAAATTCTTAAATATAGGACAATTTAAAAGGTTGCATTGCATACATTTCCAAGCGTAATATTGGGCAATGATGCACTATTTACCTGAGAACATTCAAGTTCCCTTGATAGAACATTATGTATCTGAAGATATACTTCTATAGAAATAATTTTTACTGTGAACCCTGATTGAAATTATAATATCATGAGAATTTGCCGATGCTCTAATGTAGGTTGTTGTTAAGAAAATGAAGAAAAAAAGTATTGTTCTTTTGACGAATGTACGGGTCTGCGTGAAGTAAAGGTATTTATGACCAGTGATCTTTTGTCATTACCTGTTATGTTTTTTTTTTCAGCTGACATTTCCTCTTTTTTTTTTTTTGAAGTCTTTGCGGCGCATGAATCATCCTAACATTGTGAAGCTCAAAGAGGTTATCCGGGAAAATGATATATTATACTTCATAATGGAATACATGGTAAATATGTTATGGATAGCAAATATTCTACTGTATCATTATTGTGCTCTTGTTGAATCTGAACCCTTGTTTTTTTAGGAGTGTAATCTTACCAACTTATGAAAGATAGGGTCAAGCCTTTCTCGGAGTCTGAAGTCCGCAACTGGTGCTTTCAGATATTTCAAGCTCTTGCTTACATGCACCAGAGGGGCTACTTTCATCGTGACCTCAAACCTGGTAGGCTACTTTCATTGTGAATAGAAGCAGCCATCCAGTTTATGCCTCTATGTCATTATTCCCATGTTCTATCAATTTTTACTTCGATGTTCTATTATAAATAAATTGATGTTCAGTACTTTTCTCTTTTTCTCAATAGCTTGCTTGTACAGTTAATGTTGATCTGACAAAATAATGTCTGTCAGTTTTCTATTTAATTTGGAGTATTGCTATCAATTCTCCCTTCCTACTCAGTGAAACTGAATCTTCTATCATGATCGGTCTTTTTTCTTAGGTCTTGGATTCTATATTAATCTAATATATTTTTATGCTTCTATTTATGTATGATTGACTTATTGAGGTCTAGCATGATGAATTAGAGTTGGGATTTTGTGTTGCTTCACTTCTAAATGTTGACTGTTTCGCGGGGCCTCTATATGACAGCTTAGAACATTGAAGTTACCTTGATCGAACATCAATCTTTCCTGCGTAGAACATCATAGTTTCAAAGTAATCTTCTATCCTTCTTTTTTTTTTTGGTTTGGCTTGCCTGCCGGCAAGAACAAATCACGCTTAATCATTGGCCATTAGACAGTGATAGCACTGTACATATCTAACAGCCAAGTGAGGTTTTAATGGTACATTGTTGAATCATACAAGTGAATCATAATGCACTACATGTGGTTCTCTGCCAAAGATTCCTAGTAGATCTACTATTACGGTATTACCAATTTACCACAATAGTGAGAGTAATATTTATGTAGCTTCCAGTAAGCTTATAGCTCTGTGATTCTGATCTACTAATTCTGTTTCATTCATAGGAGTTTCTGGATTTCTTCTTGGTACCTTGTGGTTCATATTTTTCGGGATAGCTGTGGCTGGACGATGCTATTTTGGATCAAGAATGTCCAAACAAAAGGTTTCTTATGCAGATATAGTAGGCCCTATTGCTTGGGGTCTTCGCACTTGCTTTAATGTAGTCCACATCTCTTCGTAAACATTTTCCTATTTAGCTTTGTTGGGTGATTATGCTATAAGTAAATGATTCTAGTTATAAGTTGATATTCTTCTTGTTATAAGTTGATGTTCCAGTATAATTAAATTAATGTTCTTAGTGACATGTTTCCTTTTTTTATTCATTAGGTGCTTGGTTTCACATTTGGCATTAGCTTAGGTTTGATGGAGTCTTTAGAGCTCGACTCATTTGGTCAAGTGACTCTAAAAATATTGTTCCTTGTAATCTTTGGAAGATATCTTGGGTTGTTACTTTGGGTTTTTTTTTTTTTTTTTTTTTGGGGGGTTACTTTTTTTCTTGGAGTTATTTAATTAAATAGCACATCATATATTTGGCTGTTTGAAGGTACTACAGGACTAAGGAGGATGAATATGGTAGCAATGATGAACAATCTCATACAGAAATTTCGAGCAACAGGGGGTAAAGCTCACAAATCTCCAAAGAGTAATATTCTTTTTGTTACTGTGCATACCATGTGTTATTCCACCCTATGATATAGAATCTTTCTATTTTTTATTTGAACTTATTTCCCTGTTATGCTACCTTGTATCTCATAGAATATTCCTAATTTATGCATGAATGTTCTCAGTCATGGTTCCCACGTTCTATCATGTGTGCTTGAGTGCTTCAATGTTCTATTATAAATAAATTGATGTTGTTCTTGGTGAATGTTTCCAGGTTATGCCTCTATGTTCTCAGTTATTATTCTCATGTTCTATCATGTGTGCATGAGTGCTTCAATGTTCTATTATAATTAAGTTAATGTTGGAAGTTTTAGGTTACTGTGCGAGGCACCATTGGAGAGCTGAGATGGCTGGCCGGCTTCTGCAAAAGGTTGTCTCCGCCTATGGGATGTCTAGATCTAAGCTTCCTGCTGGCTAGGGGCAGAGGTGCTTCAGCTCCGTAGGTTGCTCTTGGGATAACTATAATAATATGGGATAACATTATATTTTCATAGTATACCTATTTTATGTTCTCAGTCATGGTTTCCATGTTCTACCATGTGTGCTCCAATGTTCTAATATAAATAAATTGATGTTCTCAATGAATGTTTTTGGTGAATATTCCTAGATTATGCATCTATGTTCTCAATTATTATTCCCATGTTCTATAATGCGTGCTTCGATGTTCTATTGTAAACAAAATGATTTACTCTACTCGGCTTCTCAGTCTCTGCAAGCCCTTAAGAAGATCTCTCTGGAGCACCCAACTACCTGTTTGCGAGCTGGTGCGCTAATGGTTGTTCTCTCCTATCTTTACTTCTTCTCCACTGGGGTTCAGGTAGAGTCCTATCATCTTCTTACAGCCGTTCTTGTCTTGTGCACTGCACTGTTTGCATCTACTTACACCTCTTCCCATGGGGGGACATGTTTGTTGTAGAGGGTAACCTTGTCTACCGCCGCAAATATTTGCAGGAAGCTGCTGTCCGATGCTTCCGAGTTTGTCATGGAAGTTGTCCCCTTGCTCACCAATCTCCTAAATCACCACGATTCCAAGGTACTTTTCAAGCTCAGACAGTCAGACCTGGATTATCACATGGCTTATGGACCTTTATTTATGTGCCTTACAGGTACTAGAGCATGCTTCTGTTTGTTTGACACGCATTGCTGAAGCTTTTGCCCATTACCCCGACAAACTTGCTGAACTCTGCAATCATGGATTAGTTGCTCAAGCTGCTAGCTTGATAGCTGTTGGCAACTCATCTGGCCAGGCGTCATTGAGCACATCCACATATACAGTATGCACCATTTTGTTCTTGATACTCTTCTGGTGTTTGCCGTGGCCCCTCTCACACTTGTGCTAAAATTAGGTTGCACACTTTTTCAGGGCTTAACCGTCTTCTCTCAATATGTGCAAGTGGATCCCTTCTGGCAGTTAAAACACTACTTCTTGGGATCAGCGGCACTCTTAAAGACATCCTTTCTGGCTCTGCTTTGATTCCTAGAACATCAATCTCCCCTGCTGTAACGAGGCCTGTTGATCAGGTGAATATTTTATATCACTGACTTGAGACTTTTTTTGCGAGAAAAACAATCACTGATTTAGGACTTGACTATTCTGGTAGTGCTGCCCATCATTTCTTTGATTGTATTCAAGTTGGGTGACAGTACCTAGACAGCCTAACTCTAAAGGCTGACAGTACATGTTCATAACATGTTGGGAATTCTGCTTGCCTTAAACGATACAATCATTCAAAAGAGTAGTGAACTAGTATGTTCAAAGACTTGCCTACTTTTATTGCGCTTTTTTTTATTGCCTGAGTAAGTCTTTGAAATGTTTTAAATTTAATGAGACAGGAGTTGTTGGTTTATGGCACCAAAAGTCTCACTTGTAACATGATAGAGCAAAATCTGACATAGCTCACCTTGATTATGTAGCAGCTTCTTGTCATCTTATTTCCTTCCTAGTGTGCAAATAAATTGTGCTTTTGGTCAGTCATATTCGATATGGTACAGATCCAAGAGTTCCGTTTCCATGCTATACAATTGAGTATGGATATATAATATTGTCACAGCTGCTGTTTGTTGCTGTCTTGCTTAGCTGCTGAAATCATTTGTGTTACATACACACATGAGCCTGGTGTTTGTTGAGAGATTGTTTGAACATATACGTTTAGTTAACTAATTAATTTACTTTGCGTGACCTTTACAATTGATTTTTTTTTTTTTTTTTGCTTTTTCTAGAAATGTGCTTAGGCTGACATAATTTTTTTTTTAGGTCAACATTTCTCAAGTAGATGTTCTACGTGAACACTTAAGTCAAGAGATATACATGAGCAAGTCAAGAAACATTCAAATAGCTTTCATGAACTGATTACCGAAGATATTGAATATCGGTCATGTTTTTTTTGTAGAATTTTACATAGTGTGAAATTTTCTGTAACATTTTCAATATGCAAACAATCTCAACGCCAAAAAAAATTGTATGCAGAACTGGAACCGAAGGAATTTATGATTTTTGTTTTGTTTTGTTGAAACACATGTATTTCATTCAATGAAAGCAGTCTTTTGTCGGCCTAAGAAACAGTCCAAGATGGCCAAAATATTGTGAACTGCAATCAATATCATAAAAAAGTGAAATCAAAGAAACTGACCGAAAGAAACAGTCTCAGTGTCGGCAGCATAGCTCACAGCATTATGTGGTAATTAATTAATTTAATTTCTTATAGTACACGTACTAAGTCGATGCCTTTCCTAGCTAGATGTGAATGCGTGTGCGGACGGAATTCGTGAGCAGGTCAACCCATACACGCAACAAGAAACAGAAAAAAAAAAAAAAAAAAAGCCTGAAAAAAAAGTCCAGAAACAAACAAACAGTCCAACAACTGAGAGCGGGCCAACAAGAATCAGCCCAGCAAGGCTGAGCGGGCCGCGCCTGGTCGGCGCAGGCATCCGCGCCGACCAGGTCGGCAGTTAACAGCCCCCCTGAGCCGGCACTGATGGTCCACAACTGCTGTCTCTCACGCTAGAATTCCTAGCCAATGGATGATCAACAACGCGCATGCAAAGCCAGGAACCAAGATGGCAACGGGAATTCCCCGTCGGGTATCAACCTCCCATCCCCGTCCGCGTGGGTGAAGATTTTCCCCGTCCCTCGTCCCCGCGTGAAAGCTCACGGGGGCATTCTCTCCCCATCCCCGAACCCGAAGCGGGGAATCCATCCCCGACGGAGGCCCCGTCCCTGGATATAAGCTTGAAAAAGAATTACTCAAGTCTCAAATCAACGATGGAGAAGAAGAAATGTCTACCGCAAACGCATCTTGAATCAATACGAAATGACATTGTTTCGCTTTTTACAACTCACGGCTCCATTGTTGCCCAAAAAATCAATAAGAAAATATCACAAATACATCTATACAAGTGCTTGTGTCGATGAGAAAGTAAATGAGACGATGCACCTCTCGTTGTCCACTAGCAAGATGAGAAAATGGAGACAAAATGCAACACGGCAACAACTTTCTTGCAGATCTAGCCGAGACCGAGAGGAAGGTTGCTTCACGCCTTCACGGAGAATCGCCGGGCGCCCGGGACCTGGCTCGCGTCACCGCACGCGGTCGCCCGGATGGTTTGGACGCTAAAATGCCGCTACTGGAGGAGAGGAGCGTGGACCGGTCACCGGATCCCCTTCACGGCCGGCGGCGAAATCCCTCCATCCCTTCCTTAGCTTGGCCGGCGGTCGCCTGACCTTGAGGACAAGCGGCGGCGGGTGGAGTACCGAGTACGGTGGAGCACGGAGTCAGTCACGGGACTCGGACTGGAGTGGTGGGGGTGGGGATGAAAATTAGGGTTACAAGTTTATATACTGCCTAATTGGGCCATCGTGATATGGGCCTCGGCGCTTGGTGCTCCAGGTTTCGCATATTTGTGCATCACGCATGCTCGCTGGGCGGACGCTGGTATCGGGTCGGGGACCGGAACCGTCCCCGTCCCCGCCATCCCCGACGGGGACAATTTGCTACCATTTTCATACCCGTGGGGATTAAATCCCTACCATCCCCGTCCCCCTAATAGGGGAATTCCCCACGGGGAATCGGGGATCGGGTCCCCGTTGACATTTTGGGCCAGGAATAGCAGCACAGTCCCTCAAAAAAAAAAAAAAAAAAAAAAAAAGCAGCAGCACAGTGCTCCTCTCTCCCAAAGTCAAATATGCATGCAAGCATGGGCCCTAGCCTCTCTCACAAGGACAAATGAAACACACGCACTCGCCTCTCTCTCTCTCTGGCAGTTCGAGCATGCAAGGCGTGGTCCCCACGTGGGCCCAGCACTCTCTCCCACGATGACAAAAGGAAGCAGCAGCCAGGCGCCTCCACTCATCCTTGGAAATTCCAGCTCGGTGTGGGAAAAATTCCAGCGACACTCTCTCTGTTAGAATCGATGGATGCAGCTGCTCCAAACAAAAACAGAGAGCCCCCGGATGGAATAAGAAATGGGTTCAACCGGAAATTCCAACCACAGCTCTTTTCTTTCATTTTTCATCTCATTTAAGTGCCAATTTCACAAATATATTCCAAAATAAATTGTACACTTAAGTTAGCTTTTCACAAATAATTTTTCTGGGATTATTTTCGTGCATCTCACCGTATCGCTAAACGATAATTATATGCAAATGAGACTCACACTTAGTGGCACTAGATAACCATTGCAATTAAAGATTTTCCGTCTTTATAGTACGGTTATCTATCCTAAATCCGATCACGCACTCTATTGCGTCTTGATCGGCAAAACAAAAATCCTATATATACCTTTGCCTTGAGCCCATAGGATTTTGTTTTTCTCTTTCTTTTTCAAAACACGAGCACTTGATCAATCTTTTGGATCGTCATCGTCCATCCACCATGATCACTTTGCTAGAACCACCTCAACTAATTCAATCACTTAGCATAGAGGTTAGTCCTAGGGTTTCATCAATTAGCCAAAATCAAACTAGAGACTTTTAGTGGGGAAAGACCGTCCCACCGGCATTGTTCTTAAGACTCGGTTTTCCCGACCAAGAAAATCCCCGAACCCCAGTCCCGCCCTGACACTAGGAGCCTGACACTAGGAACCTTTAGCCCATGAAAACTACGATCCTCAATCCTTCGGAGAGGACCTGGCCGGATTCACCATAACCCCTGGGTCGTTATACCAACCAGAGCCCACAGCTCGATCCCTACGGGACCTGGGCCGACTCTTAACTAGTGCTTTGGCACACGGGACTGACGAGAGAATTTTTTAAACCACAGCCTGAAATTCGATCTCACGGGGAGTTGAACTCAGGACCTGTGGAGTGCCGCTCGAGTATCCTAACCATTAAGCTAGGACCCCGAAATTTTGAAGAGAAGTTAGGCAACTAAAGATACCGAGGGTGTGTTTAGAGCCCTAACTTCCCTCCAAAATTTTCTGCATTCTCATCACATCGAAACATTCAATGCATCCAAAGACGCACGCCGGCCAAGATAAAATTTAGGTAAACAAAAAAAAAACTAATTACACAGTTTAGATGTAAATTGCGAGACGATTCTTTTGAGCCTAGTTACGTCATGGTAGGATAAAATTTACCACAAACAAACGAAACATGCTACGTGTTTTTTTTTCAGAACAATGTTTCTCAGGCCAAAATTTGACCAAATTTTTATTTCTAGGCCCAAATTTTGGGCTCTAAACACACCCCGAGAAGAGAAATGTTTCATCCCACCAAACTTTGAGCACTATTTCTAAAAAACTTTAGAAAGCGATTGAAATGTCTAGTGAGAGGCTCTCTTTCTTTCATCGTGTAACTTCTTCGTCATGTCATGCATATTAAATTAGCAATGGAGTAGAGAAGAAAAAGTGAAATTGTATAGTGAAATTATCGATTGTGATAAAGTTTCACTTCTTTGGGAACTGTGAATTGAAATTATACATTGAGACCGCGCAGTGGAGTTCGTGGAGCCCGGCATGACGTTGGGCGTGGGAGACCTCCTCTGCTCCAAGACCGTCGGGATCCCACTGCTCCCGGGTAGGTCGGAGTGGCCAGCACGAAGCGCTCGTCGAGGACGTCAAGGAAGGCGGCGCAGTTGTCGGGGCAAAGCTTGGGGAGGTTGTCGAGATGCGAGGATCTTGTCGCGGGCGCTGGAGCCGTCGTCGTCTGGCGGAGCCGCGGCGTGCGGCCGCGCGAGGGCTTGCCGGGGCCACGACGCGAGGCCATGTGGACGGCCGCTGCGGGGTCGTGGAGCGTCGGGGCCGCGCGAGAACCCCCTCGGGACCACGCCGTCTTCATCGACGAGATCGATGCCGTGGGCCGCCGGCGCCGCACGGGCATCGGCGGGAATGACGAGCGGGAGGAGACGCTGAACCAGCTGCTGACGGAGATGGATGGGTTCGGCGGTGACAGCGGCGTCAGCGTCATTGCGGCCACGAACCGGCCGGAGATCCTCGACCGCGAGGCGTACCCGAAGCATGCGCTGGGCCGAGCCCCTATTCTTTGCTGACTTTACTGGAGTTAATGCTCAATTTGAGCCCCTATTCTTTGCAATTTGACATGCAGATTAAAAATTTGAAGGCCTAATTTAAGAGCCTCTCCGCTGGAGATGCCGCGCACTTGTTTAGTTCAAAAAAAGTGAACAAAAAGTATTACCGTATTTATCACATCAAATCACTGGAAGATGACGACGGACGGTGCCTGCCTGACTGCCCGTAGAGCTAGCGAGCTAGCGTAGACCTTGCGTCGTTAGTCGTCGGATCGGAGGCTCGCCGCGGTCCTGTTCGTACCGTAGGCTTACACCACAAGTTCCAGTCCCTGGTGTCGAAAGCATCGTCTGCCGCCGATCGAGCTTCGCTGTACCGACGGCATCTTCCACCCGTTACTGTCGTCTGTGGGCCGGCACGTTAGCGCTGTAGCCTGTGGCTGTGGGCTACGGTGCTGCTTGGCGAGCTGCCGTTTCCGCCATGCGTTTGGCGCCTGGTCGACGGCTGGTCTTTACCGCTGTGACCTGCGGTAGTGTGTCGCATGGCTGACGTGCCTGTCAGGGCGTTTGTACACGTCACACAGATACTGATCTGGCCAAGCCGGCAGTAATGCCAACGCATGGTGGGCCTCGTCACGTGGCAGCACAAGAACAGGAGAGAAGGGACATTTCGATTGGCATGGGCCCGTTGGTCACTGTCACTATAAAACGACCTTTGGGCCGTCGATCAATCGAAAGCTAGTGCTACGCGGGTGAGGCCCAATCCCTCGACGGCTGCAGCATTCTCCAGCTCATCCCTACAATGGGCCGTATTGCACAGTAGCACAAATGAGTACAACTTCAACCTATGAGCGGGCTAAATGTATTTTTTCACCTCTTGATTGACACAAGTCACACAGGCCACATGTCATTTTAACCATTCAGGGATCCAACCAATGGGTGCAAGTGGGTGGATTCTGAAGTTTTCAAACAGAAACGTCACTACTTGATATGGGTTCCTATTTTATTTTGTAAGTAGAAGGATGTGTTCAGTTCTTGATAAGTGAACCTGAAAAACATTATAGCTCTTTTTGTTTGTTTGTGGTAAATACTGTCCTACCATAGCTTAACTGGTCTCAAAAGATTCGACTGGTCTCGCAAAATGCATCCAGACTATCTAATTAGTTATTTTGTTTACTTACATTTCATACTCCATGCATGCGTCAAAAAATTCGATGTGACTAGATGTGATGGGAAATTCAGGTGAACTAAAACACAGTTCAACACTACAGTATGGTACTAGCCGACATGCAAGTCATCCTTCCTGAAACATCCCTACATCCCGTCGTCTTATTCAGTCGTACTACCATTCTGTGAAAAAAAATAATACCTGCATGGAGTGAGCGAGCCATTGTCGTCAGATGATTCTATTTCATTTCATTTATGGAAACCGAACGACGGTTAATCCTCGTCGGCATCCTTGTCGGGGTCGGCCGCTGGACTGCATAGTTCAGTTGCGGTTCTGTACTGGTTCTCACCTCAAGCCCAGCCCACTGTACTCAGCCTAGCTCCCGCGTGTTTGGTACAGACAGCCAAACCACTGTCGATAGAGGAGACCTGTGAGCATCTTTTCCTTGAATGTTCTTTTGCAAAAGATTGCTGGAATTTGTTGGGTATTTCTTTTCAGACGGGGCTAAGCATCTCAGATTGTGCACACAGCTCAAAAAACTCAATCTCATCTAGTTTTCTACATGATGTTGGCAATTCTAATGTGTTGGGCAATTGAGAAATGACTTTGTCTTCAAGAATGTTCAACCAAGAGTAAATTTTCAGTCACCTTTGATTTATGGATCCAAATCTATTATAATCTGCTTGATTAGGCTTTTTTCCCCTTCCCCTTTGTTTCCTGAATCCTGTTCTTTTTTTTTTATCTCTCCTAGCTTTGTAATGTACTGTTCAGTTTTAATAAATTTCTGTAGGCGAACCCTGCACTCCAGTTTCGTCAAAAAAAAAAAGAAGTTCGACCAAGGTGCCTGATGGCGACTTGTTAATATCTCAGCAGGAACAGAGCAACCGGCCATTCGGTGAGACTGTACCAGGTTGCCGTGTCTGCGGGATTACAGGCAGGCAAATACAATGCTTATTAGATTCAGTAAGTATTTATACATCTCTGAACAATGGCAAATTAGCGATGGCAAAACTTGTAGCATACGGCCATATGGCACTCAATTCATGGTCCATCAAATTAAGTTACACAAGTATATAGTTCAAATACACAACGAAACTTCACCTAGAGGTGAGCTTGGTTCTTAAGAGTAATGATCAATCAAACTTAATCTGAAACAACACTCCTAGAAAACTGAATGGTACCATAGTCCATAGAGCAAAAACAACAAATTGCCACTTCTTACGCGATACAGTACTGTATCTTTTATTTGGACTCCTACAGTCCCACACTTGCATTCCCGTATGAAAGGTAAAACAAATGACAGGTTCAGGCTCGAAGTCGATGGAAGCAAAAGCAATCAGAGCACCATCCTGTACTCGCACTTGATGGAAGTTCTCCTAAATGAAAAGAAAAACAGCATGACATGAGGCCATGAGAAAAGTCCTACTACTAGATATGGAGAATATACATCCTTATTTAGTACAAAAAGCAACAGGGTGATTCTAGGAAATTATAACTAATACCTCTTCCATAGGCAATGAAATTCATAATTTATGTCTAAATACATAGCAAAATGGATGAACAAAAAAAATCAAAATTACTTATAATTTAGAACAGAGAGAGAGTAGGAAATTATGACTAATACCTCTTCCACAAGCAATGAAATGATAACATTTCCCCAGTGTCTAGCTCTCTTCCTTGTTGGCGTCATTCTCCTTCTCGAACTCTTCCTCATTGGTGTCCCTATCTTTCTCGCCCTCTTCCATTTCTCCGTGGATAATTAACCTCGGATGATTGGAGTGGGAAGCTAGTTCATTCGTTATGGCAGCTGCTACGGCCCTATGTTCTGAAGGTGAGGCACCACCACTAAGAAGAGTGATTGTAGCATGTTTCAGGCATGGGAGGTGGCCAATGCCTAAGTAGAACCCATAAGCTTTTGCCCATGAAACTACGAAAGGCAGATGAAGATTCTCAAGCTTTGGTAGTGCCCCTTCCTCAAACATCAGGTTTGCCGCACCATAACTACCGACATAAATGTAGAGTTCCTTCAAACATGGGAATCCATGGCATCTGATGGTAAGTCTGTCTTCCTGGTGAGTTTTGAAAGTTAGCAGCAGAGAAATCAAGGCAGGCATCTCTCCAAGTATGCCCAGATCCTCCTCCGTTGGTTTTACTAAATTAATGTTTAGGTATTCAACACTGGTGAGTGCTGGTGCAACTGCAATCCACTTTGGAATCTTCGGAAAGTAGTAGCCGGTGTTCATCCCAAATCTCTGGAGGCAAGATGGTAGAGGGGACCAATAATCTAAAAACTGGAGGGGTGTTGAACCAAGAGAAACTATCAATAAAGCTTGTAGTTTGCAGCTGCCAAGCTTGCATAGTGAGGAGAGTAACATCTCTTCTTGCCTACAGTATTCCTCAGATTCTCTACCGTCCAGCTGTAGATGCAATTCATTCAAACTGGTCAGGTTTCCGAGCTCCTCCACTACACCTAATGAACTCTTGGTAATATTGAAGCCTCTGATAACCCTCAGGTTATTCATATTTCCAATCCCATCTGGTATCTTTATATAGCCAGAACGACGTCCTTCTCTGACAAGTAGATATTGTAGTTTAGTGAGATCAACAATTTTAGATGGCAACTCTTTTATATCGTTACCACTAAGATCCAGCGTCTCCAGATCATAAAGCCTCACAATTCCTGAGGGGATCTCTGAGATACCAGTTCTCCTAAGGCTCAAGTACTTTAGCTTGAATAGTTTATCTATACCGTTCATATCATACTCTTGCAGACTCTGACAACCTTCAAAATCCAGCACACGCAAAGTTTCAAACTTACCAACTTTAGACAAGTGTTTGATGCAACTTGATGTTATTACTGTTAGAGATCGGACATGGCTTAGATCTTGATTTTCCAATACAGACACAAGCTCTTGATCAATGTGTTGGATAGATAGTCGACGAATAGAACCATCACGATTTAGCAAATCAGTTTGTCCGTGGCCTACCACACTGACAAAATTATCTTCAATTGATTTTGAAATAATGAGCTCAAGCATCATGTCATGGACTTGACAGGCACGGGCCTTACCATCATAGCCAACGCCCACTGGTTGGATCATGCTTCTATTGATTAGTTCATAGAAGTTGTTCTCGGCGACCTCTTGTTTGCTCAGTCCACGCTCTTCAGAGATAAAGCCTTCTGCTATCCATCGTCTCACCAGTCTCTCTCTCTTAATCACATAGTCCTCAGGAAATATACTTAGATATAATAAACAGGTCTTCAGATTAGGTGGAAGATCATTGTAGCTAAGGCATAAGATGCTATTCATACCCTCCAAGCTTCTATTCTTACCCATCGCAGAACCAATTGACCTTCTGACCTTCTCCCACTCGTATTTGGACTTTTGTTTGTTTGCCAGTAAACTTGAAATGCTGATGATTGCCAGTGGTAGGCCTCCACATTTTTTCAGTATTTCTTCCGAAACCTGTTTTAGCATATCTGGGCAACAGTCCTCAGACCCAAATGTTCTCTTGAAAAACAATTTTTTTGAGTGATCATCACTTAGACCTTCCATTTCATACATGCGGTCATTATCACCGAGACAACATGACCTTGCTACATCACCGATGCGTGTAGTTGCTATAATTCTGCTAGAAAAGTTATTCTCCGGGAAAGCATATTTAATAGCATCCCATGCCAGTATAGACCATATATCATCAATAACAATGAGGTACCTGATTGAAATAATAAATACTGTCAACCAACTAAGGAAAGGAGTTTAAGTAGAAATAAAATACAGAGATGCCATAAACAGATCAACAGAAAAACAATAAACAGACCATGACAATAACGCCATAAACAGATCAATTATAGAAAGTGTTTTTGTGTAGTGTGTTCCCCTCGTTAGCAAGGCGTTTCTTGCCGGGTGATAACTACTAACTATGCTTGAAGCCTAGCTAGATGCTTGCATGGATTATTAAACTTGAGAGAACAAAAAATCATGAACATTTTAGAGTAAATCACATCTACCACTAGTTATTTGTGGTAATTGAATACACGAGCTAATATGACACTGCAGAAAGTACAGCTATGTTTTGTCTTGTTTAATACATTAAAAAAATAAAATTGTTAAAACTCAAAATGTTGATTTCTCTACAATGTATGACTAGTACACTATTTAGGTAAAATAAAACATAAGTACTGTATTAGGAAATATTATAAATCAGTTAGTCTATTACACAAAATATTTCCGCTTAGACAACTATTATATGTTTCTCATATTTACAAGATCTGTGGTATATTATTGTAGATTACGAAAAATAATAAAAATAATAATCCTCCTTTTCTAGAAAAAAAGGGCCAGAAATTACCTCTTATCATGTAATAGTTCTCTAAGCTTTCCAATAAATTTCTTTTCATCCCAAGTGTCGATACCTTTTAAAAAATCTTCCTTGCAAGGCACTTGAGACAACACGTCCTTCATAATTTGCTTCACATTTGGCTTTTGCGAAACTGAGACAAAAGCATAACAATGAAAATGCCCTTGGATTTTGTGGTAGACCTCCTTCGCCAATGTTGTCTTTCCCAGCCCACCGAACCCAACAATAGAGAGCACCCTGCGATGTTTGAACGAGCTATTTTCTTCTTCCATCATCCAATTGATAAGATCATCTCTTGGATCATCAATACCCACAAGGTGTGTCTCCCTCTACAAAAAGAGCAGACAACCGGGGATCCAAAATCGAGTGCTGAGAGGTGCTACAAGTAGCATCATCGAGCTTGTAACTACTCTTGATCTGTTTTACCTCCTTGACACGAATCTTCAGGTCGTCAATTTGGCTGGCGATTCCACGGCGAGACCCAAGCGTCTTGAGACTGCGAATCGTCTTGCGGAAGAGTTCCTTGAAGCTACTCTGACTGCCACCATCGCCGAGCTGGTGGATGAACTTGTCGATGACATCCTCGATGTCGTAGGCAAGCTCCTCACCATCGATATCCATGCTCTCGCCTGGACATCGGGATCTTGCAACGTGGAGTACTTCTGGACCGCAGCATGCATGCTGGTCAGCTCTGATTTGAGCGAGCGAATCTCCCGGCGAACACCTTTGAGGCGGGTACACTCATCGGCAAGCAGAGCCGTCAGCTTCCCCAGCAGGGGACCCAACACGCCAAGGGAAGCGCTTACCACCTCCATCGGCCTCTCCCCGCCGGTGATGCTTGGAGTCGAGAGAAGTTCAACGTTCTTGCACTTTCTCTCGTTTATGTCTGGTGTGGTAGGTACCGGCGTTTGGTAGTTGGTACTAATTAAAATAATAGTGTCCTACTAATCACCGTACGTATGACTTTGTTTTGTCAAACATATTGGGCGACTTAAGGCCAAATCTCTACGTCATGAAAACCTCCAGCAAATAAAAGAAGGGTTTTTATTTCATTACACTGTCCAAAACTAAACATGGCCGGTCGGCCATCACAACCACCCGCGCGGGGTCATACCTTCCTATAACCTCAATTATTGGGGGCTAATGCTTGGTAAAAAAATGCTAATCCCAAGTTTAACAACTTGCACGGATAGAGATATGTGATTTTTTAAGGTATGGAAATAAAACCTCTAGCAAATCAAAGAAGTACAACTATCTTGAGTTCTTGATACGGGCTACCATTCAGGATCCACTATACACAGCACTCAGCAGCAGAGGAGTACATCTACAACATGTGGGTGGGCGGCATGTATGTACTTTCTTGACTCGGGCCGCATGTACCATTCAGGATCCAACAAGTGGGTGGAGTACGAAGAAGCAGAAAAATATCGCTACTGGAGGTTCCTGTTTTTCTTTCTACAACTGAAGATTTAACACTAAAGTGTACGACATGCATAGAAGTCTTTATTTCAGAAAGCATCCCTACATTACATCCAATCGTCCTCGTACTACCATTCTATGAGAAAACAATAAGCACAGTGTGAGCGAGCCATGCCGCAAGATGAATTTATTTTGGTTTTGGTTGTGGAAAGTGAGTGACGGTTGGTCCTCGTCTGTGTCGGATGCTGAACCGTGCACCACTGCAGTTGTGGTTCAGAAGCGAAAACATCGATCAAGGTGATCCATGGCTGATTTGTTAACTACTGATCAGGAAGAAGGCAACCGCACACTCGGCCAGGATTACAGCCAAATGCATGGACCGCAGATTAGATGCACCATACTTGCTCATCTCTGAACAACGCTAGAGAAGTTCAGAGTATTTCAGTGGCAAAACCATATTATATCACTTAAACCTGACATCAAACTTGCAGCACATGTCACTCAATCCATGGTCCATCAAATTAAGTCACACACAAGTAGTAATACACAACCACGAAACTTCACCTAGAGGTGAGTTTGGTTCTCAAGAATAGTAAACAAAACAAACATAATCTGATACAAGACCCCCAGAAAACTGAATGGTACCATAGTCCATAGAGCAAAAACAACACCTGCCACTTCTGAGATATGGTAGTGTATCTTTTATTTGGACTCCCACACTTGCATTCCCATATGAAAGGTAAAACAAATGTCAGGTTCACGCTCAATGTCGATGGAAGCAAAAGCAATCAGCACCACCCCGTACTTGCACTTTATGGAAGTCACCCTAAATGAAAAAAAAAAAAAGGACATGAGGCCATTTGAAAGGTTCTACTACTAGATTTGGAGAATATGCATCCTTATTTAGTATAGAAGAAAGCAACAGAGTGATTTTGAGATAGAAAATTATGACTGATACCTCTTGCATAGGTAATCAAATGGCGCGATGATAACATCTTCCTAGTGTCTAGCTCTCTTCCTCAATGGTGTCACTGTCTTCCTCGTCCGCTTCCATTTCATCGTGGATAATTAACCTCGGATGATTGGGTGGGAATATGCTTCATTCTTTATGGCAGCCGCTGCAGCCCTATTTTCTGAAAGTGAGGCACCACCATCATTACGAAGAGTTATTGTAGCATATTTCAGGCATGGGAGGTGGCCAATGCCTAAGTAGAACCCAAAGGCTTTTCTCCATGAAACTACACACGGCAGGTAAAGCTTCTCAAGCTTCGGCAGTGCCCCTTGCTCAAACAGCAGGTTTGCTGCACCATAACCATAACGAATGTAGAATTCCTTCAAACATGGGAATCCGTAGCCTCTGATGGTAAGTCTTTCTTCCTGGTCAGTGTTGAAAGTTAGCCGCAGAGAAATTAATGCAGGCATCTCTCCAAGTCTGCCCAGATCCTCCTCCGTTGCTTTTACTAAATTAATGTCTAGGTATGCAAAACTGGCGAGTGCTGGTGTGATCCACTTTGGCATCTTTGGTAAATAGTAGCTGGTGGTCATCCGAAATCTCTGGAGGCAAGATGGCAGAGGGGACCAAGAATCTAAAAACTGGAGGGTGTTGAATCATCAGAACGTATCCATAAAGACTGGAGTTTGCAGCTGCCAAGCTTGCATAGTGAGGATAGTAGCATCTCTTCATGCCTCCTGTATTCCTCGGATCGTTTACTGTCCAACTGTAGGTGCAGTTCATTCAAACTGGTCAGGTTCCCAAGCTCTGCCACCGCACCTAGTGAACTCTTGGTGATATTGAAGCCTGTGATAACCCTCAGGTTACTCATATTTCCAATCCCATCTGGTATCTTTGTACTGCCAGAAAAGTATTCTCTGATGACTAGTAGATATTGTAGTTTAGTGAGCTCAACAATTCTGGATGGCAACTCTTTTATATAATTATCTCTAAGATCTAGCGTCTCCAGATCATAAAAGCCTCACAATTCTAGAGGGATATCTGACATGTTAGTTCCCCTAAGGCTCAAGTACTTTAGCTGGAATAGTTTATCTATACCATTCATATCGTACTCTTGCAGACTCTGACAACCTTCAAAATCCAGCACACGCAAAGTTTCAAACTTACCAACGCTAGGCAAGTGTTTGATGCAACTTGATGTTATTACTGTTAGAGATCGGACATGGCTTAGATCTTGATTTTCCAATACAGACCCAAGCTCCTGATCAATGTGCTGGACTGATAGTCGGCGAATAGAACCATCTCGATTTACCAAATCATTTTGCCCGTTGCCTACCAAACTGATGAAATTATCTTCAATTGATTTTGAAATAATGAGCTCAAGCATCATGTCATGGACTTGACAGGCACGAGCCCTACCATCATAGCCAACGTCCACTGGTTGGACCATGCTTTTATTGATTAGCTCATAGAAATTGTTCTCGGCGACTTCGTGTTTGCTCAGCCCACGTTCTTCAGAGATAAACCCTTCTGCTATCCAGCGTCTCACCAATGTCTCTCTCTCAATCACATAATCCTCAGGAAATATACTTAGATATAATAAACAGGTCTTCAGATTAGGTGAAAGATCATTGTAGCTAAGGCATAGGATGCTATTCATGCCCTCCAAGCTTCTATTTTTGTCCAACGCAGAACCAATTGACCTTCTGACCTTCTCCCACTCCTCTTTGACAAAAGGTTTGTTTGCCAGTAAACTTGAAATGCAGATGATTGCCAACGGTAGGCCTCCACATTTCTTCAATATTTCATTTGAAACTTCTTTTAGCATATCAGGGCAACAATCTTCAGACCCAAATGTTCTCTTGAAAAACAATTTTTTCGAGTGAAGATCACTGAGAGCTTTCATTTCATACATGCGGTCAATACCTCTGATACAACATGACCTTGCTACATCAACGATGCGTGTAGTTGCTATAATTCTGCTGGAAAAGTTATTCTCCGGGAAAGCATATTTAATAGCATCCCATGCCGGTATAGACCATATATCATCAATAACAATGAGGTACCTAATTGAAATAATAAATATTGTCAACCAATTATGGAAAGGAGTTTAAGTAGAAATAAAATACAGAGATGCCATAAACAGATCAACATAAAAACAATAAACAGACCATGGCAATAACGCCATAAACAGATCAATTATGGAAAACGTTTTGGCGCTGGTGTGTTCGCCTTGTAAGCAAGGCGTTTATTGCCGGTGGTAACTACTAACTATGCTTGAAGCCTAGCTAGATGCTTGCATAGATTATTAAACTTGAGAGAACAAAAAAAAATAATAGTTCACGAACTGATTATGTAGCCATTCTCACATGAAAGTCTTCGCAACTTTTGTCATTTTAATTTTTTCTATGAACACACACATACATGTTGTTACATTTACATATATAGCATGGGATCTTGCCTATTATTCGCCAGTGTACTATTTAGGCAAACATTGCCATAGTTGGGATGTCTTAAAAGTTAAGATGCAAACTAAATTTGAGAAATTAATATGAAATTGATAGCTATGAATCTTACAAAAATGAGTTTGCACATCAACTTCTACGACATTCCTTCTATTGATGCTCTATGAATATACAAAAACTAAAGGAAAATACAAAAAAATTAAAATGGCAAAACCAGTTTTGTTAGGTCAATGATGTTTAGACTATAGATGAAAAAAATAAAACTGCATGTTATGTTACAATGTGTGGCTGAAAAACACAAAATCTACATGATGTTTTGTTTATTTGAAAATTTATATATATATCCAAAAATCATGAACATTTTAGAGTAAATCACATCTACCACTAGTTATTTGTGGTAATTGAATACACGAGCTAATATGACAGTGCAGAAAGTACAGCTATGTTTTGTCTTGTTTAATATATTAAAAAAAGGTAAAATTGTTAAAACTCAAAATGTTGATTTCCCTACAATGTATGACTAGCACACTATTTAGGTAAAATAAAACACAAGTACTGTATTAGGAAATATTATACATAAGTTAGTCTATTACACAAAATATTTCCGCTTAGACAACTATTATATGTTTCTCATATTTACAAGATCTTTGGTATATTATTGTAGATTAGGAAAAATTATTAAAGATAATAATCCTCCTTTTCTAGAAAAAAGGGCCTGAAATTACCTCTTATCTTGTAATAGTTCTCTAAGCTTTCCAATAAATTTCTTTTCATCCCATGTGTCGATACTTTTTATAAAATCTTCCTTGCAAGGCACTTGAGAGAACACATCCTTCATAATTTGTTTCACATTTGGCTTCTGTGAAACTGAGACAAAAGCATGACAATGAAAATGCCCTTGGATCTTGTGACAGACTTCCTTTGCTAATGTCGTTTTTCCCAGCCCACCGAACCCAACAATTGATAGCACCCTGCGATGCTTGGCAGAGCCTTTTTCTTCTTCCAACATCCAATTGATGAGATCATCTCTTGGACCATCAATACCCTCAAGGTGTGTCTCCTCTACAAAAAGAGCAGACAACCGGGGATCCACAATCGAGTGCTGAGAGGTGCTACAAGTAGCATCATCGAGGTTGTAACTACTCTTGAGCTCTTTCACCTCCTTGACACGATTCTTCAGGTCGTCAATTTGGCTGGCGATTCCACGGCGAGACCCAAGCGTCTTGAGACTGCGAACAGTCTTGCGAAAGAACTCCTTGAAGCCACTTTGACTATGGTGGCCGGCATCATCGAGCTGGTGGATGAACTTGTCGATGACATCCTCAGTGTCATAGGCAAGCTCCCTCACCAGCGATATCCACGCTTTCGCCTGGACGTCAGGATCTTGCAGCATTGTGTACTTCTGGACCGCTGCTTGCATGCTGGATAGCTCAGATCTGAGCGAGCGAATCTCACGGCGGACGCCTTTGAGACGAGCACACTCATTGGAGAGCAGAGCCGTGAGCTTCCCCAGCAGGGGACCCAACACGCCATGGGAAGCGCTCACCACCTCCATCGACCTCTCTATGCCTTCTCTCTGCAACCCATGTCTTGCACCGGTGGTGCTTGGAGTGGAGAGAAGGCCTGCATTCTTGTTCTCTGTCTCCTTTATGTCTAATAATGTGCTTCAACTGTAGAGAAGTGGGCACTGAATAAAAAGGTTCTGTATTCGTCCAAAGATATTTACCAACTTGCTATGGTGGTGCTCTGGAGTGTAGAGGAGTACAGTATCTTTTTCTCTCTCTCTCGTTTGCTTTTTTGTCTGCTTGATAGAAGAGTAGAGAATACAAACTCTTTTAAAAAAAAAAATGGAAGAGTAGAGAAGTGGAGAATAAAGCCACTATACCTTTTATGTATTCGCCTAACGAGAGATGCTATGTGCGTGCCCGCGCGGATCCCCGACGATATGGAATAGATCGATGTGGCCTCGTCAGATCAACATCTCGCGCAGCAGAGCCAGACTGCAGAGCCAGACTTATCATAGACCGGGAATAATAATGTGGGAATAATCTTACTATTACTAATTGGAGACTCCAACGAAGGCTCCATATTAATTCTCACCAGACGCGCAAGAAAAAAAGATAAATACTAGAAATTCTTACAATCCTCCAACAATAATAGCCATTCAATCCATTTTTATTTCTAAAAATTTACCCACTTTTGCCATTATAAAAACACCATAAAAATAACCCCCTATACATACATATAAATTACCCACCAATGCCATTATAAAACCTATATTATTAAAAAATTAGTAAAACTAATGCCTTACGGTAATTAGAAACCTATTGTAGTCTAATTTATTTTCTAAAAATTACCCATCTTTGTCATTTATTATTATTTGTAGAAAGAAAAAAAAGGTAAATCTATCATTTTCCCTATCATGATTTCCACGGAGGAGGACTAAGACGGCGCCGCCTCAAGGTGCCTCCAAAATAAATCTATTATATTTACCATGAGGAGGACTAAGATGGCGCCGCCTCAAGGTGCCTCCAAAATAAATCTATTATATTTACCATGTTCTCACGGAGGAGAAAATAAGAGAGCTGCGCGGCACCATGGATTCACGCGGCACCAGGCATGGCTTGACACTGTATTTCCCTACCATCTTCACGCGGCACCCGCCGCCGGTGCCAACGGGCAGCTAATTTGCGTGGCCGGCCAGCCAAGCAAGCAAGGATGAAGCCAATACAACGCAAGCAGGCGTACATCTACATCGGTGCCTGAACGCCGACTCCTTCGACGTTGTGGTGCTCGATGCCTCCGGCGTGTACCGACACAAGGTCTGCACTCTACCACTCCCAGTTTCTTTGTCGAACTACTTGTGGCTTTCAGTGATGGGGAGGCCTTCCTGGTGTTAGACTGTGTCGTGCGGTAACGAGGTTGTATTGTGGTGATGAGTGGACAACATGAATGAATGTTTGAGGGTGCTTATGGTGGCGTCTACGTAGGGTGGTAGTGCACCATGAATGAATATTTGGAGCTGATTACTATGGTGTGTACATGTAAATTTGTTTGCATTATTAGCCTCAAGGTAGTGTCGCATTACCGCGGCTAAAGGCTTCTGTTGTTTATTTTGATCACTTTTTCATGAAAGAATATTCGGAGCTGATTATTTTGGTGTGTACATGTAAATTTATTTGCATTATTATCCTCAAGGTTGTGTCGCATAATCGCTACAGGCTTATGTTGTTTATTTTGATCACTATTATCTCCCGCGACGTACGGCTTTAATGATTTTCTTCTTGGATTACTACTTGAAATAAATAGATTTTGAAATAACCCTTATTGAGCATGATATAAGTTTTTTACTAACATAATAACAATGTTTTTTGTTTGAATAGGTGCAAGAGGAAATGACTGCCTCATCTAACGTTGATGCACAAAAAGGGCTCCCCTTGATCGCCACAGATGCACAAGCTGGCTACACAGGGGACACCAGCCCCATGCATCAACTCTTCATCAATAGTATAAGAGCTTGCTGGTCGGGTATGGAAGACTGAAGCGAATACATTTATCAGCAGAACCAATTACAGCACAAGCAAGCTGTGCGCAACGCAGATGACGCGTCCAACAACTTTCTTCATGATCAACACATCCTTCATCTATCAATGTCCGAAGCTCCCGCAGATCATTACATGGTTTGTGCCATCAAACGAGATCAAAGACAGTGTATTCCGAAGCCAGAGGATGAAGGCGTGCATATCGCCCTCTGTAGGTGAAAAATTAACGCCCCTCGTAGGTGAAAAATTAATCTGATGTTCCCTATTCTTGCATAACTCCATGAATGTTGGTTGGTATTGTCCGGAACTTTGGATGCATAGAGTTAGGATGGACGCCATATAGAAACTAGCCCCACATCATCAAGGAAACTGACCAGTGTGACATTCGATCGAGCCACCTGTAAGCTAAAGGTATGGCCATCTTACTAGATTCCATAATTACAATTTAATTTCTCTCCTATGACCTACATGATATGATATTTATTGACCATTAGTCATAATTTTGATTTAAATTTTAGTGTCCTTGGATTTGTTCACAAAAATAAATCTTGATATAATCCTTATTTAGCATCAGTTATAATTATTGTATGAACTAAATAATAATTATTTTTAACCATTAGAAGGGTAGACCCAATCTATTTTTATGTTTTCTAAAACAACCCAGGAACGCATCCCCATAGGGGTTTGAACCTATGCTGTTGGGGTGCTATTGAGTCCATGATCCGTGAAGTCAGCAACAAAGCCTATATGCAAAATTCAAGCCTCCACAATTATAAAAGATAATTAAACTAATCCAATAGTGCTTTGTATAAGTTATCCATCTATATCGTTATGAAAGATAATGCTTGATGCTTAAATTTATTTTCAAATTCTGCATAACGGCATTATGACATATAATGTAAAATAATTTATACCTATATAATTTGTACCTAAATTGTCCACCTCTTAACCATTATAAAAAATTAACAAAAGTCTCTACATGTAAATGCTAATATAAGCAATTATGAATAATAATTAATCATCCGTAAGTTCAAACTTGCATTAGTATAAATAATTATTTTTATAGGCTTATCAAGCATGTAAATATATCATTAGCAAACCTCATAATAATGATATTTACAACTCACTTTAAGTTATATTAACACTTTTGACGATAAAATTTGTAAGTCATTGTCTAGAGAAAGTTTTAAAACATTTTGATCAAAACATTATGTTGTAGTATGAATATTAATAACTTAGTTTTTTTAAAAAAAGTTGTTCAAAAAATAATATTAATACAATATAATAATCTAAAAATAATGGGTGACATGGTGCATGTTGAAACAACTATTTATGACATTGTCAAAACTAAGAGGGTAGACTAGGACCTAGAATTTTCTTTCATTAGAATAGAACATGAAATTTTTGAATAAATGATAGAACAACCATTAAAATTTTAAATCAATACTGGTAAAAATTACAATAACTAGATCAAAAGATAAATGTTAAAATATAGATTTTTAAGATATCACGTAAATGGATGAAATAAGAGTTTATATAGTTTATGTTTATTTATGTTTTTCAGCTAAATACATATGATGCTAAAAAGATTAGTCATACAAATTGTTGCAAAAAGCGGTCATAGATAAAAAAAAAACGTACATCCTAAATTCTTATAAAAAACTAAAAAAATGCCATCAAATCGGTTGACTATACTCGGCATTGCAAATAATAGCTATTGCATATGGGGAATTAATAAGCTTAAAATTTGAAGGAAAGAATCAAAATTTAGGTTTATGTCCTCAAAATAGAGATGGCTACTAAAACTATCATAGTTTAAGAAAATGTTTCAACTAAATAACTACCGGAGATACACACCCAAGGTGTGCTACGCAAAGGAAAAAAAATATGAATATGGATGAGAAAAATATTTAAATCAATATAGTATTTGATAGATTATCATAATTGAATATAGACTATAGAGTACCTATTATAGGTATTATATTACAATATTAATGAAGAGAACAAGATATTTCATATAAGTAATCCTTATTAGTTAGTGTGATAAGATTTTGACCCGTGCGAGAGCACGGGTTGGTGAACTAGTAAGGATCAAAATTGGGGAAAAATCAGTGGGGTGATCCCAATGGAACACTCATGGACATCTATGACATGAAGTTTTATGCTTAAATTAGAAGAAATAATTGGAAATAAAACAATAATTCTTATACGTTACGTGCATATATGAATAGGCACGTATCACGGATCCAGTGACTTTTTTTCCCTCAAAGTAGCTTTGTTTGAATTATTGGTCACTTTTAAAAGGTAGATGTCACAGTACAAACGCAGCGCGGCCCGGCCCAAAGGGGGCTAGGGAGCCGGGGAGGAGAGCGGTAGCCGCCATCGCTCATCGTCGATCTTTTCATCAATAAAATTAGAAAATAAATAAAGAAGAGAAAAAAGGAGTTTGCTTCGTATTAGGAAATAAGATAAGATTTGGTTTGTAAAGGGTTATTTCGATCTATAAGAAAACCTCGTATTAGGGAAACAAATAAGATTTGTTTTGTAAAAGGTATTCCGATTTGCAAGGAAATCTTTAGAGATTAGTTAGATTGCAAGTTCGCTAGGTGGACTATTAATATTAGGGCGATGCTCTTTGTTTCAAGCAATCAAAGAAAAATATCTCCCCCAGCTTTTGCTCTCAAACCGCCGCCACCCCTAGCCTCCCGCAGGCACGCCACCGCTGCCGCCGCCGCGCGCCCAACACCGCCGCTGCCGCCGCCCTCACAGTCGCCGGAGCCCGTCCGAACTGTGAGAGTAGAGAAAAGTTTACTTTGTTCTCAATCAACATTCTCTAACCGTGACTAAGTTTACAAACAAATTAACACACCATAAATTGGTTTTGATAAATTGTTTATTTTAGTTTGTAAATGTTAGTATTTCTTTTGAAAACATTAGAGAAAGGTAGAGAAGTTTGAGTTAGAAAAAGATTAAAAATAACATATAATTTAGAATAGATGGAATATATAGAGTTACAAGAGTTTCTCTATAAAATGACCCCCGACCACACAACCACCACCAGAAAAGAAGATTCCTCAAGAATAAAGCCCATCTGAAAGCCTGTGGCACACTCCTTTAGTCCTTTACACGATTCCGTGTTTACATCATAATTTTTGCAAAATGATCTGTCTAAGTGTTTGGAATGAGAGATGCTTGTGATGTACTCTTTTCTCTTATCTTTTTTTCCCCACTAGGCTTTTTGGGAGTTTTTAACGAGAAATATGCATAGCATAAATTTGGCCACGAGAGAGTGTTGTAAGTCAAAATCTTCAAAAGGTATATGAAAGTAAGACTTTGAGTATGGTCAAATTAATGAGAGGAGAAATTCAAAGAGTTTTCATTGCAAGAATATGCGTTCATCTCAGTCTCCTTCACCTTTAAATAGGAAGCACTCTCACCTTTGTAAGCAAGCAGAAGAAGTGAATCTCCCATATCTCTGTTTTCTCTTGTGATTGTGCGCCACCAAAGGAACTTGATTTCTAACAGCCACCACTACAAAGGATAAATATTCCTCAAGAACAAAGCCCATCTGAACGCAACATTAGTTTTGCATGGCACACTCCTTTACACGATTCCGTGTTTATATACATCATACTATCATAGTGCTGCTTTGTTTTGAGCACTTTAAGAGAAAAAAAGAACTATATGCCTTCTCGCTGGATAGGAAATCTTTTAGCATTACGTAACAATAACCCTTTAGTAGTAGCTGTAACAGTTTCCAAACAACATTAAAAAAAAATAGTATAGCACTTCGATAGATAAAATTCTTCAATCAATAGTAGAAAAGCCCTTTTTTTTTTTGAACTTAATAGTAGAAAAGCCCTTGATTGCACGTCAGGCAAACCAGGTGGCACCTTCTGATATACGATTTGCTCGCCGCGGTGCAGACGTGTACTCCTGCTGAAACGCAATGCATCCATCGACGGTGCGCGAATCTCTCTCATTACCATCGTGCGCGCGCGTACTTGCCAATTACAATACACGGCTGATGAACTAACAACCGGGCGCCGGCTCCAGCACCTCCTCGCTGCATCGACCGCAGTGCACAGTCCAAATGTCCAATGTACTCCAGGTCTGGCGTGTTTGGTTATCGAATAGTTGGATCAAGTGACAGTCTGAGATGATCGACTCGTTAACATCTCAGCAGGAACAGAGCAACCAGGCGGCTCGCCGAGGACCATACACCACGTTGCCGTTGTGGAAAAAAAAAGGACAGAGAGCAAAACGGGCCAGCTTGGCGATGGATTACAGCCAAATACACTGCTGATCAGATGCAGTATACTTATACATGTCTGAATCCCGGTAGAGCAGTGATAAACCTTACATCTCTAAAACCTGACATCAAACGTATAGCATATGTTCCACAATCCATGGTCCATAAAATTAATTCATACACAAGTAGTTCAAATACACAACAACGAAACTGAATGGTAAAGAATCAAACATAATCTGATAAAGACCCCCACAAAACTGAATGGTGCCATAGTCCATAGAGCAAAAACAGGTGCCACTTCTTCCGAGATACGGCACTGTATCTTTTTATTTGGACTCCCACACTTGCATTCCCATATGAAATAAGAGCATCTCCAACAGTTTGATATATTAGGTTGCCATCCTTCAATTTTTGCAAAAATGACAAAAAAAAACGCTCCAACAGTTTGGCATATCACTTACCAAATTTTAGCAACTTGGAAAAACAGCCACAGCGCCAAAATATACACGCGCGTATCTTGGTTGGCATCGGTGTTTCTCGCGCCGTGGGACTCGCGACTCCTCGTTCGCCGTTCCTCGCAACCCGATCGACGCCATGGGCTTGGAATCGAGGTCCACGACGCTCCTCGGGGTCGCCATGTCTCCACTTGCTGCTCGGCGACGATTCAACCCCTGCAGGCACGGTCCATTGTCAGTCCAGTCCGCGCCGCCAACGGGCGACGGCGCCCCTCATGCTTTGCAGCGCCGAATTGCCATCGGCGGCCTGTTGCGGCGTCAATTCCCGGCCGTCCGTGCTCTCCTCCTCGTGAACAAGAGGAAAAGAAAAAAAAATCAAATAGAAAGTCTTCGATAGGTCCAGATGCAAAAGTGCAAGACACAATAGTTTTCAAATACAGGCTTTTGCGAAAAGTTTTGTGTTCACTTTTTCAAAAATATGTTTATTTATCTTTTTCCTTCATAGTATTTAAATAGCTAAAAAGTTAGTTTTGGGAGTGAAATATGTCAAACTGTTGGAGTTGAGTTGTTTTTTAACTTGGTATATACTTTTGCAAGTTGTCAAATCATAAGATTGCCAAGTAAATTTTAGCAAACTATTGGAGATGCTCTAAGGTAAAACAAATGTCAAGTTCACGCTCAATGTCGATGGAAGCAAAAGCAATCATAGAACCACCCCGTGCTTGCACTCTATGGAAGTTGTCACAGCCGCCTTGGGGGGGGGGCGGCGGCGACACCGGCCGGCGCGCCCCTAGAGGAGGAGGCAGCAAGCTAGGGCAGGGGTGTGTGTCGTGGGGGGGGGGGGGAGGCGGCGGCGGTAGGAGCAGAAGAGGCAGGGAAAATATTCTTTATTGCTTGCCCCTAAGAGATTACATCCTCCTTGCTCATATATAGCCCTCCTATAGGACTTGTATATCAAGCAATCTCTAAAGGTTTCCTTATAGAGTTGGAATACATTTTACAAGCAAATCCTTATTTATTCCTAATAGGAGATTTCCTTTGTAAATTGAATATTCCCTTCACACCAAAAAAGTCATAATCTTATCCTAATCGAACTCTTACTTTAATTACCGAAGAAGTCGCGGAGGACGCCTGGGGGCGTGCGACCTGCCGTGGGTGCGCCCCTGCTGGCCGTGGGCCTCTTGGGCCGGCGTCTCTGGGCCCCATCCTTTGGGGTGTGACAGAAGTACCCCTAAATATAAATAATAATAATAAAAAACAGGACATGAGGCCATGTGAAAGGTTCTACTACGGTATGAGAATATGCATCCCTATGACTGGGGAAGGATTGAAAGGAATCTTAGAAAAAGAGATATGCTAGCTAGGATATTAATGGTTGTGTTCTCATGGGGGTAGAAGGTAGGTCTGAGATATGAAAGTTACTAAATGGTGCCTCTATCTAGTCTTGTGTAGAAACTCTTGCTTAACCTTGCTGCTGGTTGTTCCAGTTGCCTTCCTGATTCTTTAGCTTTGCTCTAGTTTTGCTAGATTACATGCAAATAGTTGTTATTAGGGACCTCCTTACTATACTTGTGCCTCCTTGTGTTGTACCTTAAATGACTTTTAGAATGCTATTCATACACGCCCCCTTTACGGCTCTAACCATCAACCAGTCTTTCCAGTGCTTTCACAAACTTTTGCTTTCGATCATTGATACACTAGACACAAAATACCATACATAACAGGTACAATATCAACAACTTGTAAGTTCATATATGAAACAAGACAATCACGGATCATGTGTTAATTATGAAGATATTCAGCAGTATGTTTCTCCATAATAGATACTGGATAGAAAGAATTTAACATTATAAGCTGCAGTTCGATACGAGACAATGCGGTTGCCATCTCTTCTTCAAATATTCATTGATTACACATACATTATTTTTGACCGAATTCATGGATTACATAGTTACCTGACAAAATACCCAAATATATAACTTAACTAATTGTTAGGTGTGCGAATGCTAAGTCCATCTCAGCCTCGGTGCAGAACGTAATCTTATGCTTAGGGATTTCAAGACATGGTCCAATTAGACTGTAGTAGTTGCCATCCCACCCCGACACCAAAGACGATTTGGCTGGGGGTGTACAAGGCACGAGAGGCGTATCATTTTGCGTATCATTGCACTCATGATCATGGAAGTCATTGATAACCTTCGCAAGCTCGACATCTCTATCAGGGTCAGAGTATATTAAGTCTGAGTCCAGCACATTTTTTAAACCAACCCTATACCAAGGCGACAGAGGCTTCCGGCGATCAATAACCCCAGAGTAACCGCCAGATGGCGGATGCATAATCTTGATTCCTTCACCTTCACAAAAAGTGCAACGACCTGTTCAAGGACAAGCAAAAGGGGAAAAGATTAAAAGATGTGAAAAACTGAGGTTACCATTGTCAAAAGTTTTGCCAGAATAAAAAACCATCACTAACTACATAATCTGGACATTTGAAGATAGTGACATATGAGTATAATAGTTTTTGGTTGGATCACCGGTTTGAATTGAATTAAGTAGCGGGCAGAGTGGCGCACTGGAACATCTCTAATCTATCCCCCCACACGTCTCCCTTTAGGGGCTTAAGTTAAAAGGCAGGTGTGGGTCGCCTTACAACCTTAACAACTATGGTTCATGTGTCTAATAAACTAAGCTGTTACCATCCGTTCTAGTAATAACCAAATGAATCTCAACCAGAGTCATTTCCTTCCTCATCATGACTATTAACAAGATAACAACATGGTTACCACTTTGAAACTTTTTAAGTTAAAGGAAGAGGACTTACCAGTACATGCATAACTGTAATCATAAATAGGGCAGCAGATGGAAGGCTTTGATTGAACAACTTCAGTCGAAGGTGACACTGAGAATTCAGCAAAGAAGAGTCTCCAATTAGTGGGGCGCCGAACATGATTCGTAGGTCCATCGGTTGCCAAAAAGTTAGCATGGTACAAACTTGGACGATTATGGGATCTGTGTTCCGTCACTCCACATACAAAATAAAGCTGATAGGCATGTTCCTGCATTGAGCACAAGGGTTGAGAATCTTTCATATCCAATCAACTTCAGTTTTAAAAGAAGAAAATAACTAGTAGCACAGGGAGGAGTGAGAGTAGACAAACCCAGGGATGCTGGTTGCAGTACTTGTGTAGCATCTTATTCAGCTCACTGGAAACAAAGGCCAGCTTGTTCATGTATTTGGATTTTGTTCTGGATATCTTAAATAAGTGGAATGGGGTCAGGCTGCAGCAGAGAGTCTCCTCCTTTTTGTGGTGGCGCAGGCATTGCACTGAGTATTGATTCATGGACTTGAGACCAATCACCATCGTCCAAAGCAAGCAAGCAGCCGCGGATGTAGTTGATGCGCTCCGGTGACAGGGCCCTAAGGAACGATCCATGCGCAGCGTGCTGCGGGTGTTTGGCAGCCTTGGCGACAGAACCAAAATCAGTGATTTCTCCCCAAAATAACCTGCTTTCACTTTGTGGTCTGGAGAGGTCACAATCCAAAGAGTTAAGGTATTCCAAGGCCTCGTGCCTCGACTTGTTCAAGGTGACGCACACCATTTGAACAAGGCCATCAAGGGAACGAGACTCCAAGCGGGACAGAGGCGTGGTGTCGAGAATGCCCCATGGCAAATCAACCTGGGCATCCGGTGTCGCCGGGAAGGCCATGTCATACCAGATCGTGTTGACGATGATGTTGCCCACAGGGTCGAAGGGGCCCCGTAGCAATGTCCGGCGACGATGAGAGCGCGAAGAAGCCTCGGGCTCCTGGGCAAGGCGCCAAGTGCCTTGATGTAGCAGGTACGAATGGCTTCGAGCAGGCACATCTCCAAGACAAATGTGTGCGTGCATGGAGATGCGCCATAATCCACCTCTGTTTCTGCAATAGCAGCCACGGCCTGGAGGCAGTCAGATAGCTTGGTCTCCATGTCCTTACTCTGGAATGTGATGTCAGAGATGTACCCGAGCTGCTGATGGTCACAATGGAGCTGACTCGGATTCTTTTTGCTATTGAGATTTTGGCAACAAGGTCTTCCCCAATACGTGTCGAAATCAGCATGGTGCCATCGTCGGCCCAAGTACAGTCGGCGCCGTTTGGCCGGCACCAGAACTCCAAGTTGACCGGCGGTGGGGTGGACGGCGGCCATTGGCGAGCCAAAAGATCCCTGATCTGAGAGATGTCGCGGGTAGTGAGCTGCTGCTCTGCCGCCTGCAGCTTGGCCAGGACAGGATAGAGCATGGCGGAGGGGTACTGCGCCGTCATGAACCGCGCCAGGACGTCAGGAAAGGGGTGGTTCGCGTCGAGCGCGGCGACCCTGAGGGCGGCCCTAAGGTTCCCACCGTCGGGGGAGCAGAGGCCGCAGCTGGGACCGGGAGTCGGGGGAGAAGCGGTCGTGGTGGACGAGGGCGATGGCGAGGCGGAGGTCCTGCGAGGCTAGGTAGAGGTAGCGGCAGCCGTCGGTGTGGTCGAGGTAGCGGAAGTAGACGGTCATGAAGCCGCGGAGGCCGAGGAGGGATCGGGTGGCGATGTCCGCGCACAACCGTGTCCTCTGCGTGGGCAGCGGCGGGAACCCTTCTTCCTGCTCGTGGAGGTGGCGGTGGTGCAGCAGGCCGACGGCGTTTAGGATGATGTTGGAGACGGGGTCGGCGAGGCCGAAGCAGAGGCCGCCGCTGTGGATGCAGGCGTCCAGCTCCGGCATCTTCTTGAGGGGCAGCCGGCGCGCCGCTTCCTGGTAGAACTCGTCGATGTGCCGCCTGGTCTCGATGCAGCCCAGCACCGTAACGTCGTCCAGGGGGGCCGCTTCGCCTCGCCGTGGAAACAGGAGAAGCTCCCCGTTCCCGCCGAGCCCTTCCCCTTCATCGAGCTTAGCCACCGAAATCGCGGATCCAGAGCCTACGGTACAACTTAGTAATTACTTCTCGCCGTGGATTTGGGGTGCAGCTTGCCAAAATATATTTGTTTATTTATTATATTTCTTTTAATTGGAAACCGAGTGCAGTTTTGTTAACAAAAAACCGAGTACAACTACGAAGACGCACCCACGTTATAGGAACTCCAGTGCACCTCTCGATCCTAGTTTTTTTTTTTTTTGAAAAAGAGAAAAACACTCCTACAGTACTGTATGACCGAGGGTGTGGGGGCGTCCGGCGTCCGGCGTCGGCGTCGGCGTCGGCGTCGGGCCTCCGGCGTCCGATGTCGACGATCGCCGGTCGGCGCGGTGACGGCGTAATGATCGCGTCGTATCCTGATCCTGATCCTGATGTAATCTCGTGACGGCTGGGATATCCTGATCTTGATGTAATCCTGATCGTGGACTGATGGGCCTCATGGAGTCATGGGCCACGATAACATGCCTTTCAAGCCTGGCGCTGGGTAGCAATTTTTCTTTTTTTTAAAAAATGCACATACGTATATACCCCTTATGTGCTCATGGCGGGCGCTGGTATGGCAAGCGCCAGACCTTGCCATACTGGTGGCTCCACCACTGGCCGTACGTCCACTAGGCAGATAATGTCGCATCATGGGCTATCGTGGGAGCCCAGGTCCTGTCTGTCACTGTTTCGTGTCACTTCAAGGTGGACGGGTCATGTCTGGAGTGGTTGAAGGTGACACAAGCCATCCGCAGCCCGCTCGCCCCCATACGGGGCAGTTAGCAAGGATGTAAAAGTCCCGGTGCTCGTCCACACCTCGTCTGAGGGCCTATTTGCATTATGCCATTGGACGAGGCGTAGTTCTCCTGGTTAGAGTCAGAGTGATCTGCTCTCATCCTTGTCCGCCCCGGCACGGCCTTGAACCCGCCCCAGCTCACGGGCACGGCGGCGCCCGGCTCATCCACAAGTACCGTGCGTTCACGTACTGGTCCGGCCGCCCAAACGAACGCCAGCCCGGTGCGCTCAAGCGCGGAGGCCAGCGCCGCCGCGTGGGGCGGCTGCAGCACGGTGATGCTCCCGGCTGATGTACAGCACGGCCGTGGTCCGGAACCTGTCGAGCCAGGCGCCGCGATCGGTCGCGACACGGCCGCGTCCGCCGCGGTCGCCCGTTGCGTCGTCGGGTCCCGGTGCCACCGCCCGACGGCGTGCACGCGCCGAGGCCCCGATCCGCGAGCCCGTTCGGTAGCGGTCGCCGGTCCCCTGTTCCTTCCGACGGCCACCACACGGACCTGCTCGCTTGGATCCAGGTCCGAGCCGGAGGCCTGCACAGCGCTCGTCCTCCTTGTGCTCCACGGCGGCGGCCTCTCTCTCCCCTCCGACCTCGAGCTCTCTCTCCGGCCCGGCGGGTGTTGGGCGGGGAGGGATCCCACGCCGGCTTCCTCTCCGCCCGCGCGGAAGAGGAGCCACGACACGCTGTGAGGGGAAGCTTCACCGCTGTGTGAGACGAAGGCCAGAAGCGGCCATAGCCCGGCCAGAAATGAATTGCCAACCCTACAATTCCAATTGGGCAGTGCTAACTTCGGTGCGGATGGCCCATTCTAGCCCGGCTCCACTCCCCTTTTTGCAACCAAACGGCCAAAAGTTGGCCCATTCTAGCAGAAGCAACTTAGCCTATTTTGATCCAACCAAACATACCCAAATTGTTAAGTTCTGAGCATTACCCGTGGTTTTATGCAGGTATATCTCACAATATTGTGAAGCCATCAACATATTCACAAAGTATGGCTTCTTCAAACCCACCAAACTCTCTGAAGTCAGCGTCAAAGGACTAAACGGAGAAGACCCGCACTACTGAAGCAAACTTTGATGGATGTTATTGATGAATTTGTGTTCCTCGAAAACAGAAATCTTACTAGCCCATAACTGCGAGTATGTGTTCATCGCTTTTAATTCATATGTACACATCTTTCTCATTAAGATGATTCGATAGTTATAATTTGTGATTGCAGCCACCATTTTGTCTTCGTTGTTGTCAATCTTCAACGCAATGAAATCTTGGTGTGGGACTCGAAGGATAAACCACTTTCTCTTCTGGAGCCACTAGTACAGTTGCTAAACAGGTAAGTGACCCTAATTACATATTAATGTTGACATCACGTTTGTGATGCAAGTTAGTTGCTCACTATTTTCTAACCCACAGTATATATTTGATGCTTGTGAGACTGGTACAATTGTATGGTAGCTAGATTCTACTACTACTACTTTTCTAACCCACAGTATACATTTGATGCTTGTAAGACTGGTACAATTGAATTCTAACTAGTTCTTGTAATATGAGATTTTGGAATGTTATAATATTACATAGCCTATTTTGCATGAGTCAAATGAGGGTTAAAATATGGACAATATGGGCTATATGAATAGTTGGGCTGCAATGAGATTATGAGTTTAATAAAAAGAATTATACAAAGGATGAATGTGCTCGATCAAGAAGATGATTAATGCATGGCTCATTAAAAAAATCTTCTCACATGTGGCTTGCTGAGACTCCAAACCCATGATAATTTTATTGCGGTGAGGATTAAGCCCACTAATTATATATATGAGTACATGCATGATATGTGTCCACGGAACAAGTTAATGGATTAGAAACCAACATGCATCTGAGTTGTTTGAACCAGCCATATATGTACATGTATAAATATATGTGTATGAATACGTGATGACTGCGGCACATGTTTTGAATTGCCCAACATGCACCATGCGGCACATATTTTGAATTGCCCAACATGCACCATGCAGAGGCGGCTAGCTTCCTGTACTCTACGGTGATCTTCAAGTCAGTCTTATAATTAGCAAATGACCATTGCCGGTTCAGGTTGATTTGAGCTAAGTGAAGGTGACAGCCGCACAGCTGTTCGGAGATGGGCAATGCCTGCATGTCCTGGCGTCCCGCTCGCTCGCAAACATAGATCAGAGGCCATGCTCTTCGCTCGCTCCTCCCTCCATCAATCCTAGCTCCAGCCTATAAATGCAGAGTCACTTTTCATTGCAAGGGGGGACAGGCTCGGCCAAAAGAACCACGCTGCTGCACACACACTACACCAAGAACACGGCCTTGCTGCTCTCTTGCACAGCACACACGCACGCCACCAGGCTGCCCACACCACACACGCATTCCACCTCCACACCATCGCCTCCAGGTTGCACACGCACATCGCCGGCAAGCGCAGCAGCGACGGTTGTCGACCTCCTCCTCGTCAAGCACTTCATCCTCTCTGGCGAGGTCTACATCATCTCCGGCAAGTTGAACGTCTACAGAACACCTACGTCGTCGTCTGCAAGTGCGGTGAGATTCTTTACTTGTTTTTTTACACCAACATCAACTCCCGCATCCTTGACATCCATGGCTGCCCACGCTTATGGTGAGATTCTTTACTTGTTTTTGTTTACATCTTATCTCTCTTTTGCATAGTTGTAGGTTAGATGTGCAGTCATGTGTGGCAATCCGCGGCACAACGGAGGCAGCCCGGAACGACGATCACCACTACAGCGAAGAAGAGACAGTGACCACCTTTGGCTCAGTAGAGACGGTAGCCCGGCGAATATTGCAGAGGTTAAACGGTGTGACCATCGGGGTAGCCCGACAGGGCTACACGATGAGTCTGTAAAACCTCAGCATTCATGGCAGCCCGGTGAAGGCACAGTCTCGATCAACATCCAGCTAAGAAGAGACAACGGTGTGACCGTCGGAGTAGCCCGGCAGGGCTACACGATGAGTCTGTAAAACCTCGGCATTTATGGCAGCCCGGCAGAAGCACTTTCTTCAGCTCAACAAAGCCCGACTCAGCTATGAATCCAGCGATGATCAACATAGCAATGAAGAAGAAGAAATTGAAGCAACGTCGCCACAACAATAGCAAGATGACAGCAAGCTAGAGATGATAGCAAAACAAGCATTCGGCCTGTCCAATAGCAGCACGGCAAGAAGGCAGAGAAATTCCGATGATAGATGAGAGGGCCTGAACAAGACGATAGAAGCAAGAATAAGAGCAGGCAAGATGCATGACATGCAAAGATCACCAACAACACAGTGCCTCCATGACCACCGCAACGACAGCGCCTCGATCAGAGTATCACAATAGAAGCGCAGAAAGAAAGAATAGCAAAAGCAAGGCAAGATAATCATCAATACAACTCATTGATGATCAGCGCGGCAGTTCTGCAGAAACAGCAGACCAGCGTACATGCAAATCATCGACATGACAGCCGACGACTGCAACAAATACAACACTCTTCATCAGATCAGCAAAGTGTCCATCAGCAGCAAATCCATTCACGATGGTGGGACAACCTAGCCCGGCAATGGCTCATCTTGGCAAGTTCCTGACAAGAAGAACCCTGACAATATCTCAACTACGGCGGCATAGAGCAACAGCATTGAGCCCAGCAACATCTTCACTGTGGCAGCAAGCATTGGCAGCCCGGCGGCACCACATGATATGCCTGTCCAAGCTCAGCATTCACGGCGGCCTAGCAAGCGTGGCGGCGATAGGCCTTGGCCCGACGGCCCGGCAAGCTCAGTAACAACTTTGCAAGTTCTATCATTCGGTGATGTGTACACAAGCTTCAGAAAACAGCAGACAGGGTGTCTAGCGGCAGCAAAGCATAGCAGCCCAAAGTAGACACCTGTATAGTTTATTGTGGCAAAGAAGCAAATAGAAAAGCAAATACAAGTCTACATTATCATGCAAATGTTTGTACGTGCAAAGTACATATATACTGTTGTTTTTGGCCTATTAATTGACGGCCCAATATTAATCTTTCGATCCATCCAAGATACGGGCTCCGATAAGCCCGACACTTGACACATATAATTTTAAGTCATGATAAAGCGCTCGAGTTCATACGCAGATATGAATTGGCAGAGCATCATGCCAATGATCTTAGAAGTTTACAAGGAGAAATCTTCTGAGTATTACATGAGCACAAGTCTCACAATTACCACACCACCCTTTCCGCACCGTCAAGGCCGGTGAACCATATGAAGTCATTTCCTTCCCTAGACCGACGAGGCTGGGACGTTTCTTTTCCGCGACCGACGAGGCCGGAATTGTTTGTTCGTGACCGACGAGGCCGAACATTTGATTTCATTATGGGTTCCACATGACGAGGCTAGATACCCTTGCTAGAGGCCGACGAGGCTCTAGCACTTCACCATTTCATTTATTTGTGCTTATGCATATACACAGAGACAACTCTTTATTTATTCAGAGACGACAATGATGACCATCAGCATAGCTTAATCGGTGGTGTTCTCGCGGCCTAACGTCGTGGATGTAATTAACCTGTGGCCTTCCGAGGCCCCAGAAACCAGAAGCCACACAATCCCCGATTGTCGGATGAGGCTCGGCAAGAAATATATGTTAAAGTGGGAAATTGTACTTTGTAATTACGTGATGAATAATAAAAGTGATATTTCCCTGAACTCTTGTCTCGTGTGTACTTTCTTGCACATTTATTCAATTTGTATACGAATGTATACTGGCACGCCTAAACGCTTAATAGTACTTGAGTAGTACGACTCATAAACACAGAGAGATCCGCCTTAGTGATTTTTCTCGGCGAAACAGTTCTACTTCTTTTTTTTTTGAGAATTTCTAACTAGTTCTACTACTACTACTTTTCTAACCCACAGTATAAGCTCAACTCTCTCTATATAGGCCCTTTTGTTAGATCTTTAGACCACTAATCTGAACTTGATATCATCATAGTGCATTCTAATTTTTCCCTTTTCACTCTTTTTAATGGGGCTCAAAGTGTCCGTGAAGCAAAACTCGAGCCTTCATATGTCCTATTCAAGGTTCACAAAATGGAGGAAAATATTGTGCCTCGGTTAGATCAGCCACCGGTGAACGATCAGTCACGGTTTCTATGTAATGTGGGCGATGTTTAAATTCCTCCTCCGGCAAACAAAAAACAAGACGAAATTGTGTGTATACTCCCCAATTCATTTGGTTTTTTTTGAATAATTCAATAAACTCAAGTCCAACAATATCCTACTGTCGGAGATTGCAAAGCACTGCAAGAGGAGCTGGCCAAATTCATCATAGATGAGGTATTGTCAAAATCGACGATTTTCCATTGCAAAGTCTAGGTTGTATAAGGACCAAAATAGACCAGAACTTATCAAGAGACTACTGTAGTTTGTTGTTGATGTTGTGAGAGATCTGAACATGTGAGCTACTCGATGTCTTGGCTGCTGACCAAGACCCACTAGACTTGTGAGCTATTGTAACTGTTACACTACTTGGCTGCTGACCAAGACCCCGTGATGTGGACATGTGATTATGATAATGGTTTGTTGATAAACCCGACATTATACGTAGCTGTAATTACCGGTCATTCTTATTTTTTAACGCTGCCGGCTATTACAAACCGGCACTGTTGGCATAGCAATCACCGTCGGACGTCAAAAACGGTAGTGCCACCGTCTACAACACGGTAGTGCCACCGCCTACAACACCAGTAGGTTTCAAACAACCCGGCGGTGTTGGCATAACAAACACTTTCGGGTTGTAATGTAACCGGCAAGCAGGTGATCGTAAATATCTCGGTCGGTTGACACAGAGTCGACGGTTGTTCTTTACTACGGTACTGCCGGTTTCGATACACAAATCGAAAGTGTTTTTTTCCTCAACACTACCGCTCTGTTTCAAACCGGTAGTGTTATTTTTGAAGTACTTCTGTCGGGTCGTAGTGATACCCGGCAGTGTTGTCCCAAATCACCGCCCGGTGTTTTGACCGGTAGTGTTTCAACCCCACATCACTACCGCTATGGTTCGTCGGTTCAGTTTTCGGTAGTGAAGGGGGTTGGAGCCCAAAGAGTGATGGACAATTCTGTAGTAGTGTTAGCGTCGAAGTATTTTTTCTTTGTTATGTTCAGAATGAAAGTGTTTGATTTATGCTGCAAAATGAATTTGTCTCAAGGTGGAGTTTGTTGAATATGCTCCAAATTCAACTAGCTTTTCTCTATTAATAGCACTAGCGTATAAATGATATGTATGCACCATTTATCTGGCTATGGTTGGCTGAGATAGATGAGGTTGCATGCAACCATTGATCTTGGTCGTGCGCCATGCGTGGTTGTGCACACTACTTACGCACAGCCATGGAGCAATTTTGGTGGTCTGCATGCTAGCTCAGCTAAGAATAGTCCTGTGCTTATGAAGGTTTCACTGGATATCATTTTAATTCTTGTGTCCCTGTGTGTGTGTTTGATCGTGTTCTCTTCGTCGTTCCTCGCCTTACGATCACAACACAGATTAAGTTAAACACAAGTATATATAGTTCAAATACACAACGTAACTTCACCCAGAGGCGAGCTTGGTTCTTAGTAATGATCAATCAAACATAATCTGAAACAGCACTTCCAGAAAACACAATGGTTCCATAATCCATAGTCCATATCCATAGAGCAAAACAACAAACTGCCACTTACGCGATACAGTACTGTACTGTATTTTTTATTTGGACTCCCAGTCCCACAATTGCATCCCATATGAAAGATAAAGCAAATGGCAGGTTCATGCTCGAAGTCGATGGAAGCAAAAGCAATCAGAGCACCATCCTGTACTCGCACTTGATGGAAGTTCTCCTAAATGAAAAGAAAAAACAGCAGACATGACGCTGTCAGAAAGGTCCTACTACTAGACATGGATAATATACATCCTTATTTAGTACAGAAAGCAACAGAGTGATTCTAAAATAGGAAATTATGACTAATACCTCTTCCATAGGCAATGAAATTTGTGATGATAACATTACGCCAGTGTCTAGCCCTCTTCTTCGTTGGTGTCACTCTCTTCCTCGAACTCTTCCTCATTGGTGTCACTGTCTTCCTTACTTTGGTACATTTGTTCGTGGATAATTAACCTCGGATGATTGGAGTGGGAATCTGCTTCATTCCTTATGGCAGCTGCTGCAGCCCTATTTTCTGAAGTTGAGGCATCACCATCAGAATGAAGAGTTATTGTAGCATATTTCAGGCATGGGAGGTGGCCAATGCCTAAGTAGAACCCATTGGATTTTGCCCATGGAACTACGAATGGTAGGTCAAGCTTCTCAAGCTTCGGCATTGCCCCTCCCTCAAACAGCAGATTTGCCACACGAGAATTACTATAAATGTAGAGTTCCTTCAAACATGGGAAGCCATGGCCTCCGATGGTAAGTCTTTCTTCCTGGTCATTGTTGAAAGTTAGCAGCAGAGAAATTAATGCAGGCATCTCTTCAAGTCTGCCCAGATCCTCCTCCGTTGCTTGTACTAAATTAATGTCTAGGTATGCAAGACTGTTGAGTGATGGTGCAATCCACTTTGGAATCTTTGGTAAAAAGTAGCCGCTACCCATCACAAATCTATAGAGGCAAGATGGCAGAGGGGACCAAGAATCTAAAAACTGGAGGGGTGTTGAATCAACAGAAGTCATAAATAAAGACTGGAGTTTGTAGCTGCCAAGCTTGCATAGTGAGGGAGAGTAACATGTCTTCATGCCTCTTGTATTTCTCGGATCCTCTCCCGTCCATCTGTAGATGTAGATCATTCAAACTGGTCAGGTTTCCAAGCTCTGCCACCGCACCTAATGAACTCCTGATAGTATTGAAGCCTGTGATAACCCTCAGGTTACTCATATTTGCAATCCCATCGGGTATCTTTGTTACAAATCCACGATTTGAAAAAGAAGTCCATCTCGCGAGGAGTAGATATTGCAGTTTAGTGAGTTGAATAATTCTAGGTGGCAACTCTTCTATATAATTATCTCTAAGATCCAGCGTCTCTAGACCATAAAGCCTCACAATTCCTGAGGGGATCTCTGATATATTAGTTCCTCTAAGGCTCAAGTACTTCAGATGGAATAGTTTATCAATACCGTCCATATCATACTCTTGCAGACTCTGACAACCTTGAAATTCCAGCACACGCAAACTTTCAAACTTACCAACGCTGGGCAAGTGTTTGATGCAACTTGATGTTATTACTGTCAGAGATCTAACATGGCTTAGATCTTGTTTTTCCAATACAGAAACAAGCTCCTGATCGATGTGTTGGACTGACAGTCGACGAATAGAACCATCTTGATTTACCAAATCTTGCCCGTTGGCTACCACACTGACGAAATTATCTTCAATTGATTTTGAAATAATGAGCTCAAGCATCATGTCATGGACTTGACAGGCACGAGCCTTACCATCATAGCCAACGTCCACTGGTTGGACCATGCTTTTATTGATTAGTTCATAGAAGTGGTTCTCTGCGACCTCTTGTTTGCTCAGTCCACGCTCTTCAGAAATAAAGCCTTCTGCTATCCATCGCCTCACCAATGTCTCTCTCTCAATCACATAATCCTCAGGAAATATACTTAGATATAATAAACAGGTCTTCAGATTAGGTGGAAGATCATTGTAGCTAAGCCATAGGATGCTATTCATGCCCTCCAAGCTTCTATTTTTGTCCAATGCAGAACCAATTGACCTTTTGACCTTCTCCCACTCCTCTTTGACAAACGGTTTGTTTGCCAATAAACTTGAAATGCTGATGATTGCCAATGGTAGGCCTCCACATTTTTTCAATATTTCATTTGAAACTTCTTTTAGCATATACGGGCAACAGTCCTCAACCTTAGAGCCAAATGTTCTCTGGAAAAACAATTTTTTTGAGTGAAGATCACTTAGAGCTTCCATTTCATACATGCGGTCACTACCACCGAGACAACATGACCTTGCTACATCAAGGATGCGTGTAGTTGCTATAATTCTGCTAGAAAAGTTATTCTCTGGGAAAGCATATTTAATAGCGTTCCATGCGGGTATAGACCATATATCATCAATAACAATGAGGTACCTGATTGAAATAATAAATATTGTTAACCAATTATGGAAAGGAGTTTAACATATTTAATAGCATTCCATGCGGGTATGGACCATATATCACCAATAACAATGAGGTACCTGATTGAAATAATAAATATTTTTAACCAATTATGGAAAGGAGTTTAAGTCTTGAGGACTAGCTAGATGCTTGCATAGTTTATTCAGAGCACCACCCCGACCCCACAAGTTCTTTAGGCACACCCACTCGGAAAAAGACCCAATCTCCCTAAAAGACTAGTCCAATAGGGGAATGGTGACTCTTCCATTTAAGGTGGCTTCCTCCTTCCAAGCTAAGCAAGGTGAGATTATTCAAAGTCTCACATGGTTGCCTCATATTCAAAGGCTCACACGATCGCCGCCTGAGGCACTTGACATTTTTTTGTCACGTCTTTGCCAACGAGTAATAGCTGAGGATGTCCTCATCATTTAGAAGGTATCCAAAAATCATGAACATTTTAGAGTAAATCACATCTACCCCTAGTTTTTTCTTGGTAATTGAATACATGAGCTAATATGACAGTGCAGAAAATACAACTATGTTTTGTCTTGTTTAATACATAAAAAAGGTAAAATTGTTGAAGCTGAAAATTTTGATCTCTACAATCTATGATCGGTACACTATTTATAGGAAAATAAAACATAAATATTGTATTAGGAAATATTATAAATAGACAACTATTATATGTTTCTCATATTTACAAGATATGTGGAATATTTTTGTAGATTACAAAAAGTAATAAAAATAAATCCTCCTTTTCTAGAAGAAAGGGCCTGAAATTACCTCTTATCTTGTAACAGTTCTCTAAGCTTTCCAAAAAAAAAAATTTTCATCCCATGTGTCGATATCTTCTATAAAATCTTTCTTGCAAGGCACTTGAGAGATCACATCCTTCATAATTTTCTTTACATTCGGCTGCTGTGAAACAGAGACAAAAGCATGACAATCAAAATGCCCTTGGATCTTGTGACACACTTCCTTTTGCTAATGTCGTCTTTCCCAGCCCACCTAACCCAACAATTGCCTGCGATGCTTGGCAGAGCCTTTTTCTTCTTCCAACATCCAATTGATGAGATCATCTCTTGGACCATCAATACCCACAAGGTGTGTCTCCTCTACAAAAAGAGCAGACAACCGGGGATCCACAATCGAGTGCTGAGAGCTGCTAGAAGTAGCATCATCGAGCTTGTAACTACTCTTGAGCTCTTTCACCTTCTCGATACGAACCTTAAGGTCGTCGATTTTGTTGGTGATTCCTCGGCGTGACCGAAGCGTCTTGAGACCACGAGTAGTCTTGCGAAAGAAGTCCTTGAATCCACTCTGATTATGGTGGCCGGCATCACCGAGTTGGTGGATGAACTTGTCGATGACATCCTCAATGTCATAGGCAAGCTCCCTCACCAGCGATATCCACGCCTTCACCTGGACATCGGGATCTTGCAGCATTGTGTACTTCTGGACCGCTGCTTGCATGCTGGTGAGCTCAGATTTGAGCGAGCGAATCTCACGGCGGACGCCTTTGAGACGAGCACACTCATTGGCGAGCAGAGCCGTGAGCTTCCCCAGCAGGGGACCCAACACGCCATGGGAAGCGCTCACCACCTCCATCGACCTCTCTATGTCTATTCTCTTCGGCCCATCTCTCCCACCAGTGATGCTTGGAGTCGATCGAAGTTCAACGTTCTTGCACTTTCTCTCGTTTATGTTTGGTGTGCTTCAACTGTAGAGAAGTGGGAAGTGAAATAATGTTGTATTCGCCCAAAGATACTTGCCAACTTGCTATGGTGCGGTAGGTACCGGCGTTTGGTAGTTGGTACTAATTAAAATAATGTTGTCCTGGCTTTCCATCACGGGCTCACGGCCTCAGTTTACTAATCACCGTAGACCTTACTTTGTTTTATAAAACATACTAGCATCACGCCCGTGCGTTGCTACGAGATAACTATATTTTATATAAAAACAGATATATCGTATGATAAGATAACAATGTTGTGAAACTAAAAACACATAGATCGCACCATGCCGCCACATTGAGTCAATGATTCACGTCAAGGCTGCCATAGATCCTTGGAGCCAGAGTTGCAGAGGGCACGAGTGCTTTCGGCGGGCTGTGGCCACCCCTTGGAGCTCCCGCCGATGAAAGGTGCTAGTAGCCCTCTGGCGTGGCGCGCATCCGGCGCGAGCCATGGCACAATGACAGGCTCGGGCGGCGTGGTGGCATCCCGCAGAGTTGATCATTGGTGTGGCGAGCGCTATGCCTATCCGGGGCGCTGGGGGCGAATGGCGTGCAAGGCCGCGAGGGTACCCTTTGAGGCCCGCGAGCACGCCGAGGGCGGTCGCGCATCCGTGATGACCGCAGCGGGTAAGCGGGCGTGGCGGCGCCGAGGGCGCAGCCGAGGAGGCGCCCGATCGGCGGGATGGGGACGTCCGGGCAAGATCTGAGGGAATCTCGCCGTTCTTGGGTCAGCATGTCCTTGGCGGCAGCGCGACGAGGGCGGCCGCAACGTCCGCAATGGTCGGGCGGCGCTAAGGGAGTCCCAACATTGGTGGGCAGCTGAGTCGGGACTGGTGAGTGCATCGACGGTGGGCAATGGGAGGCGCCTCATCTGCGTTGAGGGCACCGGTGAGGAAGGGTAGTAGAGCGGTGGCGTGTGCGGTCGTTTTGCACATAGGGCGGAGGATGGGTCTACCAGGGAAACTTTTACGGTGAGAGATTTTTGTTGCCCGGGTCGTGAATTTTGATTTGGAAAGAGCATGATTGACGTCGAGTGCGCCTTGTGGGTTACCACTTTTTGTTTGAGAGATGGAAGGTCCACAAGTATTTGTTTTTCATTTATAGGGGAAAAGATAAGAGAGAAAAATTATGTTAGCCATGCATACATGATTAATGCGGATTGAATTTTTCCCTTTTGAATTTGACAAGAAAAGAAAAAGGGGAAGGAGGCACCAATCAATTTTTTTTTTTCCTTTTTGAATTTGTCGCAAGAAAATTAATGAGGAAAGAGGCGTTAGCCATGCATGCATGATTAATGACCGATTGATTTTTTTCCTTTTTTCTTGCGTGGGTTTGATTTCGCATGGAAAAAGGAAGGAGAATCATGCATTGGTTGCCTTGTGTGGGGTTGACTTTCCTCTTTTTTTGACGCTGGGATCGCATGCAGAACGATGGAAGTACCAAAACCAATGTCGCACCAAAACGAAAGCTTACTTTTGTTCTTTTTATGTTGTAGAGATATTGAGCGACTTAAGGCCAAATCTCTACGTCATGAAAACCTCCAGCAAATAAAACAAATGATTTCATTTTCACGGTCTAAAACTAAACATGGCCGGCCGGCCGTCACAACCACCCGCGGGTCCTACCTTCCTAACCTCAATTATTGGGTGCTATAATGTTTGGTAAAAAATTGATAATATCAAGTTCAACAACTTGCACGGATAGAGACAAGTGTTTTGTTTAAAGATACAGAGGTAAAACCTCTAGCAAATCAAAGAAGTTTGAGACAGGCTACCATTCAGGATCCACTATGCACAGCTGCACAGAGGAGTACATCTACCATTCAGGATCCATTCAGGATCTACAGCAAGTGGTGGACTATATGAAGAAACAGAAAAATATCGCTACTGGATATAGGTTCCTGTTTTTCTTTCTAGAACTGAAGATTTAACACTATAGTGTACGACATGCATAGAAGTCTTTATTTCAGAAACATCCCTACATTACGTCCCCTCGTCCTCGTCTACTATTCTATGAGAAAACAATAAGCACACAGTGTGAGCGAGCCGCTGCCGCAAGATGATTTTATTTTTCGTTTTGGTTATGGAAACTGAGCGACGGTTGGTCCTGGTCGGCGTCGGATGCTGAACCGTGCTCCGCTGCAGTTGTGGTTCAGACAGCAAAAAGGTCGATCAAGGTGATCGATGGCTGATTTGTTAACTAATGTATCAGCAGGGAGAAGCCAACCGCACACTCGGCGAGGATTACAGGCAAATGCACCGCTGATTAGATGCAGAGCATACTTGCACATCTCTGAACAACGCTAGAGAAGTTTAGAGTATTGCAGTGACAAAACCATATTATATCATTTAAACCTGACATCAAACTTGCAGCACATGTCACTCAATCCATGGTCCATCAAATTAAGTCACACACAAGTAGTTCAAATACACAACCACGAAACTTCACCAAGAGGTGAGTTTCGTTCTCAAGAATAGTAAACAATCAAACATAATCTGATACAAGACCCCCAGAAAACTGAATGGTACCATAGTCCATAGAGCAAAAACAGCACCTGCCACTTCTGAGATATGGTACTGTATCTTTTATTTGGATTCCCAAACTTCCATTCCCATATGAAAGGTAAAACAAATGTCAGGTTCACGCTAAATGTCGATGGAAGCAAAAGCAATCAGAGCACCACCCCATACTTGCACTTCATGGAAGTCACCCTAAATGAAAAAAAAGAGCAGGACATGAGGCCATGTGAAAGGTTCTACTACTAGATATGGAGAATATGCATCCTTATTAGTATAGAAGAAAGCAACAGAGTGATTTTGAGATAGGAAATTATGACTGATACCTCTTGCATAGGTAATCAAATGGCGTGATAATAACATTCGCCCTCTTCCATTTCTTCCATAATTAACCTCGGATGATTGGAGTGGGAATCTGCTTCATTCTTTATGGCAGCCGCTGCAGCCCTATTTTCTGAAGGTGAGGCACCACCATCATTACGAAGATATATCGTAGCATATTTCAGGCATGGGAGGTGGCTAATGCCTAAGTAGAACCCAAAGGCTTTTGTCCATGAAACTAAAAATGGCAGGCCAAGCTTCTCAAGCTTTGGCAGTGCCCCTTCCTCAAACAGCAGGTTTGTTGCACCATAAACAGATACAATGTAGAGTTCCTTCAAACATGGGAATCCGTAACCTCTGATGGTAAGTCTTTCTTCCTGGTTAGTTTTGAAACTCAGCACCAGAGAAATTAATGCAGGCATCTCTCCAAGTCTGCACAGATCCTCCTCCGTTGCTTTTTCTAAATTAATGTTTAGGTATACAAGACTGGTGAGTGCTGGTGCAATCCACTTTGGCATTTTTGGTAAAAAGTAGTTCGTGCCCATCCAAAATCTCTGGAGGCAAGATGGAAGAGGGGACCAAGAATCTAAAAACTGGAGGGGTGTTGAATCACCCGAACGTATCCATAAATACTGGAGTTTGCAGCTGCCAAGCTTGCATAGTGAAGAGAGTAACATCTCTTCATACTTCTTGTATTCCTCAGATCCTGTACCGTCCAACTCTAGATGCAGTTCATTCAAACTGGTCAGGTTCCCAAGCTCTGCAACCGCACCAAATGAACTCCTGGTAATGCTGAAGCCTGTGATAACCCTCAGGTTACTCATATTTCCAATCCCATCTGGTATCTTACAGTCATCAGGGCTGAGCAGATATTGTAGTTTAGTGAGCTGAACAATTCTAGATGGCAACTCTTTTATATGATAATTACCACTAAGATCTAGGGTCTCTAGACTATAAAGCCTCACAATTCCTGTGGGGATCTCTGATATATTAGTTCTTCTAAGGCTCAAGTACTTCAGCTGGAATAGTTTATCTATACCATTCATATCATACTCTTGGAGACTATGACAACCTTCAAAACCCAGTACACGCAAAGTTTCAAACTTACCAACGCTAGGCAAGTGTTTGATGCAACTTGATTTTATTACTGTCAGAGAACGAACATGGCTTAGATCTTGATTTTCCAATACAGAAACAAGCTCCTGATCGATGTGTTGGACTGACAGTCGACGAATAGAACCATCTTGATTTACCAAATCAGTTTGCCCGTGGCCTACCACACTGACGAAATTATCTTCAATTGATTTTGAAATAATGAGATGGACTTGACAGGCACCAGCCTTACCATCATAACCAACGTCAACTGGTTGGATCATGCTTTTATTGATTAGTTCATAGAAGTAGTTCTCGGCGACCTCTTGTTTGCTCAGTCCACGCTCTTCAGAGATAAAGCCTTCTGCTATCCATCGTCTCACCAATCTCTCTCTGTCAATCTTACAATCCTCTGGAAATATACTTAGATATAATAAACATGTCTTCAGATTAGATGGAAGATCATTGTAGCTAAGGCATAGGATACTATTCATGCCCTCCAAGCTTCTATTTTTGTCCAATGCAGAACCAATTGACCTCCTGACCTTCTCCCACTCATCTTTGAGAAACGGTTTGTGTGCCAATAAACTTCAAATGTTGATGATTGCCAATGGTAGGCCTCCACATTTTTTCAATATTTCATTTGAAACTTCTTTTAGCACATCCGGACAACAGTCCTCAGATCCAAATGTTCTCTTGAAAACAATTTTTTCGAGTGAAGATCACTGAGAGCTTCCATTTCATACATGCGGTCATTACCACCGAGACAACATGACCTTGCTACATCAACGATGCGTGTAGTTGCTATAATTCTGCTAGAAAAGTTATTCTCCCGAAAGCATATTTAATAGCTTCCCATGCCGGTATAGACCATATATCATCAATAACAATGAGGTACCTAATTGAAATAATAAATATTATTAACCAAATATGGAAATGAGTTTAAGTAGAAATAAAATACAAAGATGCCATAAACAAATCAATATGTCGCATGTCGTGACATAGGGCCCGAGATGACAGCCCAAGAGACATACGGACATTTCAATCTATAAGGAAGACCCTTATTAGGAAATAAATAGGATTGTTTGTAAAAGGTACTTCAACTCTATAAAAAACCTTCCTTTACAGAGGTTGCTTGGTTTACAAGTCCTATTAGTCGGGTTATAAAAGTAAAGGGGTCTGTAATCTGTTAGGGTAACAAGCAATAAAAAAATCTATTTCCCTTCTCTCTTCCTCTCCCACGCGCCGCCCCCCCTGCGCCACCGCCGCCGCCACACAGCGTCGCCCCCCTGCCCGGGCACACCAGGCCACGTGTCACCCCGAATCGATCCGGTTTGTGACACAATAGGAAAACAATAAACAGACCATGACAATAACGCCATAAACGGATCAATTATGGAAAGTGTGTTTTTGCGCGGTGTGTTCCATGTAAGCCTGTTGTTTCTTTCCGGGTGATAACTAATAACTGTGCTTGAAGCCTAGCTAGATACATGCATAGATTATTAAAATTGAGAGAATAAAAAAAATAGTTCACAAACTGATTATGTAACCATTCTCACATGATAATATTATGCAACTTGTCAATACAATTTTTTCTATGAATACATACATGTCATTACATTTACATATACTCAGTATACACGCAACATGGGATCTTGCCGATTGTTCGCCGGTGTACTGTTTAGACAAGCATTGCCATAGTTGGGATGTCCTAAAAGTTAAGATGCAAATAACTATTTTTGAAAAAAGTATATGAAATTGAGAGCTATGAATCTTACAAAAATGAGTTTGCACGTCAACTTCTGCGAGATTCCTTAATTCTATGGATGCTCTATGAATATCTAAAATTAGAGGAAATCCAAAAAAAAAATCTAAAATGGCAAAACCAGTTTTGTTAGGTTAATGATGTTTAGATTATAGATGAAAAAATAAAACTGCATGTTATGTTACATGTATGTGGCTGAAAAACGCAATGTTTAGAGTAAATCACATCTACCACTAGTATTTTGTGGTAATTGAAGACACGAGCTAATATGACAGTGCAGAAAATGCAGCTATGTTGTCTTGTTTAATATATTAAAAAAGGTAAAATTGTAAAACTGAAAATTTTGATTTCTCTACAGACTACAATGTATGACTTGCACACTATTTAGGTAAAATAAAACATAAGTACTGTATGAGGAAATATTATAAATTAGTTAGTCTATTGCACAAAATATTTCCGCTTAGACAACTTATATGTTTCTCATATTTACAAGATCTTTGGTATATTTTTGTAGATTACGAAAAAGTAATAAAAATAATAAATCATCCTTTTCTAGAAAAAGGGCCAGAAATTACCTCTTATCTTGTAACAGTTCTCTAAGCTGTCGAATAAGTTTCTTTTCATCCCAAGTGTCCATATCTTCTATAAAATCTTTCTTGCAAGGCACTTGAGAGAACACGTCCTTCATAATTTGTTTCACATTTGGCTTTTTGCGATACTGAGATGAAAGCATGACAATGAAAATGCCCTTGGATCTTGTGGCAGACCTCCTTCGCCAGTGTTGTCTTTCCCAGCCCACCGAACCCAACAATAGACAGCACCCTGCGATGCTTGAATGAGCTATTTTCTTCTTCCATCATCCAATTGATAAGATCATCTCTTGGACCATCAATACCCACAAGGTGTGTCTCCTCTACAAAAAGAGCAGACAACCGGGGATCCACAATCGAGTGCTGAGAGGTGCTACAAGTAGCATCATCGAGCTTGTAACTACTCTTGAGCTCTTTTACCTCCTTGACACGAATCTTCAGGTCGTCAATTTGGCTAGCGATTCCACGGCGAGACCCAAGCGTCTTGAGACTGCGAATAGTCTTGCGGAAGAGCTCCTTGAAGCCACTTTGACTCATGTGGCCATCATCACCGAGCTGGTGGATGAACTTGTCTATGACATCCTCTATGTCGTAGGCAAGCGCTCTCACCAGCGATATCCATGCTCTCACCTGGACATCAGGATCTTGCAACGTGGAGTACTTCTGGACCGCCGCATGCATGCTGGTCAGCTCTGATTTGAGAGAGCGAACCTCCCGGCGGACACCTTTGAGGCGGGTACACTCATCAGCGAGCAGAGCCGTGAGCTTCCCCAGCAGGGGGCCCAAGGCGCCATGGGAAGCGCTTACCACCTCCATCGATCTCTCCTCTATGCCTCCGCTCTGCAGTCCATCTCTCGCACTGGTGGTGCTTAGAGCAGACAGAAGTCCAGCATTCTTGCTCTTTCTCTGGTTTATTTATGTTTAGTGTGCTTTAAGTGTAGAGAAGTGGGTCTTGAAAAAAAGTTCTGTATTCGCGCAATGATAGTTGCAACTTGCTATGGTACTAGTACAATGGCGCGCGCCTCCGCGCGCCCCTTCAGGTGTGAAATTTGTTGAGGCAGTAACAATTGCAATTGATAGCAGCAACTTAGTTATATGAAGTCATTACAGCATCATGGTGCCAAAAAGATATTACTGTTCTCCTGACAATAGCTATGATATATAGATTACAATACGATGGTGTGGAGCAAAAGCTTGGCACATTTGCTTCTCTTTTTTCCTGCACCGGTTGGCCATCAATCTTCTGTAGGGACATTGAGCTGCAGGAAGGCAGTAGAAGCTGGGATTAAGAAGCTGGCTCCACAAATCATGGCCGCACAAACTGAGATGACGGGCAGGCTATTTTGGAACGACGTGGACATGTGGTTATCGCGGTAAGCTATTCCCATTTCTATCGTTTTAAGGTGCTTGGAGAGGAGAGAAGTAAAGGATCCTTTTCCTTTTCTTTCTCTCGTTTGCTTTTTGCGTGCTTGATTAAAGTGTAGATTAGTGGAGAATAATGCTACTTTAGCTTTTCGGTATTCACCCACCGAGAGATGCAAATGCGCGTGCGGGTCCCCGACGATGCAATAGATGTGGCCGCATCAGTTAACAACAACGCGCGCAGCAACGGCCGCTAGACTTGATCACAGAAGAGGAATAGTATGGGATCGAACAAGGTGCAAAAACAGAGTTCTCTCTGTTTTGGACTTTTGATAACTTTCTTGTACGTAACCTAAGGTGCCAATTCCCAAATTAGTTGCCTTGTTTTGAAGAAAGAGAGATTTCGTAACAAAGAATTCCATTTGCATTTCGTAACAAACAATGTGTCAGCAGCCCCATCTCTAGAGACACTGCAGACGGTCCGGCAGCATCATCCACGTGCACCTCCAGCCGGCTCAGGCAGGCAAGCAAGGCCCAGGAAGGTGAATACACGCTACATGGGAAGAGAATGGGCCAAGTAGGCGCCTGCGTGCGCGTAACCGAGGCTGAGCCTCATGTATTAAAGTGAGAGAGCGTGAAGGGGAGAGATCATCATTTGAATTGTAAACTGAACTCAAACTCCAAACCCAACCTGGTCAGCCGGGTTCCAGCCGGCCTCTGTCCTCCCCTTGCCTCGTCCCTTCTTCTTCCCCAATCCTTCGTTCCCCTCTGGCTCCTGCTAACAAGTGGTATCTGAGACACCGATCCTCGGCCCCGATCCGTCGCCGTGCTCCATACTCCATCGATCGCTCGACTCCAGCAGATTTTGTTGGTTCACCTCTGAGTTCGATCTGCTTTCTGCAGTTTGGATTTGGAGTCCCCTAATTCTGATCCAGGAATCACTATTTGTGGCGAGCAGTGGGACTCGATCAATCCTTCCGCATTGAACTTTTGGAGCAGTCCTCATGCAACTTTCGGCGTACCCGGATTAATTTTTTTTTTCGAGACCGCGCCGTTGCGCGTATTTCATTAAGCAGAATAAAGTTCAAAATACAAAAGCACCGGTAACCAAACAGTTACCGGCGAAACCTAACCACTCTTGGATACGTCAAGTGGGATTACATGGTGACCAATTTGCGACAAAACCGCCGCCGTAAGCTGCACTAGGCATCCTCATCGGCGAGCCCCTCCAAATTGAGCTCCATGGCGGAGAGGTCAAAACGTCCATCGAGAAGCATCTCGAACGACGCGCTGGCGGCGGCGGCATGCCGCGTCCTGAAGAGGATTCTGACCTTCTCCTCGAGGACAGCTGGAGCCTCTCCCCACGTCCGCCGGCGACCCGGCCTTTAGCAACAACGGTGCCCGGGCTTGCAAGGTCGCATTAGCAGCCCTAGGTTGTGCGGCAATACGGCCACTACGACACGGGGTGTGGGTGGAGGCCGGAGTGCGTGCACACGAAGGCATGGCCCGACTTGAGAATTGGCGATGGCAGCGACACGCAAATCCTGTCCTCAATCTCCTTTTTGTTCTTTGCGATGGCGGTGGCCACGTCCACGGGGGACAACGGAGGAGGCTCCGCGGTGGCAGCGGGGTTCCTCTTGTATCGGGGGGCCTCTGAACGCCGGCGACGGCCGGGCAAGAGGTCGCGAACTCCGCCGCCACGAGATCAGCCCACCGGTCCAGCTGCACCGGTGGGGTGGGGGCTGGAGAGCGGACGTCCCCGCAAGAGGCACGGTGCAGAACCGAGGCGACAATCTCCACAAGCATTGGGTCCCCCAAGTGGAGGCTCCGCGACCAAACGGTTCGCTCTCCAACGGGTCGGCCAGCGATGTAGGTCGCTGCAGCGGTGTTGACGGTCGACGACCTTGGGTCAACGGGCGGCGGCGCGACGGGGTTGCACCCTCGAAGGCCCACGCCCGTCGACGCCGCCGGGCCGCAGCGGGCATCCCCCTCTCGACGGCCGTCGCGTCGCCAACAATGAGGGGCCACCCACCGCAGCGTCCCGCATCGTCGACGTCGAGGAAGGCGGACAGGGATCTCTCCAACACGGATGGGTGCCACGTCGCGGCTTCGGCGCGCCGGGCCCCGGGCCGCCGCCACCTCCATGGACACCACGGTGTGGGTGCACGTGCGCGCCGCGGCTAGCCGAGAAGGGCGAGGTGGGCGGCGAAGGTGGCGGTGCTGCGATCCGTGCCCGATGCCTCACGCCCGGCGCGGGAGGCGGCGGGTTGAGGAGGTGCACGGGCGGCGGCGTGGTCGCGCCAGCGGTTGAAGCGAGTCCGACGAGGCGAGCGACACGGGCCACGGCGACGAGGTAGAGGTGGTGCTGGCGACGCCCGGCGACGACCCGGATCGGCGATGAAGCCATCGGCGCTAACTGGCGCGCCGCTTGAGGTGCGTGGCATCGAGTTGAATGGCGGTGAGGAAGACGCCGCGGTCGGCCGATGGTGCGCGGGCACCCGCCGACCGGCCGAGGACCGAAGTCGCCGAAGAGCAAGCACCCGCTCGACCGGCGAGAGGCACGAAGTCGCCAAGAGCGGCACGCCGAAGCGGCCGGGCGTCCCTCGGTCCCGCACGACGGCGGCGACAACGGCGACGAGGTCGGCCCTCGCCGAGGTTGGTGTTGACACCTTTTATAGCATAATATTACTAGTCAACTAAACATGGATAAAGGCTTAAAATGAAAATCAAACATAAGTCTAGGGGTTTAATTAACATAATTCCACGAGTTTTGGTGAGTTATACATTTTCAGGGACTTAACAGATAAATGCAGAGAATAATGGAGAAAGTTCCGGAACATATCTCACATACAATGATAAGACTTAACCGTGAAGTAACTCGATCCGAAAAAGTGGACTAAAACACTCTAGAATGTACCGGAGAAAGCCGGCTCGGTTTTGGCCACTAGGGCTGGTGGCCGGCCTAAACATGCCTGGCGGCCGCCAGCCTGTTACAGCCAATCAGGCTCATCTTTCTATGTCGGTTTGTAACCGACCTTGAGGTTGTATCTACGCCGTTGTTGAAGGTCGGTTTGATCCAATGGTCATCGTTCATCGCCAAGGCCTATATAAGAAGACCCCCTAATTCTAGGGTTAAACCCTAATTCATTCTATCTCATTCTATTCATTATCTCTCAGTTGTAGAGGTGTCCCAATGTAAGGATAACCTCTCTCTAGGATTAGTGAATTAGAAGTAGATTAGAAGAAGATTAGTCATGTAATTAGAGATAGATTAGCCAATGTAATTAGAACTAGATTAGATCTAACTTAGATCTAATCGGGAGTAAAAGGAGAGAGGAGCTATGCTCCTCGCTTGGATATGTCTTCAGAGTATGGTATGTCTTAGTGTAAGGTCCTAATGGCTAGAGGGGGGGTGAATAGCCTATTAAAAATTCTACAAACAACACTAAGCAAGGCGGTTAGTAAATAAGAAGGCGTAGCGAATAAGCAAATGCTTCAAACTAATTACGCAAGCCTCCTAGCAATTCTAGCAAATCTAATGTCTCTAATCACAAGAAAAGGCTAGGTTGCTAAGTTACTCCTAGGTGGACAAGAAATTCTAGCTAATTCTACCACTAGGAGCTAACAAGGCTAAACAAGCTACTCAACTAAGCACCCTAACAAGTAAACTACCAAAGTAGAGCAAAGAGGTGCTTGAATACAATACCACCGTTGTCGAGTAGAGGATGTAGCCAATCACCGTGATCACAAAGAAATCTCCAACGAGCAAGAACAAGTGACACGATGATTTTTCACCGAGGTTCACGTGCTTGCCGGCACGCTAGTCCCCAAGTTGTGGCGACACACTCACTTGACGGATGATAAGCAATGGCCAATGCCAAATCCCGGTGGGAGCTCAATCAACCGATCACAAGAGAGGGTCCAACAAGCCACGAGCAATCCACTAGTGCTCCTTTTCGCGATCTCCCGCGGGGTAAGGAACGACCCCTCACAATCACCACCGGTGTGGCCTCAAACAAGCTCCACTTGAGCTCAACACCGCCTCTTGCTCCAAGCCGCTAGGGAACCAAGCAAATTCCCAAGAGTAACAAGATCCCGCGGCTTCTCCAAGGATAAAGTGCCTCTAGATGCAAGACTAATCAAGCAATGCACTTCAATCACTCTCAAACTCACTCAAGATTCGAAGTTAGAGTGAAGGGATGAGTGGAGAGGAGTCTCACAAGCTCACAAATGAGTTAGGCTGTTGAAATGTGCAAGAGAGAGGTAAATGAACCGGCCATAGCACTATATATAGACCCCAAGTCGAAATAGAGCCGTTGGTCCAAACTTGCCTCCTCTGTCGCCTACGCCGGACGTGCCAGCGCCCGTTACGCCGCTGGACTCACCGCTCATACGACGCTGAGACGCTAGCCACCGGGGGCCTCCCGACATGCTCTCGGACCCCGCCGGACGCGCGCCGACGCGCCAGCGCCCGTCCCGCCGGACGGGGGTCCCGTGACACCCTCTACGAACGCGCCGGTGCGACGCCGGACGCGCCAGCGCGCGCTGATGCGCCAAGTCATGCGCGTTCAAACGTGTTGTCGGATTTCAGTTCAACTGCGCGGCGACGCCCGGCATTCAAAAAGACCGTCGGCCGCCGTCGCTGGACGCGTCGGCGAAAGGATTTGAATTTTTAACACGGCGCCCGACGCGCCAGCGCCACGCTCCAAATATCCGCCGCGGCGGGCCGTTAATTCGTTTCAACGCCACGTCGTGCCTTCCATCTTTCCAAGTTTCGCTCTGTCTTGTGTTGCCAACACGCCGAGTGTGTCCCGTGAGCCCTTGTGTTAGCAATTCGCGATCGGTTAGACAAGAACGAAGTTAGTGCTCTCAATCCTAAATGCATATGCAAGTCAATTGGACCTAGAAGCACTTCATGCAACGATTGTCGCGGCATCCCCTCTTGATAGTCGGCCATCTATCCTATAATGTGATCACACGCTCTATCGTGTCTTGATCACCGAAAGGAAAACCCTATCAAGTATACCTTTGCCTTGATCTCCCGGGTTCCTCTCAAGCCGAACATCGAGCTTGACGATCCATCATGTCCACCATCATCGTCCATGTTCATGATCATCATGCTCCTTGTCATCCATCTAATCCTTTCTCAAAACATACACTTAGAGCAAAGGATTAGTCCACAAGTGTCGTCATCAATTTCCAAAACCAAACATGAGATTTCAATCTCCCCCCTTTTGGTAATTGATGACAACTCAAAACACAAAGATTTGAAATAAAAATCAATTGAACTTGAATTGCTTGCCCATAGGAAATTGGTCATGAATCAAGAATTGGACAAACATTTCAAGGTTCGGTTTTGGTAGTAGTAGCTCCCCCTACATATGTGCTTCCATGTGTTTGGATCAATTTGGCACATATGTATGGATAGAAATCTTGGGGAGAGATACTAATACCAAAAGAGATGCTAAGGTTCTAGAATTTGGACCTTTGAAGCGTGAAACCATCGGAGTCCTTAGCATCATATATCTAGACATTCATCAAAACTCATCATACCCCATGAGATCAACATTATAGGCTAAAATGTGAGCTTTGTCTAGATACATCCTATGCATACTAGTTGATCAATACATCAATCAATTTTCAAAACTAGCATACACCAAGCAATCATGAATATTGAATTTAAATTGCCAATGCAACATCACATTATGATCATGCATATACAAATGCACAAATAGTCTAGGAGCTTGCTCCCCCCTATTTGTGTGATTCTTTCCAACATCTTTGTGACTTATTTCTCCCCCTTTGTCAACAATCACCAAAAGGTGTAAATGAGAGAAATCAAGTCAATCAAAGTATCACATGTGGTCTCATCTAGATCACTTGCCTTTCCATGTATTCAAGTTTGAACCAAGGACAAGCTTTTTCACACCTCATTTGCATAAGGGTTATCTTGCACCATGTTAGAATACATATCAATAGCTCATTTTCTAGAGTTGACACTAGGATTGCAAGCACATAAACATGTCATATGCCACCACTAGTTCATAGAACCAATCAAAGCAATAGTGGTGCCACAAATACATTGAAATCATTTGATTTTCATGAATGAGCCTAGTAAACATGCATGATGTCTAGATGCACTAACAAGTCCTTAACAAGTATGAATGCCATGACAAACAACTTTTACCTTGGGGTTTGTCGAAGGAGAGGCATGTCATATAAGTGGGGTGCATCAACTCAAGTTGGAGAAGTCAATAATGTTCAATTCTCCCTTTAGCATGCAAAACCTTTTCTTATCAAGTGGCTTGGTGAATATGTCGGCTAGTTGATCTTCGGTGCCAATGCCCATGATACAAATGTCACCCTTTTGTTGATGATCTCTTATGAAGTGGTGCCTTATATCAGTGTGCTTTGTTCTTGGATGTTGAACCGGATTTTGAGTCATCTTCCTTGCACTTTCATTGTCACAATACAATGGGACTTTGTCAAATTGGAATCCAAATTCTTCAATATTGACCTCATCCAAAGCAATTGAGTGCAACAACTTCCCGCACTAATGTATTCGGCTTCGGTTGAAAGAGCAACACTATTTTGCTTCTTTGAAGACCATGATACTAGTGACCTTCCAAGGAATTGACATGTGCCACTTGTGCTCATTCTATTGATCTTGCACCCTCCATAGTCGGAGTCCGAATATCCAATCAAGTCAAACTTGGATCCCTTTGGATACCATAGTCCAACATCTTGTGTGCCCTTCAAGTACCTCACAATTCTCTTTGTTGCCTTGAGGTGACTTTCTCTTGGATCGGATTGATATCTAGCACACATGCCCACACTAAATGCTATGTCCAGTCTTGATGCGGTTGCATAGAGCAAGCTCCCAATCATAGACCTATATTTCTTTTGCTCAACCATATTGCCACTTGGATTGGGATCAAGGCTTCCATTGGTTGCCATTGGTGTGGACATTGACTTGGCATCTTGCAAATCAAACTTCTTGATCATGTCTTTGATGTACTTGGTTTGACTAATGAATGTGCCATTCTTCAATTGGTTGATTTGGAGACCAAGAAAGAATGTGAGCTCTCAAGCATTGACATTTCAAACTCATTGGCCATCATCTTAGCAAACTCCTCACAATATTCTTGATTGGTTGACCCAAAGATAATGTCATCAACATATATTTGTAACACAAACAAGTCATCTCCAATCTTCTTGATGAAGAGTGTGGTGTCCACCTTGCCCATTTTGAAACCTTTTGAGAGGAGAAAGTCTCTCAATCTCTCATACCATGCTCTTGATGCTTGCTTCAAACCATACAAAGCCTTTTTCAACTTGTAGACATGGTTGGGATACTTCTCATCTTCAAATCCGGTGGTTGCTCCACATACACCAACTCATTGATGAAGCCATTCAAGAATGCACTCTTCACATCCATTTGATAGAGCTTGATATCATGAGCACATGCATAAGCAAGCAAGATTCTAATTGCTTCAAGTCTAGCAACCGGTGCATAGGTCTCTCCAAAATCAAGACCCTCTACTTGAGTGAACCCTTGAGCTACTAGCCTTGCCTTGTTTTTCACAACAATTCCATCTTGATCTTGCTTGTTCTTGAAAACCCACTTGGTTCCAATCACATTATAGTTCTTTGGCCTTTCCACCAATTCCCATACATCATTCCTCTTGAAGTTATTCAACTCTTCATGCATGACATTAATCCAATCTTCCTTCTTGAGTGCATCTACAATGTTCTCCAGCTCTTCTTGTGCTACAAAGGCATGGTGTGCATAAAAAGATGCTAATCTTCTTCTAGTAACCACTCCACTATTGATGTCACCAACAATTTGATCAATTGGGTGATCTCTTGCAATGTTGGATGGTTGCATCACTTGTACTTGATGACTAGGATGAGGGGTTAGACTAGCCTGTTGCTCTTGATCTTGATCTTCATCTTGAGTGCCACTAGTGCTAGCTTCATTTTGCACTAAGATCAACCGAAGTAGTAGGCAAAGGAGTGTCTTCATCATCTTGCACTTGCCTAGGCCGAATATCACCAATGTCCATGTTTCTCATGGCATTTTCCAAGTTGGAACCACTCACATCATCATGATTTTCAACTTCATTTTGAGAGCCTTGGGTTTCATCAAATTCAACATCATGCACTTCTTCAAGCTTGCCACTACCCAAGTTCCAAACTCTATATGCTTTGCTTGTGGTTGAATATCCAACTAGGAAACCTTCATCACATTTCTTGTCAAACTTGTCCAATCTTGTGCCTTTCTTGAGAATGTAGCATTTGCATCCAAAGACTCTAAAGTAACCAATGTTGGGCTTTCTTCCATTGAGTAACTCATATGGTGTCTTGCCAAGCATCCCATGGCAATAGAGACGGTTGCTACAATAGCAAGCCGTGTTGATTGCTTCGACCCAAAAGGAATGGCTAACATTGTATTCACTAAGCATTGATCTTGCCATTTCAATCAAGGTTCTATTTTTCCTCTCAACTACACCATTGGATTGAGGAGTGTAGGTTGGTGAGAATTGATGTCCAATTCCAAGCTCATCACACAACTCTTCAATTCTTGTATTCTTGAATTCACTTCTATTGTCACTCCTAATCTTCTTGATGGATGTCTCAAACTCATTTTGCACTCTCTTGACAAAGGTCTTGAATAGTTCAAACACATCATTCTTGTCATGCAAAAAGAACACCCATGTGTATCTAGTGTAGTCATCAACTATGACAAAACCATACTTGTTGCCTCCAATGCTAGAATATGATGTTGGCCCGAACAAGTCCATGAGTAGCAACTCAAATGCCTTGCTTGTGCTCATAATGCTCTTGGTTGGATGTGCATTGCCATGTTGCTTACCGGCTTGACATGCTCCACAAGGTTTGTCCTTCTCAAACTTGACATCATCCAAGCCTCTAACCAAGTCATGCTTCAACAACTTGTTCAATTGCTTCATCCCAACATGACCAAGCCTTCTATGCCACAACCACCCTTTGCTAGCCTTTGAGAGTAAACATGTTGTCAACTTGGCTTCTTTTGAGTTGAAGTGTAGGATCCGATGGAAGCCTAGGAGGGAGGGGGTGAATAGGCGGCTTTACCCCCTGGAAATCGACTGTTAAAACTTAACCACCTGTCGGAACAAATATGCGCGGCACCGCCAGCGTATATAAGCAGCTTGACCGCCGCGTGAAACTAATAGAAACCGATAGAGACAGAGAAACACTTCTCTCGGGCAGAAGGCGCGGCACTGCGCAAGGTCCACCCGCGGCACACCGCGTGTCACTTCACGAAGCAACTCGGTGGATCCGAAGCTCAACTCGATGCTCGTGATTCACACTCCTTCCTGCACACAAACACTTCACAGAGGACAACACAAATATGTCAGAAACCTTTCAACATGGTAGATCAGGTCGAAGCCCTATCTCACAAGACAAATAAGCAACAAAGTAAAGAAGACAAGGTGACACAAGGATTTGACCCGTGGTTCACCATGCCACACAGGCTGGGCTACGTCCACGTTGTTGAGGTTGCCACACAAGGCTTGGCTTGCCCACCGGCTTGCCTTTTCCCTCGTTCACAAGTCTAGGGAGTTAACCCTAGATATGTGGGGTAATGTATTATCAGAGTGAGGTTACAAACCTCCCAAGGCTGCCACACGAAGGGGGCAAGCTCAAAGGCGACGCCTAGCCGTCTAGGAGCAAGCTCAAGAGTAAAGAACCCTAGGGTTCCGGCCAAACGTGAACCAAATGCTCTTTTGAGTGGGGAAAGCAAGATCCGGTCTCCAATCGGTTTCCAGCCTTTTCCCTCAAAAATCCCTGGTGGGAAGTGAGAGATTGAGTGGGGAGCTTGAGCAACTTCAATGGAGGTGTGAGAGAGAGCAAGAGGTGAGAGCTGGCTGTTCTATCGCGAGGAAGAAGAAGAGTGAGCCAGATGACCGTTGTGGGAGGGGTAGAATAGGTATTTATACCCCACGGGCCCAATGGTAGGATTTAAGTGTGGCACTTGCCGCCAAGATCGACCTGTGCACAGATTGCCGCAGAGGCGTAAATCGCCACCGCACCAATCTTGCTGGTATCGCCTTGCCAAACACTAACGAAAAAAGGGTGAAACTAGGTGTTTTTTTTGGCCGGGTCGAACTTGGAGTTGTGTTTTGTGTCCGGATTGGATGTTTAGAGCACTTGGTCCACGAGATGCAGAAATCCTAGGATCCTCTTGATAGTTCGGCTTTTCCTAAACTCAAGATTCAAAATGTAAAATAATTTAAACGCCTTGATCCGGAAACACCATCATCTAGCTTATTTGGTACCTTTGGACCTGTTCATCAACTCCATATTTTAATCCCTGCATGTCATCTTTGTAAATCTCATTAGTCCCTAATTCGGTGGTCATCAACGCCAAAACCCACTTAGAGCTTGATTGCACTTACAATCTCCCCCCTTTTTGGTGATTGATGACAACCAAATTAGAGCTTACATAAGATGTAAAGTCAAACTTAGATTTCGAAGACCAAGGATGTAGGAACCTCCCCCTAAATATGTGAGTGAGATTTGAATTCTCAATATTGACATAAGAGGTCAATTTTCTCATATTTAGGTGTAGTGAGGCCTCCCTCTAAGTGTGTGGATGAGATTTGAATTCTTAATTTTGACGTGAAAGTCAAGTCACACATTTAGAAGTAGTGCGGGGGCCTCCCCTACATCCATGGTTGCTGTGGGGTGCTCAACAACGTGTCATACGAGATATATCCGTGAAGCATGTGACAAAATAAAAGGATCGAGCACAACAAGGGTGTCAATGTCGCACTGATGTCTTGCGCACTTTGCCGTGCCGGGCGCGGCACTGCGCGTCCACCGGCACACCAAAGACGCATTGATGCAGAGACACAAACACAAAGATATATGACATGAAAAACATTCTACGCATAGCGGCAGGATAAATAGAACGAGTTTAAGCAATCAAACGACCAAATCCGAGAATTAACAAGTCATAGGTGGCATTATTACATAAAATAGAGTTTCTCTCGAACTCACACCTAACAAGCTACTCTCAAAGGATCTAAACTCTGATGATTTGCTACTGCATCATCCTCGCACCATCTCCAAGGCGTCGAAAAAGGTTTGACCCCCCTCACCCCCTCATTTCTTCGAATTTTCTCCCCTTTGGCGTCAAGCACCAAAACGATCATAGAAAAGAGAAGAAAGAAGCGTAGTCACTCCTCACTAGTGTCCTCACCACTGGAAGCCGTGTGTCCTCGTCCTCCTCTGAAATAGCAAAGACGGCACGTTGTGTGGAGCGACGAGTGGAGCGTCGAGCTGGAAACTGCTGCGCAATAGAGCCAAGCATATCTGACAAATCCTGATCTGAGCTGCTAGTGGCTGAAAGCTCTGGGAGGTCATACTGAGGTGGTCTAGGGATAGAAGGAGGAACTGGGAGTCCTTGCTTCTCCCTAACACTCTTGAACGCCTGCCTCACCTCCCTGCGCAGCTCAAAAGTCTGTTGCGATGCATAGGAGCAATGTCCAAAGATGGCCTTGATCCACTTCTCGGCTTGGATCTAGACTTGCTTTGTGCCTCCTGGGCCTAGAGCTGGAGGGCTCATCCAGTCCTCTCGCCACCGAGGTGCCTCCTCTTGAGGGTCTTGCCACGCCCCTTTGGTCTTCCCACCATCCAAGCCATGGGTCTTCTCTATGTTGTAGACTGTGGTGGAAGCAGTCCTTAGGATAGATGTTCCCCTGAGACCCTCTCAATCATGAACATGAGGTAGGGGGCATAAGGCAGGTTCCTCCTAGCATCATCCATTGCATTGGCCAGCTGCCTCCAAATAAACTTGCCCACATTGAATGTCTCATCATTTCTGAAATGGGCAAGGACATTCCTAGCATAGCCGTTCACATCTGAGGCTGCTCCATCCTTGGGATCAATGGTGCATCTGCAGAGGTTGTTCATCACATAGAAGAAATCTTTCAGTCCCTTCCTTCTTCCAAGCAGTGCTGGATCAGCCCAACAATCCCTGATGGCCTTGGCATCAATGGGGTCAATCTCATGGATGTCAGTGTACTCCCTGTGCTCAGCCCCAAAGCCAAGGATCTGACAGAATGTGACAAAGTCCACTCTGTAGTGCCTCTTGTCAGTCATCCAGTGAATGGTGTCGACCGTTTGCATCCCGATGGTATGTGGCATGGAACTAACTGAGAATCTCCTCATTCCAATCATGCTTGAAAGACATGATGTTGGTCAGCTCGAACTTCTCACAAGCCTCAATTGCCTCATTGAAGGCATCTTCCTCCTTCTCTACCATCCTCTCAAAAAGTCTATGTAATGCATAGTGGTGATCTTGCTCTTGTTGGAGTGGAGAAGGACTGTTAGATAGAAGTTGGAGTGGAATGCTTTCCAAAACCTCTCATCTATGGCCTCATGCTGTTCATCTGCATACACATTTATTGCTCTAGCATCAGCTACCTCTCTTTGCTTCTTGAAGTAACTCACAACAGGAATGGGAGGATCATTGACTGGAGCTGTCATCTCAAATGCCCCATCAACCTGCAGCATATAAGTGTTGTCAAACACAGAGATATGCTCTGGGGTGCCTTGTTCTCCTGCAGGCACCATGGTGTAACCATACTTTGCTTCTTCTTTGCTCCTCGATGCCGAGCTGCCCCACTGCCACCAGCTCTGTTCAGATTCTTCCTTCCTCTGCCCCTTCTGTCAATCACCTTGACCCTTTGCTTCCTCTTGCCATGGGGATCACCACCAGGATCCATCTCGTTGAATGGAGAGGAAAGAGGAGAAGCTGCTCGAAGAGAAGGGAGCAGGAGCCGGCCGGGAACGAGCAGGAAAGCCGGCGGGCGGTGGCGCACGGCACTGCCGGGTCGCGCGAGAGAGAGAAGAGTAAGGAACGACCCCTCACAATCAAGTATACCTTTGCCTTGATCTCCGGGTTCCTCTCAAGCCGAACATCGAGCTTGACGATCCATCATGTCCACCATCATCGTCCATGTTCATGATCATCATGCTCCTTGTCATCCATCTAATCCTTTCTCAAAACATACACTTAGAGCAAAGTATTAGTCCACAAGTGTCGTCATCAATTTCCAAAACCAAACATGAGATTTCACTTAGTATCTTCTCTACAAGACTTATGATTCACATATTTATCTTCTCTATTTACTTCCATGTTTTACATATATGGTTAAGTATAGTTGTTATGCTATTGCATGGGATCTCCGCCGCATCGAGTGCTCTAGTTATCATATGTGATTAGAGTAGTAATTGATAGTGTAGACATGGTGTCTAGACTAGAGGTTACACGAGATTGCACCCAACCCCCCTGATAGTTTGTGGTAGCCCTGTGTGGTGACAGCCACGATGGCGATGTATTCCACCACGTTAGGGTTGGTGTTTGTAGGACCTTGCCAAACCTTCCTAGCCCCCTTCTCATCCCTTTCGTGGTTAGTGCTTTGGTGTCCCGAAGTGTTATGGTATAATTGCTATCATAGAACCTAAGTAATAGAGAAGTATCCGAGAACCTTAATCTCTCCCTTTGACCTCTTGATTATAGTTTAGTTACTCTTAGATATCTTAGGTAGGTTATTATTTTATGCATTGACAATTAGTTATCCTTTAACAATTACCCCCTCACTATAGTCTAGTGGTTTTTCTTGAGTTAGTGGATACATGATTGTGACTTATTAGAATGCTTTAGCCAAAGCTTCCCCGTGGATCGATACTCTAGAATACTCATCCTAGGAAAAGCTACAATGGTAGGTGTTACGTAAACTGCGAGAATCCTTCATATTCTTTTTAGCACTTAACAAATGCCAATAGTTGGCACGACCCGCCGGGGGACGGTCCAAACCGAGCCACGGGTTACTCCCTGGGGGAGTGGATGGCAAGACGTGCCCGCGACGGTGAGGGCCTCCGGCCGATGATCACGTCCTCATCATCCGAGCACTCGGAGAAGTTGTCCACCCAACGCATTTCCTTGGACCTTCCAAATGAGGGGAAGTAGGGTGCCGCTCGAGGAAAGGGCCTGCTTGCGGCGCCGAGACCACCTCCCGAGCGGACGGATGGAAGCGTTCGACGGCAAGCCCCTCGGTGATGACACGACGCAGCAGCAGGCGTCCGACATCAGCGGTGGCGGCGGCAGCCCCGCGCACCCTTGACCCAGCGGCGGCGGTCGAGGGAGCATCTTGGGCGGGTGGTGCTGGCGACGAGCGGGACTCGAAGGCTACGACACGGGCGGTGGCGGAGCGGTGGTGCGATCCGCGCGTCATCGTAGCAACCGATGGCGAGAAGACGAGCGGCGAGGGCCGGAGCGGCGAGTCCGGGCGTGGGGCGGCCCCGGCGCCGTGGGGGTCACTGGACCGGAGGCCGGAGCAGCACCGGCCGGACGGGGCCCGCCGGGACGCTGCCGGCGGCGGCGGACCGGGCTGGCCGCCCGGAGCACCACCAGCGCATGGGGAGCACCCGAGTCCAGGCGATGAGGGACACGCCGGCGTGATCGGCTAGCGGCCGGGCGACGGCTGGCCGGCCCGGCGGCGCGCCGAGGCCGACAGCCGGCCATGTCCACCTGCCCGAAACTTGGAGGAGGAGGGCAGGACGCCACGAGGTCACCATGGGCCGGGTAGATCCGAGATGGGGAGTCCGATCTGTGCTTGGAAGGGTTGGGGGAGGTGTGTGGGGGTCGGGCAGCCCGAAAAAGGGCGCCGTCGGCCCGCCGTCGGGGGCGGCCGGGAGGGGAGGGGGGAGCGGGACTCATCCGTTTGCAATATACCCGGATTAATTTTTCAGCTGTAGTGCGCTCCTTTTAGCCTCATTTACTTAAGTCCTTAGTTAAATAAAGCGCCCCGGACATCATCAAGAGACGCCGCACCGCGGTCCCCATCGCCGCATCGGCGCATCCGGTGTCCGCGCCTACTCGCCCACGTCTACTTTGCTAAACCGCCCATAAGTACGTGGGCGCCGCTGTCTGTGCCAGTGGGGACCAGCTCCACATGTGCTCACATCCCGCGCTTAATGGCGGGCGAAACAACAGGAAGACGAGGAGAGATGCAGCACCCCGGGGCCACGTTTAGTTGGCTGAAAATTTGCTAAAAATTGCAAATTTTTAGACTCTCTACGCATCATATCACATTAAATAATCTGCTAGTGCGGTGCGTGCCACCTTTTGTGTGGTATCCCACTGCCTTCTACCAACCATGGTGTACCGACGTGCATGTACTGCAGTCAGATCAGGGTGTTTGTTTACGTGCATTCGCACTTTACACTTTTGCACTCCCGCATCATTGTACTCCATAATATAGTACATGGGAGGCTCAGTGTAGCCCAGTCGCTGGAGTGTCTCCCACAAGAGACGGGGAAAACCTTCCTCAACAATGCAGTTTGATTGCTCCCAATTTCCCCGAGTGGGCCTTCCATGGCTGCAAAAACACTTTCGTAAGTTTGGATTACTTTTGCACCTGAAAGTTCAAGAGCAATTTGGGTGTGTGTTTATCTTCGGTTGTGTATCCGGACCTAGGGTTTCATCCTCACGGTCAAGCTCGGCTCGATACCACTCTATCACGCCCCACTTTTAATGGGTCGTTAAGTACACGTATTAGTGCCGGGATCAAGCGCTAATCGTTTTAGAAGACAAGAGTGGACCTGATTTATTTATAAAAAGTGCGCGGAGCTTTTATTGATAGGATAAATAAGGTCTTACATAAGTGACTCGAGGGTCACTTTGTCTTAGTGGTTACACAACGATTGGACAAACCTAAGCCATCTTTGTGGCTAATTATTTATTTATCGAGTTTGCTACAGTAGCATAGTGGCTCCTATCATGTCACACCCACAAGCAACTTGAGCGTAGTCGAAACCCTAGTGTCAACATCCTAGTCCTAGCAACACCAAAGGCGTAAACGTCTAATCATCCTGCATTGCCTTATCGTGATCATCGTAGCCGAAGTCCCCATCTGGGCCTAACTCTGGAAAATTAACAACGGGTGAGTACAAAAGTACTCAGCAAGTCCACACCTAGGGGTTGGTGGTTATTAGGGGTTTGGGCCCTAGCAGAGACTCTAAAACTGCTCTTGCTAGTTCCCGATTAGCTTATAAGATTATCATCAACAACAAGCACAAACGGTTAGTCAACATCAGTGTAAAAATCTAATCATAGATGATCCGGCCTAGCATTTGCCCATACCAAGGACGTGGCTATTCGAATAGATTTAAATAAAACTCTACAGAGGTTGTACAATTTCCCCACACGATGGATCAACTCCTTCCATGATCGGTGGTCAGAAAAGATCCAACGAGACCTCGTACCCGCTCGGATGCCTCCTAGGTTTCGGTATATTTTCTACCAAAGGTTTCTCGGGGGTTGAAAATGGGAAGATCACTCGGCATCCCATTAGCACTCGGTATTTTTGGATGATCACTCGGCACCCGTTAACTTATTAAATCGTATACGATAACATTGCGCCAAAGGTTTTCCGTGGAGGACCACTCAGCAACCACGCCAACCGGACCATGGGGCCACTCTCCCCATGTCTGCTCCCGATAGCCCTTCTGCCTACCACCGGCCTCCTAGGCATACAATATACCTTGACCCAACGGGGTGTGAGATCAAGTCGCCCCATCTCGACGTGTGGTTGTACGTGATATCTCACTAGGTAGATGGTCTATGAACCGGTCCTTAGGGAGGCGAGCATCTCTCCGCGGGATTCATCCCCGATTGTGACTAGTCTACCTCCATGTAGGCTATCACCACTCACCTTTTGTTGGATGGTTCACATATTAATTAGGTTATATTGGTCTCACTTAGTCATGTTATAGCATTATGCATCATATCATTCACATGGCAATATAAAACATGATCATCATCTTATAACAGTAGGTTGATTAATTATGTCAACATTATTAAGGGGGAGGTAAGGACTTGCCTTGGTTGTATACGTCGTTAGGCTCTGCGATGTAATCGGGGTTACAATTCTCACGATAAAGGTCTTCGTTGGCTACTTCCACGTTCGGCGAGATTATCGAGTAAATATTAGGGCGAATGAATAGCGATAAAAGACACTATGTGATAATGAGTGAAACCATGATAAAATGAGATAGAGTACGATTTTAGAAAAATACTTTTGGAAGTGGTTTGATCTAAATCGGAGTTACGGATCGGAAGTTATGATTTTTCCGAAGTTTAATTCCGGATAATAAACCTCTTGGGATTTTTATGTCAATATTTTATTAAAGGAAAAATATAATAAAAATCATGACAATTATCTCCCCGGTGGGTCCCGGTGCAGCCCACGTTTGATGGGCCCGAACGAATGGGCCGGGGGAGGCCACGTCTTTGGCGCCTCATTAGCCGCGTCTGGACGACGTCACGGTGGCGGACGGCGCGTCGGCCTCCGTCCGTTGCCCAGCCGGCGGCGCATCGCCGGACTTCAGGCGGGATTGGCCGTCCTCGCCAGAGCTCGCAAGGGGCGCTTTAGGCCCCTACCATCTCCCGAACCCGATGGCGTGACTCGGGGTGGCGGTGGAGGTGTAGCCCCACGGCAGCGGCGAGCCCGGCGCGCCCGGCGGCGGTTGTGTCGGGGCGGCGCTACATACGCAATCACGAGTACCAAATATGGGAAATGAAAGAGGAGGGGAATAGAGAAGCGTCACGAGCGACCAATTTCGACCAAGGACGACTGAACCACGGGCGCTTTGGCTCCTTGCCCGGCGGCGAGATCCCAAATTGGGGAAATCCGACAGCGAGAGGTGGAAGGGAGGGAGGAATCGGCCCTCGGAGCTCCTCGTGGCTCGCGAAGTCGGATTGAGCACCGGGCGGGCTATTTATAGCCGTGGCCACGGTGAGCTCCCCCAGCGGCCGCCCCGGATATTTTCCGCATGGTCTTGGCGCGCTGCGTGGCTCTTGTCGCGCGCACTGGCCGCCGGTCACGTCCGCGGTGCTAGCCGGGTGTGGTCATGTCATGGCATAGCCCGCGAGCGGTGGGCGAGTGCGGTCCACGCCACGGCAGCGGGCGGGCGGATACGGTCGTCATCATCCGTGTGGACACGACCGGCCGTCTCGTGGCCCTCCATCCTTGTTCGGCGTAGGCCGGGCAGCGTGCGGTCCCGTTCTCGGTCGCCGGCGGCCGGAATCCCGCCACAGGGCACTGTGCTTGTTGGCGGCGACGGCAGAGGAGGAGCCACCGTCCTCGCTTCGGCCGGAGCTTGGCGAGGTGCCGCCGAGTCTTCAGTGCCTCGGTCGTCGTCCCCTTTGCCCCAACGCTAGTTGGCCTCTTGTCCGGGCTCGCCGTAGTGGCGGCATTGTGGCGAAGCGGGATCGCGACGGGATCCCCCGCCGCGGTCGTCGTCTCCGGGAAGGGGATGGAATCGACGAGCGGGCCCCACGATTATAACAGAGGAAGGGAAGAGGTGGGCAGCGGCTGTGGCTTGGTGGGCTTGTTTCCACTGGGCGGCCAAGGAAGAAGAAGAAAAGAGAGAAGGAGAGGGAGCCGGGCTTGGCCCGTTCGGTTGGGAAAGAAAGGAGAGAGGAGGGAGAGGCTGGGCTGGCTGTTCCTTCCTTCTTCCTTTTATTCTTTCTTTCCTTCCTTTCCTTTTCTTTTCTATTTCTTCTCTTTCCCTTCTTTTCTAATTTCTTCCTCCTTTATTTCTTTCCTCTTTTTATTATTTCCCAATTATTTGTCAACTCCTTTTGGGTTTTCAGGCAAATAAAAAATATTTTATGAGTTCAAAAACTTGAGGAGGTAGAATTTTAATATTCTAGTCCTCGAAGTTTCGAATTAAGCCATAAAATATTGTTAAGGCGATAAATTAAATCGAGATTTTTGAAAAGTTCAAATTTTTAGCGAATTTTAAAAATGGCCAAAATTAGGGGCATTACAAACCTACCCCCTTAAGAGAATCTCGTCCCCAAGATTCCTACCGTTATTCGAACCACAAGGGTTTAGCGTGTGTTGGGCATCGCTCTAGTGCTCGAATCACGGTAGGTATCGGGCTAGTAACGCCGCTGAAACTAAGCGATCAACTATGAACGATGCAAGGTGTCGGAATCAATAACATGGGTGCAGGGGTAGTTTACTAGAAACTCACCATAGGTAGCGTCTGGCGCTTCCTGCATGTCCTCTATGTGGACTTGATTCGGGCGGCCTTGGCCATTGCTTGGGGCATTTCTCGGTGCGCCCGAGTTCTGAGAGGTGTTGCGTACTACTCCAGAGGCGGCGGTCCTGTTGCTTGCAACAGATGAGGCAGGGGCACTTTTGGGATATATAATGGGGCAATTAGAATGCGGTGGCCCAGTTCTCGGCATCCATAGCGGACCGGTTCTCCTAGGAAACCTCCCTTTCTGAACTCATTGTTGTTCTTTGTGGATCCATTCTTTGACGTTCTTTGCTACGGTAGTTGTTGTTGGTGTTGTTTTCTCGCACTTCGGAACTCACGTACTTGGCTGAAATCTTGGTGGTGCAATGTTGTAGGAGTGAGTCCTCTGCATCTTCCCTGGGTAGCATCCTTCTGGTACTATGGCCTTGCGTTTCCTCTCTCGTTCGGTCCTCATCTTTTCTTCCTCTATTATGATGGCCTTGTTCATCATGGTGTTGAAACTGGTATATTCGTGGCCCGCTATTTGTTCGCGTAAGGCGTCATTAAGTCCTCTAGCAAAGCATTCCATCTTCTTTTTCTCCTTATCCACTTCACTTGGCGCGTAGCCCGCAAGCTTCATGAATTTACTGGATGTCTTGTGGGGACGATCATGGCGCCCCTGCTGGAGGTTCTGCGAAATTCCTCCGCTTTACTACGTATGATTCCCTCAGAATGTGGTAGCGGCGAATTCTTCTACAAACTTCGTCCCAAGTAATAGCTCCTGGATCTTCCGTTTCTCGATAGTTGTCCCACCATTCACTTGCGACTCCGGCAAGTTGATGGGTGGTTAGTATGACTCTTTTCTGGGGGGTTGCTCCAACCGCATCCAACTTCTTGGTGATGAGGCGTATCCGGTCATTTGCGGACAAAGGGTCGTCCCCCAACGCCTTGAAGGTGGGTGGGCGTAATCTCAAAAATGCCCCTAATCTTCCGTTCTCGGGGTCTCTTCTTCTGGCAAGCCTCTCCAATAATTGTGTCAATGGGTCCATCATACGCTAAATTGGGTAATGGTGGTGGTGCTTCTTCATTTCTTCTAGGTTTGGTTCACCGTTCTCATCTTCGTTTTCCCGGGTTGCGCCTAGGTTGTCACGCCTGTTTTGCATTCCTCGGAGGTATGGCTTCCTCCTCATGGTGGTCCATAGCTGTGGCTCTCTCGCGTCGCTCACGGATCCTGCTAGACCCGTCTTTCCATCAAATTGTTGTGGTAGCAATAAGTGTAAGATGGCGTTCATGGATCGAAAAGAAAAGGCAAACAACAATAAAATCCAATAAAGGCCAATAGGTTAAGAAACACGAAACATTCAACACATCTCAATAGTCTTTACACATGACACCGAGTGCATCATACATAACAACTATTAAGACGTCGCGAAAACATGCAAGCACTACTGACATTGACACGATGCTACGCTAAGTCTGTCGTGACATTGACTGCTTGCTACAGTTTTATTTATTTATTTTACAAACTGTAGCTACGGGAAGTTCCATAGTCTCCTAGCGCTGGCGAGCTAGCACTTAGTATCCTTGTCTTGGATATTTTGTTGGTCCTGTTTTACTTTACGGGCGGTTGCCTCTGGACCGACTCCTTGGTCTCAATTGACTTCGGTCGTCCATAGATTCCGTTGGTACATTTCCATTGGGATCGTAGAAAGGCTGGTGGGGATCATAAGTTGGCACTATATGAGTGGCATTTGTGGCAATCCATCTTCGGACGTTGGTTCTTCTTCCTCGAGGTGTCCTTCTGGTCCGTCTCTTCTTGTGTATCTAGCTGCTTTGGACTCGCTAAGCTCCTGTTGACACTTTGTTCTAACTCCTTCTTCAAGCGGTATTGCGGATCTCTTGCAATCAGTGCGCTTCCATGGTTCTTCCGTCACGCTTCATCTTGCTTCTCGTGGCATTGGCGTATCCATGCTCGTATCTCGTTTTGTTGGTCTTCGCACAAGGTGTCCGGTGGTGTAGGTATCTAATAGTAAATACCTTGATGTACCACGGCACTCTTGGGTCAATCTTGAATAGCTCGTGTACTTTGTTGCGCCAAGTCGGTGTGGTTTGATCTGGTGCTGGAAGGTACTTGGTTGGTGTGTTCTCCACTTCTTCTTCAAAAATGCCACAATAATGCGCTAGTGCGGTGCGTGCCACCTTTTGTGTGGTATCCCACTACCTTCTACCAACCATAGTGTACCGACGTGCATGTATTGCGGTCCGGTCGTGTGTTTGTTTACGTGCATTCGCACTTTACACTTTTGCACTCCCGCATCATTGTACTCCATAATATAGTACATGGGAGGCTCGGTGTAGCCCGTCGGTTGGAGTGTCTCCCACAAGAGGCGGGGAAAACCTTCCTCAACAATGCAGTTTGATTGCTCCCAATTTCCCCACGAGTGGGACCTTCCATGGCTGCAAAAACACTTTAAATAAGTTTGGATTACTTTTGCACCTGAAAGTTCAAGAGCAATTTGGGTGTGTGTTTATCTTGGTTGTGTATCCGGACCTAGGGTTTAGATCCCTACGGTCAAGCTTCGGCTCGATATCGCTGTCACGCCCACTTTTAATGGGTTGTTAAGTACACGTATTAGTGCCGAGGATCAAGCGCTAATCGTTTTAGAAGACAAGAGTGGACACAGATTTATTTATAAAAGTGCGGAGCTTTTATTGATAGGATAAATAAGGTCTTACATAAGTGACTCGAGGGTCACCGTCTTAGTGGTTACACAACGGTGGACAAACCTAAGCCATCTTTGTGGCTAATTATTTATTTATCGAGTTTGCTACAAGATAGTGGCTCCTATCATGTCACACCCACAAGCAACTTGAGCGTAGTCGAAACCCCCTAGTGTCAACATCCCGGTCCTAGCAACTCCAAAGGCGTAAACGTCTAATCATCCTGCATTGCCTTATCGTGATCATCGTAGCCAGAAGTCCCCATCTAGGCCTAACTCGGAAAATTAACAACGGGGGTACAAAAAGTACTCGGCAAGTCCACACACAGGGGTTGGTGGTTATTAGGGGTTTGGGCCCTAGCGGAGACTCTAAAACTACTCTTGCTAGTTCCCGATTAGCTTATAAGATTATCATCAACAACAAGCACAAACGGTTAGTCAACATCGGTGTAAAAATCTAATCATAGATGATCCGGCCTAGCATTTGCCCATACCAAGGGCGTGGCTATTGAATAGATTTAAATAAAACTCTACAGAGGTTGTACAATTTCCCCACAAGATGGATCAACTCCTTCCATGATCGGTGGTCGAAAAAGATCCAACGAGACCTCGTTACCGCTCGGATGCCTCCTAGGTTTCGGTATATCTTCTACCAAAGGTTTCTTGGGGGTTGAAAATGGGAAGATCACTCGGCATCCCATTAGCACTCAGCATTTCGGATGATAACTCAGCACCCGTTAACTTATTAATTCGTATATGATAACATTGCGCCAAAGGTTTTACGTGGAGGACCACTCAGCAACCACGCCAACCGGACCATGGGGCCACTCTCCCCATGTCTGCTCCCGATAGCCCTTCTGCCTACCACCGGCCTCCTAGGCATACAATATACCTTGACCCAACGGTGTGTGAGATCAAGTCGCCCCATCTCGGCGTGTGGCGGTGCGTGATATCTCACTAGGTAGATGGTCTATGAACCGGTCCTTAGGGAGGCGAGCATCTCTCCGCGGATTCATCCCCGATTGTGACTAGTCTACCTCCATGTAGGCTATCACCACTCACCTTTTGTTGGATGGTTCACATTATTAATTAGGTTATATTGGTCTCACTTAGTCATGTTATAGCATCATGCATCATATCATTCACATGGAAATATAAAACATGATCATCATCTTATAATAGTAGGTTGATTAATTATGTCAACATTATTAAGGGGGTAAGGACTTGCCTTGGTTGTATACGTCATTAGGCTCGCGATGTAATCGGGGTTACAATTCTCCCGATAAAGGTCTTCGTTGGCTACTTCCACGTTCTAGGCGAGATTATCGAGTAAATATTAGAGGCGAATGAATAGCGATAAAAGACACTATGTGATAATGAGCGAAACCATGATAAATGAGATAGAGTGCGATTTTAGAAAAATACTTTTGGAAGTGGTTTGATCTAAATCGGAGTTACGGATCGGAAGTTATGATTTTCCGAAGTTTAATTCGGATAATAAACCTCGTGGGATTTTTATGTCAATATTTTATTAAACGAAAAATATAATAAAAATCATGACAATTATCTCCACGTAATCTAGTTTATTTACATATTTTTTCTGGAATTTTTTAGACACACTGGAAAATACATTTATCACCTCCTCGTGTACAAAAAGCCGGGTGCACATAGCATTTTACTCCGTTGTACACGCCTTGTGTTCTGCCCTTGTGACCGCGGGTGGGTCCCGGTGCAGCCCATGTTTGACGGGCCGGAACGGCAATGGACGGGAGGCCACGTCTTTGGGCGCCTCATTAGCCGCGTCGGCGGCGTCCACGGTGGCGACGGCGACGCGGGCCGGCCTCCGTCCGTTGCTCCCAGCGGCGGCGTCGCCGGACCGGTAGGGATTGGCGTCCTCGGCGGGATTGGCCGCCCTCGACCCGTAGCTCGCCAGCGAGGGCGCTTTTAGGCCCCTACCATCTCCCGAACTCGATGGCGTGACTCGGGGTAGCGGTGGAGGTGTAGCCCCACGGGCGGCGGCCCGACCTGGCGGCGCTCGCGGCAGCGGTGTCGGGCGGCGCTACATACTGCAATCACGAGTACCAAATATGGGAAATGAAAGAGGAGGGAATAGGAAGCGTCACCGAGGCGACCAATTTCGACCAAGGGCGACTCGAACGACGGCGGCGCTCGGCTCCTTGCCCGGCGGCGAGATCCCAATTGGGGAAATCTCGACGGAGCGAGAGGTGGAAGGGGAGGGAGGGAAACCGGCGCGAGCACGGGCATTCGGCCCTCGGTGGAGCTCCTCGTGGCTCGGCGGTCGGATTGAGCACCGGCAAAGTATTTATAGCCGTGGCCGCGGTGAGCTCAGCGTCGCCTCGGGATATTTTCCGGCATGGTCGTGGCGCGCGCGTGGCTCTTGTCGGCGCACTGACGTCGCCGCGTCACGTCCGTGTGCTAGCCGGGCCGTGTGGTCATGTCGTCATGGCACGGCCCGGCGAGCCGAGTTGGCGAGTGCGGTCACGTCCGCGGCGGCGGCGGACGGCGTCGCGTGGTCGTCGTGCGCGATGTGGGACCTGAGCAATGGTCTCGGATGGCCCTCCATCCTTGCTCCGGCCAGAAACGCACGTCTTGGTCCCTGTTCTCGGGTCGCCGGCGGCCGGAATCCCGCCACGGGCACCAGTGCTTCGCTGGCGCGACGGCGAGGAGGAGCCACCTCGCCCTCGCCGGCCGAGCTTGGCGAGGTGCCGCCGAAGTCTTCTCATTGTGGCCTCGGTCGTCCGCCCTTTGCCCTAGCGCGGTTGGCCTCTTGTCCGGCTCGCCGTGAGTGGCCGACATTGTGGCGGGCGGGATCGCGACGGGGGAGGGAGGCCGCGGTCGCCGTCTCCGGGAAGGGGATGGAACTGACGAGCGGGCCCCATGCGGTGTAACAGAGGAAGGGAAGAGGTGGGCAGCGGCTGTGGCTTGGTGGGCTTGTTTCCCTGGGCCGGCCCGCTGAAGAAGAAAAAAAAGAGAAGGAGAGGGAGCTGGGCTTGGCCCGTTCGGTGGGAAAGAAAGGAGAGAGGAGGGAGAGGCTGGGCTGGGCCGGCTGTTCCTTCCTTCTTCCTTTTATTCTTTCTTTCCTTCCTTTCCTTTTCTTTTCTATTTCTTCTCTTTCCCTTCTTTTCTAATTTCTTCCTCCTTTATTTCTTTCCTCTTTTATTATTTCCCAATTATTTGTCAACTCCTTTTTGGGTTTTCAGGCAAATAAAATATTTTATGAGTTCAAAAACTTGAGGAGGTAGAATTTTAATATTCTAGTCCTCGAAGTTTCGAATTAAGCCATAAAATATGTTAAAGGCGATAAATTAAATCAAGATTTTCGAAAAGTTCGAATTTTTAGCGAATTTTAAAATGGCCAAAATTGGGTGTTACAACCCTGGAGCACCACCAGCGCATGGGGAGCACGCCGGAGTCCGTCGGGGCGATGAGGTTCACGCGCGGTCGGTGGCGGCCGGCGGCGGCGCGCCGGGCGACGGCAGCCCCCATGTCCACCTGCCCGAAACTTGGAGGAGGAGGGCAGGGACGCGACGAGGTGACCATGGGCCGGATAGATCCGGAGATGGGGAGTCGGGATCTGTGCTTGGAAGGGTTGGGGAGGTGTGTGGGGTCGGGCAGCCCGGCAGCGGCGGCGCCGTCAGCCCTGTCAGGGGCGGGTCGGGAGGGGAGGGGGGGGGGCGTCGGGACTCATCCGTTTGCAATATACCCGGATTAATTTTTCAGCTGTAGTACGCTCCTTTTAGCCTCATTTACTTAAGTCCTTAGTTAAATAAAGCGCCCTAGACATCATCAAGAGACGCTCGTGCCGCGGTCCCCATCGATCGCCGCATCGCGCATCCGATGTCCGCGCCTGCTCGCCCACGTCTCGCCTGCTAAACCGCCCATAAGTACGTGGGCGCCGCTGTCTATGCCAGTGGGGACCAGCTCCACATGTGCTCACATCCCGCGCTTAACGGCGAGGCGAAACAGCAGGAAGACGAGGAGAGATGCAGCACCCGGCCACGTTTAGTTGGCTGAAAATTTCTTAAAAAATTACAAATTTTTAGACTCTCTCTCCATCATATCGCATTAAATACACCAAAAAAGGCGTATGTTCGGAGTAGTAAATGTAGGTAAAAAAATAATTAATTACACAGTTTTGTTGTAAATCACGAGGCGAATCTTTTGGCGTAGTTAGTCCATAATTGGACAATGTTTCTGTAAACAAACGAAACGCGTCTTCTGATATCTTCGACGTGAGTAAGAAAAGTCACTTTTCTTTAAAATTTAGCCCATCCCAACAAAAAGGCCGGCCTAGTTTTGAAACACCTATATACAACAATTGCAATATACTTGGATCGGAGGATAACGACGGCTACCCTTTACCGCTGGGACCTGCAGTGGTGTGTCGCTTGGCTGACGTGCCGTGCCGGCCAGGCCTACGTACTGTATGTATCATCATCATAAGGATGGATACTGGCCTTGCCAAGCGGGCAGTAGCACCCAACGCATGGTGGGCCTCGTCACGATTTATCCTCGTCGTCGGCGCGGCGTCGGGCAGCTGAACGACCGTGCAGTTCAGTTCAGTTCAGTTGGGGTTGGTATAAACAGCGAAAAGATCGACCAAGGTGATCGATGGCCGACTCGTTAATATCTGACCAAGAGCAGGGCGACCGGCCAGTCGGCGAGGACCGGACACCATGTTGCCGTATTTGCGGTGTTACAGCCAAATGCACCGCTGATTAGATGCAGTAGTACCTGTACATCTCTGAACCACGGTTGAGCAGTTCAGACTTGAGAGTGCGATGACAAAACCTTACATCTCTGAAACCTGACATCAAACTTGTAGCATTTGTCCTTCAATCCATGGTCCATCAAATTAAGTTACACACAAGTAGTTCAAATACACACGAAACTTCACCTAATTCGTCAAAAAAACGAAACTTCACCTAGAGGTGAGCTTGGTTCTTAAGAATAGTGACCAATCAAAGATAATCTGATAGAAGACCCTCAGAAAACTGAATGGTACCATTGTCCATAGAGCGAAAACAACTTCTACTTCTTCCAAGTTGCGGTAGTGTATCTTTTATTTGGATTCCCACACTTGCATTCCCATCTGAAAGGTAAAACAAATGGCACGTTCAGACTCAAAGTCGATGGAAGCAAAAGCAATCAGGCTATGTGAAAGGTTCTACTACTAAGATATGGAGAATATACATAAGAAAGCAACAGAGTGATTTTGAAATAAGAAATTATGACTGATTCCTCTTTGCATAGTTAATGAAATATCGTGATGATAACATTTTCACACTGCCTAGCTCTCTTCTCCGTTGGTGTCACTCTCCTCCTCAACCTCGTCCTCATTGATGTCATTGTCTTCCTGGCCCTCTTCCAAATGGATAATTAACCTTGGATGATTGGGGTGGGAGGTTGCTTCATTCCTTGTGGCAGCTGCTGCGGACATATTTTCTGAAGATGAGGCATCATCACCGAAGAGTGATTGTAGCATGTTTTAAGCATGGGAGGCCATTGGATCTTGCCCCTGAAACTAAGAATGACAGGCCAAGCTTCTCAAGCTTTGGCATTGCCCCTCCCTCAAACAGCACCTCTGTCGTCCCACCATACCTAATGTTTTTCTCGAATACGCAAAAGGTTTACACATCATTGTATTTAAGCGAGAAGAGCTTTTATAGACGCGGCGTGGCTCTACATTTGGAGTGTAAGATATTACATAAATCCCAGCCTCCCTCTCAAAGCGAATTATGCGGACTACTCACATAATAAAGTACCAAGCTTGCATACCTCGGCTTCGACCCAGGCGGACACCATACCTACTGTAAATGTAGAGTTCTTTCAAACTTGGAAAACCATGGCCTCTAATAATGTGGCTCATGATTTTAGTGGCCTCCATCTATATAGATATATGATAGGATGACATGGGGCAATTTACAATAGTTTAAGTACCTATCTAGGAACTACACAATAGTTTAAGTACCCACTGTGCAATTTACTCTGTAGGATATATAATAGGATGACATGGGGCTTCTATTGGGATTTCACTTCGCCAGAAAACCAGCCCCGAGACTTCGGAGTTTTTTCAACACACCTTTTGTTTTTACCAGATTTTGCTATAGGAGAAGTGCAAAGGTGAAATCACAACTTCGCAAAGATGAAGTCGACTTCGCACCTGGAAACAAAAATCATGAAGACTCAAGACTTCGCTCAAAGATGAGAGCACAATGATCATGAAGTCTGAAAATAAGAAATTGACTAACAGGCATCAAAGAAAAATGAAGCGAAGATGACATGAAGCCAGCGAAGTAGAAGTTACTGCTTTGCCCTTTAGAACTTAGTCAAAACATGTGTAAGATAAAATAGACATATTTGTTATTCATGTGTAAACTACGAAGTCTGAGGTCCCCTATAAATACCCTTCTACATGTACAACACAGATCAAACGGAACAAATGAGACGCGTGTCGCATGTCTTACGTAAGGCTTGGGCATAAGAACCAAGACAATATGTGAAATAGACAAGTGAGTCCTGTATTAATTAGAAAGAGCTAACTACTGTATGGGTAGGCTAGGAGAAGGCTGTAAGGTTCCTTACAACCGCTTGTTTGGTCAGTATTATAATACTTGCTCTGATCTGAAGGGAGAAGTATCCAAATCTCATGACTTAAATAATGGTACGGTCAAAGGTGTCCTAGGTGTCCTTTTTTTTTAATACAAAGGTCAAAGGTAGCATTTATTAAATTTGCCGTTTAAACATGGATTATTGTGAAGTGCCGTGTAAAGACGGAGTATGCAACAGTTAACCACTACCAACCAATCTATAAATAAATGTGGTTCATAACACTAGCAAACCACCTCAAAAGTTCTTGCTTTCAGTATTTGTGACCCATGGCGAGTTCTCAAGCCTTACAGAACTCTCCAAGCCTTGTTTACATTCTACTATCCCTTCTCTTGCCACTTTTCGCTTTTGCCTTCATGGTAACCACCGAGGCAGCACCCCGTCGTCATGCTTCCCTAAGAGGTCAAGCAGCAGCTCTTCTTCGATGGAAATCTACCATGAGAGAGAACTCTACAGCTCTGAGTTCTTGGAGCTCTGACATTCCACCATGCAACTTTTTTTTTTTTTTTTTTTTTCGAGACGTTCGCGTATTTCGATAAGCAGGGGAAAATAAAACAAAGATTCGAAGGTTCGACACGGTAACCATGTAGTTACCGACACAAAGCCTATGCACTACTGGATACATTTTACAGCGATTACATGGCTGAAAGATTTGCTACCAAAAGAACGAGAAATTCACTACGCCCCTGTCATCGCCCTGAACTCCGCGAGCCTCTTGTTCCCTGCCGAGCACCAGAGGGTGACCTCGTCCCTAATGCGTAGGGCCAAGGACATCGGGGCAGCTGCCTTGGCGTCGAAGGTTCGCATTGCGCTCCTTCCACGAAGCCAGCCCACGAGGAAGAAAACGGAGTCAAATCCTCGACGCAATGGCTTGGGAACCCGCTTACGACTCGAGCCACCACGAAACGAAATCTTCTTCATTCACCGGGATGACATCAAGGAGATGAATTCGGTTCAAGACGATGTGCCACACCTCCTTGCTGTACGGACACCCCAAGAAGATGTGGTGGATTGTCTCCGGCGCCTGATCACAGAATATACAAACATTGGAATCCTGGAGCCCATGTCGATGGCGACGGTCGGCAGTCCAACATCTTCCATGCATCGCCAACCAAAAGAAAAATCGGACCCTTGGCGGGGCTGAAACCTTCCATAACTGTCTGGCGCCAAGGACCGGTGAGGAACCCAAGAACATAGCCCCATAGGCCGAAGCCGCGGAGTATCGACCATCAGACGTGAGAGTCCAAGTGAAAGTATCTGGCCGGTCCACAAGCTGAATTTGATCAAGCAAATCACAGAGGCCATCGAACTCCTCCCAGAGACGTGTGGAGATGGGACCTCTGATGTGCCGTATCCAAGATTCATGGTGCAATGCTTGGGCTACCGTAGTCCCCCACCGCCTCGACGGCACAGCTTGGAATACTGTAGGCGCAATCGATCTGATACTTTGGCCATTGATCCAGTTGTCTTTCCAGAAGTATATTGATTCCCCATTACCCATGGTGATCTGTACTGCCGCCTGGAAGAGCGCCACCGCCTCATGCTCTGCTTGTGCCGGCCGACGACCAGCAAGGCGATCACGCCACACCCACCGGGTGCGCAACGCAATCCCAGCCCGCCGCAAGTCTGAGATCCCCAGTCCACCTAGGTACCGGGGACGACAAACCTTTGGCCAAGCAAGTTTGCACTTCCCAGCCGCAACGATGTGAGACCCGGCCCAGATGAAACCTCGGCGGTACCTGTCGATCTCCCGAAGAGCCCAAGAGGACAGGCAAAGTACCATGGCGACATGAACGGGGATGGCAGACAGGGTGCCTTTAACCAAGGCTGTTCGGCCTGCAGGATTGAGCAAATTTCCTTTCCATCCTGGGAGGTGAGAGGCAACCATGTCAATCAAGAATTGCTCCTCGGACCTTTTGAGCTTGCGGACTGAGAGTGGGATACCAAGGTAATTCCACCATGCAACTGGACCGGCATCACATGTGGTGATTTAAGCCATGCACCTAGAACATTTGTTATCACCAGAATCTCCCTCACAGGAGTTGGAATTGTTGGGCGGCTGGACACGCTTGACCTTCTCTCTTTACCCTACATCACCAGCCTTGACCTCAGCAGCAATACTGTCTCAGGCCCAATTCCGCCAACCATAGGTTCTCTCCAAGCACTGTCCATTCTCAACCTCTCCGGTTGCCATCTCGAAGGAAGCATACCTTCAACAGTCAGTAACCTCACCATGCTTAGAGGTATGTACTTGTCCAATAACCTACTCTCTGGTTCAATCCCTGAAGAGTTGGGATTTCTCTCTTTTTGGTGCAGTTGGATATTTCTAGCAACAAATTGACCGGAACAATTCCACCTAGCGTTGCAAATCTCACTAGTCTATCTTATTTGGTTCTCTCATATAATAATCTTACTGGTTCAGTTCCCAAAGACATTGGACGTCTTGAGCAACTTGTCTGCCTTGATGTTTCTCACAATTTCCTTACGGATTCCTCCCTTCAACTATCGCAAACATGACTGGCTTGCAAACTCTGATGTTACAAGTGAACAGTTTAGGTGGCACCATCCTTGACGATGTTAAGCATCTTTTTAATCTTCAAGTTTTCAATATCCACCACAATGAGTTTAGTGGTTCAATTCCTTCCAGTCTCAGGAATCTCTCCAGCCTTGTGGAACTTGACCTTGTATATAATAATTTTACCGGTTTGATCCCTCCGAGTATAGGACATTTGTCAAATCTCCTTTTTCTTGGGATGGCTAGAAACCCCTACATGGAAGTATCCCAATGGAACTAGGGAATCTAACAAACTTGGAGGATATTTGGATCTACTTTACTCGTATATCTGGCTCGGTGCCTGACAGTTTTGGGAACCTGAAAAACATGAGGGATATCCGACTATTTGCTAACAATCTCTCTGGACATCTGCCTCCAGCGCTTGAAAACCTTACTAATATCGTACTTGCTGATTTTTCCAACAATAGCTTCACAGGGAAGTTGCCAAACCTATGCCAAGGGAAAACGCTGCAACACCTCAATTTTTGGTTGAACATGCTTCATGGTTTCATTCCAGATAGCATCAAGCACTGCACAAGCTTAGAATTTCTCAGCTTCTCAGACAACCAATTAGAGGGAGATTTGTCAACGCATTTTGGAACTTACCCACACCTTATTGTCCTTGATTTAAGTATGAACAATTTCTATGGATATCTCTCACCAAATTGGGCAGCAAGTTGCAATTTAACAACTATGTGGATCTTTGAAACCCTGATCAATGGATCCATACCTTCGGAGTTGTCCAAACTAACAAGTCTTACAGACCTACGTCTCCACACAAATAGGTTAAATGGTGAGATATCACCGGAGATTAGTAATATGAGAAACCTCTACTGGTTGGATTTAAGTGGAAATCAACTATCTGGGCCAGTCCCTTTAGAGATTGGCCGGCTAAATGATATTCAGTTTCTAGATTTGTCTACCAACCAACTGAATGGAACAATACCTGGGGAACTTGCAGAATGTCAAAAGCTAATTTCAGTTAAGTTGAATGACAATAACTTAACTGGTAACCTTCTTGGAGTCATTGGAAGTATGATAAGCTTGGTTAACCTAGATCTGAGCAAGAATAATCTCAATGGAACATTACCCACAGAACTAGGGAATCTAAACATGCTTGAATTCTTCAACCTCTCTCACAATCAATTCAGTGGAAGAATACCATCCTCCATAGCAAGTATGAAAAGTTTGATTAAACTTGACGTGTCATACAACAATTTGGAAGGTCCTGTTCCAAAAGGATTCCACAATGCTTCTGTAAGTTGGTTTATCCATAATATGGGTCTATGTGGTGACTATATAGGTTTGCGATCATGTTATTCACCCCCGACACACAACAGCAGGAAGAAACGAAAAGAAATTGTAATAGCAATTGGGATTCTTCTACTTGCTAGTGTGCTATCAGGAATCATAATTCTCTTCGTTCGATGGAAGAAAACATCTGAAGACACAACTACCACAAGTCACAGAGATGTATTCTCTATCTGGAACTTCGATGGAACAATAGTATATGATGATATTATTAATGCTATTGAAAACTTTGATGAGAAATATTGCGTCGGAGTAGGAGGTTCTGGTAGTGTGTACAGAGCACAGTTACATACTGGTAGAGTGTTTGCTGTAAAAAGGCTACACTCCATGGGACAAATGGTAGATGACGATGCAACATTTTCTTTCTCGTGAAATTGAAGTACTGATGAATATACGGCACCGCAACATTGTCAAACTGTATGGTTTTGTTCACACAGACGGTTCAAATTTTTCGTTTATGATTATATTGAGAGAGGAAGTCTGGCCACCGTCCTCCATGATGATGAGCTAGCAAATCAGTTCCACTGGAAAAGGCGAGCATCCCTCATTACTGATGTGGCTCGGGCTATATATTACTTACATCATGAGTGTGATCCACCCATAGTTCATCGGGACATTACGAGTGGTAACATCCTGTTAGATGCCGAGTACAAGGCCTTTGTATCAGATTTTGGCACTGCTAGAATCATAAAACCTGATTCATCAAACTGGACCGAGCTAGCTGGAACATATGGCTACATGGCACCAGGTATGTGCATCAGCGACTACTTATTAAATAGTTTCAGAAAGAGCAATCTACATTTCTAGCAGTCCTGCAACATTAACTTTCATACTTTTGCAGAACTGTACTACAGATATGTGGCCACAGAAAAATGTGATGTGTATAGTTTTGGTGTGGTAACAATGGAGGTGGTGATGGGCAAGCACCCAGGTGAACTTATAGGCCAGCTACCCTTTCTTGAAGAACATGTCTTGCTTGAGGAAATCATTGACAAACGCCCAGTAACACCAGCAAGAGATGAAGAAGGGTACATTGTTCAGCTTATTTCTGTTGCCAAATGGTGTATTCAAGCTTCCCCAAATGACAGGCCAACGATGCAGCAGGTGTATCAAACCCTTACGACCTCCTGTTAGCATCCCTTGCATAAACGCATTGCTACTCTGGTTTTGGTATAAGTTTGCCCGTTTCCTCACTATGTTGTTAGTGGGAGTGAGCTGAGATCAGTACTAAATAAAGCACCTTCCAACAAGGGTGGCATTAGAGCATTTTATAAGAAAATTATTTAAAGAATTACATGTTAGTAAAGTGGACTTGTATTTCTTTGATGCAATATAACGGAATATTACAGTCCCGACCTGGGACTGTGCTTCTCATTGGAGTTTGGATCCTTTTTTTTCCTGAGAATTTGCTTTGAATGTTGTCTATACTGTGCCAACCTAACTTTCGGCTGCTTTATTGCTTCTCTCGTAACTATCTGTACCCATATCTGATGGTGTTAAAGGTATAAGCAATGCAAAGATGTAGAGTTTTGATTCATATACGTATAAAGAAAACACATTTTACTCTGGAGCAGCGCTGTGCTGCAGCCTTCTGTAGCCCACCTCTGCAATGGCCCATTCTGCACAGCACCACAAAGGACAACTACAACCTACTAGTGATTTTGCGCTACGCCTATGCGCTAAAGTCATGGCCACAACTCTATTTGGGTATTTGGCCACAACTCTATGTGAGAAAAAAAGCACTCCTCTTAAAGGCAAGTCAAGATAACAAAACATGTTATACATGATGGTGCACTATTCTTAATAATTGTTGTTCCAAATTTATATTTAAGGCTCATTTTGTGTGTTGAGCAACAGTCTGCAAAGGCTCATTTATATTGAAGGCTCATTTGGGCATTTGGCCACAACCCTAAACCCTAAACACCACCACTCATGATATTTGATTGTTGAGCACAGTCTGCAAAGGAACAAAGAACAGGTAATGAAATTAAGCCCTTAGGAAGAATGGAGAGAATCACAGAAAATAAGGCTTCAAAATGGTGTTGAAACTGGCAGGCTACATATCCATTAAACATAAATAAAAAAATTAGAAGAACACAAAATTAGCATAAATTAATTAGGAACAGCAAGCACGCAGGTACCATCCAATGTGGAACCATTTTTCACAAGCATGACGAAGTTCCATGGGATCAATATCATGTAATACATTGAACAGAGTACTTTGTAGTAGAACCCATATTTACAGGATAGTGACACAGAAGGGGTATTAACATATAACATGAGACTAACCATTGACATTGTATTTAAAAAATCACAATGTAAAACATTGTGAGTCCGAACTTTGTAGTGTCAAACTGAAGCAAGTACTTAATGTTCTAAATCACACATGGAAGACCCGGACCAGGTAGCTGTGCGGACGGGTAGTCTGCGCCCATGAGAGGGAGCATCATCCCGGGGAAAACTAAGAGGGTTCACATACAAAGTAGATCAATCAAAAATTAGAACTGAAAGAAATACAATTCTAGCAAGGTAACTGCCTCTATGACAAAGTTCTATGTGATTTGTTTCCTAGCCTATATTAAATTTATGATGAGAAGGATATTTGTGTAAGTCATGTAAAAGATGAGAAACCTCAATTACTTTTAGCAGATGGCTTGCTGATGAGTTGCTTGAAACAATTGTAATCAAATATGCATGAGGTTTATGGTGGTGTTCGACACCGCCGTGAGTCGATGTTTGCAACCACGCCCAGAGGCTAAACAGTTGAGTTGGGCTTAAAATAATTATTGCTAAATGGCTAAATGCTTGAAAGTGAACTTAACTCAATTAGGCAAAAACAAGGTCTTACCTCTGGATGATTTTGGCTAAATGCTTCAGCAGTAGCTAGTCTTTTGGCACATCCAACCATTTGCTCGAATCTGTTTGATCAGTCTCACAGTCTGCCTTCCTTTAGTTACAACCAAGCATGTGAACTGGAAAGGAGGATCCCGAAAGGGTGATCAAGACGGTCATCTACAGAATTCGCAGATGCAATTAGCATGTACAGATTTTACATCGTCCATCTATAATGGAGACGGCATTTGTCAATTAGCGTAACTAAATTCAATTTTACAAACCAGTTGAGGTTGCATTTGATTATCATAGTTCATATTTTGGTATAAGTAACACGGTGAGCTCACAATCTCATCTGCTTCATTTATATAGAGTTGTAAGTATTGCCCAAAATTGATAATAGGTGAAGCATCATATTTGTATAGCAAATGCCTTCAGGAGCTTGGAACAATATTAAATCGTTGTAATTTCCTAACTATCATACCAATAGTAGCTAATGCACTCACTGGAAGCACTGGAAACTGTTATGTACAAAGTCTGAAATAAGGACAATATTTTTAATGTGGTTATAAGGCAGTGAGTTAATTTTGAACTAACTGAATGATGTCACTGAAATTCACTCAAGTAGGATTAAGGTACTTTATCAAAACCACATCGAGCTGAAGTAATATGCTATATTTGGGTTCATAAATAAATGCTGGTTTCTGAACACATTAGAAGAATGAAACAACTACACTGCATTTGTTTGTAATCATATGTCAGTCACAGTAAAAGGCCTAACTTTTCAAATTTTTTATTCTATAATAGAAAAGGAAGAACCTGGTTTCTTTTAAAAGGTAGAACCTAGCTTTATTTTAGTCTCAAATAAAAAAAAAAAGGATAGAGCAACCAATTAATTTCAACATCGAGTGAGTTCTTTTTGGGAGGGACTCGGGTACCTCGTGTTGCTCTTGCTTGGTACAATGGGTCCGAGACGACAGCATTATTCTAAAGAGATGACAAAGAATAAAAATGTGATTTCTCTTTTCTAACCCGACATTAGAATCCTAATAATTCAGAGAATTTATCAAGTGCTACAAATCGATCGCGATGCAAGTCATCTGATTCCATAAGGTGGCAATGAGCTGCATAACTGTGAAAAATCATGTAGCACAAAAAGGAGAGCAGTCTTTTTTCTCCGGTGCCTAGCTTGAGAAAAATCAATATTACAAAGAGCCTCATAAGTCACGAATGCAAATCATATTTCAAATCAAGGTTGTATACTTTAAAACTGAAATGTCAATGTGTTGGTCATCTATTTGTAGAATGGAACCCTGAAATATTTTCATTTGTAAAATCCTAGATTTCACCCTACAGCTAGCATGAATTTGACAATATAATTTGAGAATTTTGTATCCAACTATTTACAGCTCAAAACATTTATTTAGCATAACCGGCAGTGCTCTTCCCTTTCAGAGCATTTACTCTATGATGGCATTCCAAGTGCTTCATAATTTAGAAAATGGTAACTTTGACGGATCACTGTAGGGTAATAAAAACTCTACAGATCACTGTAGCTCGAAACATGCATATTTCAGCAAGCCACCTTGGACCTCAAGAGACTATATGCCTCATGTCCCCATAGTCTAACTTTAATAAAGCTCATCACTATATAGGCACAAAATATAACAGAGAACCCAAGCTCCAGGGGCGCACCCCAAGTTCAAAGATTAGAATATCAAATGACATCCTGCTTAATGATTATATCTATTCTAGCTGTTTTTCCACCCATAACTCAGTGAAACAAAAAGAAAAAAAAAAAATCATGAATGGTTTACAATGGGAAAAGCTGGTACTTAGTCCCCAAAGTACACAAAGGTACAAAGTAATTGCCTGAATGGTGTAAGAATTATGTAGAAATCAGTCCAATTTTACAAAGCTAAATTCCAAAGCTGGGCTCATTTTGTTGGTACAAAATTATTTCATTATAATTCTAAATGGACTTGCAGCACTAACACATGAAAATTGAGAGCAAGAACAGAATCTTCAGTTCAGGGAGTGTGTTAGGAAGGAGTCGCAGAGCTGAAGGCATAAAACCAGCAGTTAAATGAGTGTCCTTTGAAAACAAATCATCTGAGGGCCAATTTCTTCTGTGCATACAAAAAGGTAAACCATGAAGCATCCAACACGCACATAGGCTGATTGTGCAAGTGCATAGATGGTGATGAAACACTTGTAAGAGATAGCGCCTAGGTACTTGTCTTTAAATAAATTGAACATACGGCAACACAACCGGAAGGAAACATTACCGGTTTCATAAACAACTTTTTAGTGATGACTAATATCAATTTCAGAATAGGAAAAGATGCAGATTTTTGAAAACCACAGGTTAATTGTTTAGCGCAAAAATTAACCAAGGAAAAAGTGGACATATTATAGATGCAGGTGATGGCTACAAACTTGTGATTTTTTAGTTCTCAACATGTGATACATCTATTTTGCACAAATAGAAATTTGTTCTGGAGCTCGACTGCAACCTGTAGGGAAAACAGGGCAACAAAACATTTAAAAGGGACAAACTGGATGGAGGACAATTTTCATCTTGTTATGTTTATATGGCCATGCACCAACTGGAATTGAGACTGGCATTGTACGTATATAAATAAATTAAGGATTTTTCTAGCTATCTCTTTACCTTGTATTGCACCAGAAGCATTTTTTCTTAGTAGCCACCAAGCAACAACTGTACCTGCAATCCCTGCATTGAAGCGAAGTAAATAGCATGTTATAAACAGCAGAGGACATGGGCTTTGGTACATCAAAAGTTATAGGAAATTAAATATTTGTCCACGAAGGTATTGTAAATGTGATCACACTCTACATCAAATAAGGCTAAATCTAAACAGAAAGTTTAGCAAATGGGCACAAACAACTTTTTAGTGAAGTCGAGGGTCACTGAATCATACCTAACCGCTAATTATAGAAAGCAAGCACTTTATCTTCCTCACAAATTGTTGCAAAGGAAAACCTCATGAATAAAAAACCAATGGACTGGAGTACAATGCAACTCTCTTCAGATGCACCAACTGAACCAAAAAAAACTTTCTTTTTTATTGTGGTATGCAATCATGACCTGCAAAGCAAGCAACTCAGAATGAGATGATTAAAGAAATAAAATTTAACAGATAGGGTGCTATGGTGAATAGATATTTGCCTATGTTTTTCCTAAGCAACTTCACACACACATGGAGGTCACTAATACACCAGATAGTCCGGATCTGCTACTTTCTTTTGATGCAAAATTCTATAGGTAGTCAAACCACAAGCGATGGTCAAGACAGCATACTTTGAGCAATGCAATCTGCCTATTTCAATTGCCTCTCATACTAAATCCTGGTTTTAGTCCTACACAAAACTGAAACGGCAAACCAATAGCCTAAAACTTTGTGTAGGACAACTTAAAAAATATGGAACGTGACAATATATGAGGGATTCATTGGACTGCTATCAAACACTAATGCTTTTCCATCTTTTTAACAAATCAATTACTCGAGAACTTTATAGTAGCCTAAAGAGAGACTTCTGATAATAGATGAAGTAGTTGAGATGAAGGCCATTGATATATACCCGACGATCTGATTTGTAACACGGTAGTGCAGCCACGAGGGAACCAACAGGCAACAGCTAACATAGTGCATATTTTGAAGGGTGACACTTGCATCTATAGATATAGCATCTGCATTCCAAGGCGTAAACTTCCGCTTAGTAATATCTTTTTACAGGCTTAGCAAGCAGACCTTTATAAAAATAAAAAGCAAATCAATCTCTCAAGCATAGAAAGCAAGTCTACCTTTTCTCCTCGGTTTGACCTTAGTGAGGACCTGCAGCAGCAGAAATAACCTAAAAAATTAAATTGAATGTTGCAAACCTCGAGGGTCCCCCAAACGTAAAAAGTGCAACATAATATTAAAGGGATAAACTGGATGGACAAGATGCCAAAATAAATTAGGAGTTGTTTAACCTTTGCCTAGGCAAGATCACAAACACATGGTGTGCTAGAGTAGAAGCCAAATGAAGGCACATATTGTCACCAAAAATAGTAGGTCCCGCGAAAAACAAATAAAAAGAGATCTACATAGAAATCAAGCGAAGGAAAGTACAAAGATCGAAAAAAATGATAATAAATTAAGCCCGGAGGAACGCAAACTCAAGAACATTATAGTCGAAATGTGTCCACGCGATGGAGACGTTGACAGGAAAGGCGGCTAGAGGGAGGGGCAACCGGGCAGAAGGCACGGGCTTGGGAAAGAGGAACGACATGGGGAGGAGATAAGGCTGCCGGGTTGCAGCCTCTCGTGTCGCCGAAAGCCGAGATGCTCCGCCGCCGCTGCCCGCCGCCGGTCGCCCGCACGCAGCCGGCGCGGGCCGTGGAAGACGCCCGATGGGGCCGGGGATGGCGCGCCTTTAGCAGGCCGAGGGCCCGCCCGTGGTCTGGGCCGACGCCGAGCGGGAGGGGCGCTGGGCGCTGCACTGCCGCCGCGCCGGGTGCGCACAACCCACGCCCATGCCCACCCGCTGAGCCCGCCGAGCCGGGCGTGGCGGGCGCCGCGCCTTGCTGTGGGCGCTCACCGCGGCGCCGGAGAGAGGAGAGGGAAAGAGAGAGCAGAGGCGAGTGGGGAAGAGTGGGGTGCGAGAGTGGAGAGCCAGGCTTTTCAGCCACGCTGCATCTGGGACTGGCGTCGGTCAGAGCGATGTGATCCTAGCTAGTAAAGACGATGACACGCGGGACCTCCTTAGTACGTCCCCACCGATCAGCCACAGCATGTCACCTTCAGGTCCACGGGTACCTGGTCCGCGCACCAGCAAGGACCGGCCAAGAGCGGTCTTTTGAGCTGAAGCTGGCACTGGGCCCGCACACTCTCAGCCAACGAGCGTTAGACAACGAACCTAGCCAACCAATGGGCACACGACAACGGCGGCAGGCCTGACCCACCACTAAACCCATACCTGCAGCAGGCGTGGCCCACCAACGATATGGGAGGACGTGCGGGAAGCGCCCCGCTCCAATCCCCGATGGACAACAAAATCGTCCTGTACGACGAGAACCGGATGTGAGATGGAGTTCGGGACTGGCGTCGTGACGGGCGACAGCGCGCGCTGGCCACGGAAGTCAATGTCGCCGAACCGTTCATCAAGAATCGGACGGGCAGGGGAAAAACGTATGGCGTGGATGCCCTGGCAGCGGGTTTTCTCCACACCCAATCTTCTCTTTAAATGACCGACCGGGCTGCATGTGTTTTCTCTTGACACGCCACATGTACTGTCAACCATTCAGCCAGGTGGGCTAAGAAACAGAAAACGTCACTACTGGATATGAATCTGGTCAACATGCAAGTAAGTCATTTTTCTTTCCAGAAAACATCCCTAACCTTTCATATGGGAATGCAAGTTTGGGAGTTCAAATAAAAGATACAGTACCATATCTCAGAAGTGGCAGGTGTTGTTTTTGCTCTATGGACTATGGTACCATTCAGTTTTCTAGGGTCTTTTCTCAGATTATGTTTGATTGTTTACTATTCTTAAGAACCAAACTCACCTCTAGGTGAAGTTTCGTGGTTGTGGCACAAGACATTAGACGGCCGTTCGACTCTGCCGTTCTGCTGGTGTCTTGGGTTATCGGAAGGAACGCAAATGCACGCACTTTTTGATGGCACCGGCGCTGGAGTGACGCCTCATCGACCGCTTCAGGTCTTGCTTGACGAAGGAGAGTCCTGGGTGCTAGCGGGATTTCGAGGCGTTTACCGCTGCTCCGCACGACGCCCTTTAGTGCCGGGCGGTTTTTTTCTTTCAGTCGCAAAATAGGTTTCTTCCTAAGTACAACTTGTTAGCTCCACCGCTCTAGCCGGGTGCCTTTTGTTAGTGTGTCGCCTAGTATACCTTTGGCATCTCGCCAGGTTGTGTGTCTAGGATGTAACTAAACTATCCCACTTCTCTTAATGCAAAACGGGCAATGTCCCAGTTTCGAAAAAAAAAAACTACTTGTCTGTGACTTAATTTGATGGACCATGGATTGTGGGACATATGCTAGACGTTTGACGTCAGGTTTTAGAGATGTAAGGTTTATCACTGCTATACTATGAACAGCTCTACCGGGGTTCAGAGATGTATATCAGCGGTGTATTTGGCTGTAATCCACGCCGAGCTGGCCGGTTGCTCTGTCCTAGTCGGCCATGGATCATCTTGATCGACATTTGGCTTTCGCTGTCTATACCAACCAGATATCATATGCCGGAGCTTGATCAACCGCCTAGGACAGAGAGCAACGGGCCAGCTTGGCGATGGATTACAGCCAAATACACTGCTGATTTTTTTTTTCGAGATCACGCCGAAGCGCGTTTTTCATTAAGCAGAAAGAGTTTTTAACGAGTACAACCCAACATGAGAGGTAACCAAGGTTACCCCCAAGAACCTACCAACTACTGGATCTAAAGGAATGTGACTATATTGTAACAAACTTGCGACACAAAAAAAGATGCTAAGAGGAATTAGCAGTGCACCTAGGCGCCTTCCTCCTCCTACAAACCCGGCGAGGTTGAGGTGCAACGTGGCCACATCAAATTCTTCCCCGCCAGCTTATTCAGCGTTCTCGCATGCGCCCCATCATATGTCCTCCTTGAAAGCTGCATTGAACGGGCCACAATGTCGGCCGTGTAACACCCGTGTTTTTTTTGCATCATTTTAAAATTCACTAAAAATTTGAACTTTTTCTAATTACAACTAAAACTTGATTTATTTTTCCGCTAAAACCAAAACCCTGTTTTGAAAACCCTGCATGTCATCATATAGAAAATTAGGTTCCCCTTGTTTGTTGCTTGTCGAGCTTTATGGTGACCAAAGGTGCAAGGTAAGTCCTAGATTTTATTTATGGAAGTATAATGTTGCATGAGAAATAATTTACAGATTATCTCTCGGGAATAAAATGCGAAAAACCCGTGTGTGTACCAAATATATATATGAATATTTTATGAGCACAATAAATAATTATCCTCGACAATAAAAGTCAGGGGAATATAAATGTGCTCATGTAAATGTTTAAAATATATATGTTACACATAAAATGATAGAATTGGGGAACAAAGTGTGTGCACCTATATGTGAATAATTGTATAAGTACAATGGGATAAATATTTTCATGAATATCATGGGAATATACCTGTACTTGTACGAATATTTATAACATGAACATATATGTGTGACACACATAAAGTTGGGAGAAGAAAGAAATAAGAAAAGGGTAAAGGAGGAGAAATGAGAAAAAGAAAGGGAAATCTGAATGAGCTCTCGGGCTCAAACTTCCTCCTCCTCCTTCGCGGCCCGGCCCGGTAGGGTGCCCTCCTCTTCCTTTCCCTTCCTTCCCTTCTCATAACAGGCGGCCCAACTCGTCGAGCCCAACCCAACACACGGAGCCCGCTCCCTTTCCCTCTCTCCTCGCCGCCACCCGGTACCACGACCTCCTTCTTCCCCGCGTCGCCATCCACCGGCAAAGACGGCCCCGCTCTTCTTCGCTCGAGTCGCCACGGCGAGGACCGGCGGCCGAGGCACAAAGAACCGGAGCGAACACGAGGCGCCTCGCCACCGCACTCCTTTGCACCCACGCGCCCTGGCGCGACCACCGAGGGCATACAACGCCACGCACGGCGAGCCGGATGAGTAGGCTAGTCTGGCGGTCCGCTGATCAAGACGGCGGCATAGTGCCCCTCCACGATCCTCCTAATCGGACACCGAGACAACGACGCTGGCGGGCGAAGGCGTCCCGCACAAAGTCGCCACGGCGAAGCCGGAGAATCGCCGCCATGACGGAAACGCCGAGCCGCCCGGCCAGAGAGATGGGACTTGACGACGCCAGCTCACCGAGGCACGATGAAAACGCACGGCGCCAGCCTGACACCCGAGGAGCCACCGAGGTCAGCAATGGCAGGCGCTGGTCGGGGAAAGATCTTCGCCGAGGTGAGCTACCACGCCGACCGAACGCCCGTGGCGAGGCTATAAATAGCCTCCCTCGGGTGCTCAATCGACCTGCGCCAATCCCCTCACGAGCTCCGAAGCGACCGAACGCCCAGTGCTCAGCTTTGGCCACCGCTTCCCTCCTCCTCTCCTCGCGAATCGCGATGCCCCCAATCCGGTTTTCGCCGCCGCCGCCTGGTCGGGCTCGTCGCCGCCGTGGCCGCCGTGGGATGAGTTGACGGGTCGCTGAGCCTCCCGGCATCCCACACTTTCGTTTCCCCATCGGTTGTGAGTATAGCGCGATTAAGGCGCTGGTGTATGCACCGCCGCCGAGTTCCGCCGCCCGCCGGCGGGTCGAGGTAGGAGCCTCACTCCGCCACCTTGGCACCCGTCGACAAGTCGAGGTGGGGAGGGAGAGTAACAAGCCCCTCACGGCGAGCTTCGAGCAGAACGAGGCATCCGCGAAACTCCGGCGAACCGCCGCCGCGTGGAGCCCGGCGGACGGGGGGGCCTCGAGGGCGGCTCACCTCGCCACGCCGCAGCCAGGCGGGAGCCAATGGGAAGCCGCCACGCCGCCCCATCCGCTACATTCAGTCCCCGACGCCGTCCGTGGCAACGAGGCGATTGTGATACGCGTGGCGTCCACCGTGGCGTCCCACGTGGACCCACGTGGCACCCACGTGTATGTAACCATTCCCGTACGCGGTTAGTAAATTGCTACAAATTTACCCGGCTATAGTACACGATGTTTATAAGTAGACATTCCCGTGTCAAAAAAATTCCCGAGAAAATTTGTAAATTCATTATTTGATTTATAGAATTTTATCATGTAATTAGTTCCAATTTTATTACATGATAAAATTACATTATAATATTACCCTAATGATTTAATTAGGGATTAATATTATAAAATCCGTATCTCATGCAAACTAACTCCGTTTAGCGTGAAACGACTTCCATAATTCATCTAAAATCTAGCTCTATGCATCTAACCCCTTGCCACCATAATGTTCTATGTTTGTTTTATATGTTATAGTTCAAGCTAGGTTTATCGCCATCGCAAGTAGATTCGACGACCCGATTAGGAGCTTCCGTCCGGTGAAGCTAGAGACGTTCGACGCCGTGCCGATTCGTAAAGAACATCCCGTGCAAGTCCTTACCCCCCCCTTAATCATGACCTTAATATGATGATATAATGATGATGATAATAATAAATCGGATTAGTAAATAGTGGTGTGAGCCCCGATAACGTAGCTATGGAGCTAAGCCGGATGACGAATCATCCACGTTATCTACGCTCATACGTTGTGATCAAGAGAAACATGAGAATGCCTAATGAACCCTAACCAACAAAAAGAGGTGAGTAGTGGTAGTCCGGTAGAGCCTAAATACCACGCCGGGGAATCGCCACGAGGGGTTCTGCGGAGAGATACTCGCCTCCCCTAAGGACCGGTTCATAGACCTTCTACCTAGTATAATATTACGTCTGACCACACGCCCGTTTATGGGGCGGCTTGATTCACACCCCGTTGGGTTGAGGTATAACTGGGATCCAAGGTGGCCGGGAGCGGGCAAACGACCTATTGGGGAGCGATGTGGGGAGAGTGGCCCCATGTCCGGTTGGCGTGATGCCGAGTGGTCTTCCACGGAAGTGTTTGGGCGCTGTGGCGCAGTGGCTAGAGGCACATATTGATGATTTGAGATTGAGAGTGGTGTTGACAAGATAGGTTGGGTAATTAGGTATTACCAGTAAAGCCGTGGGTGATTTGGTATCACCATATTGTCTAGGGCGTCGTCATCTTAGGGTGGCGTGTTGTCCTTCCAACCCCCGAGAAGTCGTGGTGAAGATTATACCAATATACCTAGGGTAGCACCCAAGCGGGTACGGATCTCGTTAGGCCCGTCTAAGCCAAGTCGCGGTGGGAAGGGCAAAGGTCTATCGTGTGGGGAAAAGTGTACAACCTCTGCAGAGTTAATTGAATCTATTCGAATAGCCACGTCCTTGGAATGGGCAAGTGCTAGGACGAACATCTATGATTAGATATACTTTTTTGATGATGACTAACATGTGGTGTCGTGGACAAATGTGATGACATGAGATAAACCGGGAACTAGCGAGAGCAGATTTTAGAGACTCGCTAGGGCCCAAACCCTTAATAATTACAACCCCTGGTTAGGGACTTGCCGAGTACGTTTGTACTCACCCCTCTATTTTACGCATATCGGCATATCCGAAGGTAAGGTCGCCGTCGAAGTAGGAGACCCACGACATAGAAGTTTACAAGACGTTGCTTAGAGAAAGACGTAGAAGTCCGGGAATTCCATCCGCGCTCAAGTTGCACGTGGAACATGGAGTTGTGCCCGCACGGTCTAGCGCTCTAGCGCACCGTCCGCCACAGATAAACCATCGCTTCACGCGATGGCTACTCGATCAATATAATCAGTGGTGTCTTCAACACCGCTGTAAGTACATCTATCCTATGTCAATATATGCTCGAATAGTTCATCTATAACTGATTTCCATTACTCGTGACTCGGTAACGTATTGGTAGCGTGATCCCGGCGCCAATACGCCGAGATTAAAAGTCCCATTAAAAAGTGGGCGTGACAGGCCGGCACGGCGTCTTCGCCCACATGGAATCCAAGCTTCCGTAGCGAGAATCTTTTGTGCCCGTTGCGTTGTGTTGGCCTCCCATGGCTTGGCCGCTAGACGCCCACCGCGCCGTAGTGAGACCGGTGTCTTGAGCCGCCTTACCTTTGGCTGCCTCACTAGAGGAGTTGCGATCGGCGACGCACATCCGCTTGCAGCCTATCCCCGCACCGATTGGATCGATGTCGGCCTCACCACCGAGAGGATGGGATACCCCGGTGGAGCAACAGCCGATGGGCGGCGGCGCCCCTCCGCCGATATCGCGGGGCGGTGCCGCAAGGCCGCCGTAGCCGCGGGTCGGCCGTAGGGTCCCTCCGGCCACCTCTAACACCTCCGTGTCGATGCGGCAGCCGGGCCGCCAAAGTGGCAAAGGGGGGGCACCAGCACTTCCTAGACCTCGAGAGAGGTAGGCAAAGGCAAAGAGGGAGAACACACAACGAGGGAGGCCACGAGCTCATCGAGCATCGGATCAACCCAAACGGGAGGCTCCGCACCCTCAAACGCCCCTAGCGCAAGCAGATCTACAGCCGAGGTGGCGATGTAGGTGGAGGCGTCGCCGACACAACCATGAGGAGGAGGCCACGCGAATCCTCTACCAAAGCGAGGCCCAAACCACCACATCGTCGGCAAGTAGGCGGCGATGGTGCGTGCATCCCCGGCCGCGGTGGAGGCTTCTTCGGTGGCGGCACGGATGGGGTCGGGCCAATCGACCGCGACGACATGGTTGGCTCGCGGTGGTCTTGGGGGCCGCAATCCCGTTGTAGGTCGGTGGTTGTTGGTAAATCTAACGTCACTATAACTTAAGGTGGAGTTAATCTCACCTCGGGCTATATGCCATCAAAAGATACTCGCAGTGGTTCATCTCTTAACACTACTATGTGCTAGGTTGTCATCCCCGCCGGTAATGCTAGGAAATGCATATGTGATACTTGTGATATGTGTTGTTTGCAATCTAAGAAAATAAATATAAAAGGTCTATCCGCAGCGCACGATATATAAATACCAATCGTAGCATTTCACCGGGAGTAATCCATGTTTTGTCATTTATATTCTACCACAGGAGGAATAATCTAAGGTGGGTGCAAACATAATTAATAAGTGGCATACTCATGAGAGAGTCTCATTTACTAGTGCTTACTTTAGCAGGGGGTTAAACCAATAATGATAAGGATATGATAATGATAAATAAAGGCGAGGCATCACACACGAGAGACAGAGAATAACTACTAAGTTAGACTTAACATTGGACTACAAGAGACGAATTCATCTATAGCATTTAATCTACTAAGTCATTACATCTACTCTAAGGCATATGTTATCATCTATAGCATAGTAAACTCTAGATCATGTATCCCACGACTATCAAGGAAAATCAAGAGTGAAACAAGATATTCCCCATAATCAATGTCCACGTGTCTTATAAACGGAGGGTGGATTCCAAAGGACTCAACAGTCCATCATGCCCGCGATCTACCACACGCCCGGAATATAAGGTGCATTTGCGGTAAATCATATATAAGCACCACACTTACATAAATATCTTTACCACCTAACCCACTTTCGAGTATTGAATTAGGCGCTCTACAAATAGATACATATATCTATCATAAACTATATCTATATCAATCATACTATTAGAATAAAGTAAGAACATAGCAAACAAACACATATTATTAATAAAGTGCAAAGTCATTGATACAAGATAATTCATACCGAAGTATTTTAAGATCAAGAACTCGGGTAGGCACACCCAAAATCTAATTGTATCCGTACGCTAATCAACTTAGATGAACTAGAACTAGAACTAGTAGCTAACTCTAATCTCCGGTGGAGAAACTCTCTTCTACTTCGCCGACTTTGGTCGATAATGAACTATTATGAATTACAACTGAATTAGGGTTTAACCCCGGGGCGCGATGGTCTTCTTATATAGGCCTTGGCGATGAACGATGACCATTGGATCAAACCGACCTTCAACAACGGGCGTGGAGATACAACCACAAGGTCGGTAGTAAACCGACATAGGAAGTCGAGGTCGACCGGAGGGTCCCACCGGGCGTCGCCAGGTGGTCACGGGCGGCGCCAGGTCCCGTCCCCTCACGCCTCTTCGGGTTTTTTCTCGTGTCCTCACGGTACCTTCTAGAATGTTTTAGTTCACTTTTCGGATCGAAATTCTTCTCTCGTAAATCTCCTTATTGTTTGGGGGGTTTTCTCTCAGTTTTCCGGTATTTACCTGTTAAGTCCCTAAAAACATATAAATCACCAAAACTCGTGGAACTCATTAGTAATAACCTCTAAACTTATTATATATTCAATTTATATCCTTATTTCATCTCTTGTTGACATATAAAAATATAGGATAACAAAGGCCAACAAATGTCCACACGGTCAAACAATTGCGTCGCCCCCCGACCTCGGCGCCCGCCCCAAGGCGCGGGCGCCCCGATGTCCCCTCACACCGGCAAAAGCGGCAACGCGACGTGAACCTGTTGTCCGCCTTTGACGTGCCCCTCTCCCGGCAGCAATTGAAGCAGAGAGCAACGAGGTCTCCGACGTGGGCCGCGAAGGATGCGAATGTCGGGAGCCGGGCGACGACGACGATCGTGGAACCTCCCGAAACCCATCTACGCTGCTCGGGAGAGGCGTGGCGGTGCACGGCCCGAAGCGAGTCGCATAGAGCGGGGCCTCCATCATCGCGGACAAAAAGGGGAGCTCCTCCGGGCTCGGCGAGCGGTGAGTGGCGGCGGCCGCTACCACGGGTGTCCGCTCCCACACACACGACGGAGGCACCGTGAGCCGGGACTCGCAGCGCCGGTCAGGGCCCCGGCGGCGATGTGCAGGACCCTCACGTCCCCGACACCCTCCCCCGGCTGCCCGCCGGGCTATGGCCATGGTCTCGCCGCCGGCGCAAGGCGGCCTTGAGATCCCCGTGGCACCACCTAGGTGCAGGTCGCACCCAAGCCCCGCCAGCCTCTAGTGCGCAAGACAGCGGCCGGGTGGGTCAGGCACCGCAGCTCCCATGGTGACCCCGGTGGTCGAGGACGCGGCGGCGCGGGCGCCGATGTCGGTCGAGTCGCTTCGAACGAAGTTCGCCCCACCGAAGGGCGCCCCCGCCCGGGGGATCCACCGCAGGGGGCCGGGCGGGAGGGCAGCGGGGCGGGCGGCGCTCCCCGGCAAAACCGGCACTCGGTGGGATGGCTATCAAGGTGACGTTGACCAATCGACGAAGCCGAGCGCTTTAGGACTGCGCTCGCCGACGACCTCACCGGCCCACAACACCGCCGCCGCCGCCTTCGCCGCCATCCCTCGCCGCCCTCCCCATCCGAGACATCCACGACGGCGACCGCGCACTAGCCATGGCGTGCATGGCAGCGAAGGCGCCGGGGCGGCCGCACGTCAACGGACGGCGTGGCGCCAACCGCCGTGGGGTGGGTGGGTGGGAGCAGCTGCTCCGGGAGGGCCCGCCCCCACGGCTTCCCGGCAGCGACGGAACCTCCAACGCCGACTCTTCTTCTTCCCTAATCCCCGCATCCCGCCCCGAAGGACCTAGACGAGGTTACAAGTTGCGCATCGACACATCGCGGAGCCCGGATCTGCACTAGCGAGGTGGGATTTGGAGGGAAGCGGTTAAGCCCGCCGCTGGGCGAGCAGTGGAGCGTATTAGAAACGACTAGAATTAAATACACCGCTGATCGATGTTGTATACTCCCTCCGGGATGGTATTAGAAGTCGCTTTTGGACAAGGCTTTGGTCAAACATCGGGAATATAAATCATCAATAATTTTTAAGTTGTTGAGTTTGTAAATGTAAAAATTATATGAGTAGATTTGTCTTAAAAATACTTTGATAAAAGTATACATATATCACATCTCCATAAATATTTTTATAATAATAATAGATCAAAGTTGTGTTTTGAAGACCGTGTCGCTGTCCTAAACGACTTCTAATAATACCATCCCGAGGGAGTACTTGTACATGTCTGAATACCGTAGAGCAGTGATAAACCTTACATCTCTAAAACCTGACATCAAACGTGTAGCATATGTTCCACAATCCATGGTCCACCAAATTAATTCATACACAAGTAGTTCAAATACTTCCTCCATACTTGAAAAGAAAGACGTTTAGGACAATGACACAATCTCCAAAAACAACTTTTACTTGTATTTTCTATAAAAATATTTATTGAAAAGTTATATATGTATATTTTTATGAAAGTAATTTCAAGATAAATCTATTGATATGATTTTCACATTTCCAAACTCAACGACTTAAAAGTTATTCATGATTTATATTCCCAATGTTTGACCCAAACCTTGTTGAAAACGCCTTTTTCTTTTCCAATATGGAGGGAGTACACAACAACGAAATTGAATGGTAAACAATCAAACATAATCTGATACAAGACCCTAGAAAACTGAATGGTGCCATAGTCCCTAGAGCAAAAACATGTGCCACTTCTTCCGGGATACGACATTAATCAGTATCTTTTATTTGGACTCCCGCACTTATTCCCATATGAAATAAGGTAAAACAAATGTCGTTCACGCTCAATGTCAATAGAAACAAAAAGCAATCGAGCATCACCCCGTGCTTGCACTTTATGGAAGTTGTCACAGCCGCCTTTGGGGAGGGAGCGGCGGCGACACTTTTCCGCGCGCCCTAGGGGGGGGGGCGGGCTAGGGGGTAGTAGGGCATGCGTGCAAGCACGGGAGGGGGAGGTGGCGGCGGCAAGAGCGTAAGAGGCAGAGAAATATTCATTATTACTTGCCCCTAAGATATTACATCCTCCTTACTTATATAGCCCTCGTATAGGACTTGTATCTCGAAAGCAATCTCTAAAGTTTTCCTTATAGAATTGGAATACCTTTTACAAGCAAATCCTTATTTATTCCTAATAGGAGAATTCCTTATAGAGTGGAATATCCCCTACACACTAAAAAGTCTTAATCTTATCCTAATCGAGGATGGAGGGTAGCAGCGGCACGCGCTTGCTGCCTGCCCTGGGGTGCCCCCCTGCTGGCTGTGGGCCTCTTGGCCGGCGCCTCTGGCCCCATCCTTTGGGGTGTGACAGAAGTACCCCTAAATATAAATAATAATAATTAAAACAGGACATGAGGCCATGTGAAAGGTTCTACTACGGTATGGACAATATGCATCCCTATGTCTGAGATATGCAAGTTACTAAATGGTGCCTCGGGCCTTGTTTAGATGGCTAAAGTTTTGCCGAAACTTGCAAATTTTTAGACTCTCTCTCCATCACATTACATTAAATACACCAAAAGACATATGTTCGAGTAGTAAATGTAGGTAAAAAAATAACTACTTACACAGTTTTGTTGTAAATCATGAGACAAATTTTTGAGCCTGGTTAGTCCATGATTAGACAATGTTTACCAAATACAAACGAAAGTGCTACGGGAGTTAGAACAGTGCTTTTGGCAAATATTTTGCCATCTAAACAAGGCCTAGTCTTGTGTAGAAACTCTTGCTTGCCTTGCTGCTAGTTGTTCCAGTTGCCTTCCTGATTCTTTAGCTCTGCTCTAGTTTTGCTAGATTACATGCAAATAGTTGTTATTGGGACCTCCTTCGTTACTGTACTTGTGCCTCCTTGTGTTGTACCTTAAAAGACTTTTATAATGCTATTCATACACGCCCCTTTACGGCTCTAACCATCAACCAGTCTTTCACTTTTGCTTTCGATCATTGATACACTAGACAAAAATACCATACATAACAGGTACAATATCGACAACTTGTAAGTTCATATATGAAACAAGACAATCACGGATCATATGTTATGAAGATATTCAGCAGTATGTTTCTCCATAATAGATACTGGATAGAAAGAATTTAACATTATAAGCTGCAGTTCGATACGAGACAATTAATGCGGTCATTGCCATCTCCTCCTCAAATATTCATTGATTACACATACATTTTTTGACCGAATTCATGGATTATACCCAGAGATATAACTTAACTAATTGTTAGGTGTGCGAATGCCAAGTCCATCTCAGCCTCGGTGCAGAACGTAATCTTATGCTTAGGGATTTCAGGACATGGTCCAATTAGACTGTAGTAGTTGCCATCCCACCCCGACAGTAAAGACGATTTGGCTGGGGGGTGTACAAGGCACGAGAGGCGTATCATTGCACTCATCATGATCATGGAAGTCATTGATAACCTTCGCAAGCTCGACATCCCTATCAGGGTCAGAGTATATTAAGTCTGAGTCCAGCACATTTTTTAAACCAACCCTATACGAAGGCGACAGAGGCTTCCGGCGATCAATAACCCCAGAGTAACCGCCAGATGGCGGATGCATAATCTTGATTCCTTCACCTTCACAAAAGTGCAACGACCTGTTCCAGGGCCAGCAAAAGAGATGTGAAAAACTGAGGTTACCATTGTCAAAAGTTTGACCAGAATAAAACCATCACTAATTTCCTTCCTCATCATGACTATTAACATGATAACAACATGGTTACCACTTTGAAACTTTTAAAGTTATAGGAAGAGTGAAATACACGTGAAGTCGTGTTCTAGAAAAAAAAAAGTTATAGGAAGAGGACTTACCAGTACATGCATAACTGTAATCATAAATAGGGCAGCAGATGGAAGGCTTTGATTGAACAACTTCAGTAGAAGGTGACACTGAGAATTCAGCAAAGAAGAGTCTCCAATTAGTGTGGGGACGAGCATGATTCGCAGGTCCATCGGTTGCCAAAAAGTTGGCATGGTACAAACTTGGACGATTATGGGATCTGTGTTCCCTCACTCCACATACAAAATAAAGCTGATAGGCATGTTCCTGCATTGAGCACAAGGGTTGAGAATCTTTCATTAGTCTCCCAGAAGCATGTCTGTGAAATCATAAAGCTAAGTCGATGTGATGGCCGATCGATCCAATACACCAAACAGGTGTGTTACGTTAGATGTCAATTATCAATCATCACCCTATTCCTAAACCCAAACCCAAACACCCTACAAGTAAGCAACGAACAATATAAGGGTCATTCTCAATGGGAGTTTCCTAGACGTTTCATGCACATTAAATAGGATATCATATCAGCAAAAATTCACTTTTTGCATGAAACTCTGAGGAGAGAGAATGGAAAAGTTTCATCTTGCTGAAACTCTCTTGGCACGAATACCAACCATCTCTAAGTCATGAAATTAAATGCATATGAAACCGCAAAATGAAACTCTCCATTGTGAGTAAGGGTTCCATCCAAGTTTCATTTCACACATGACATGACAGTCTTGGAAACGGTGCTATGAAACTCACTACTGAGACTGGCCTAATACTAACAGGCTGCAGAAAGCACCAAGCTAGGGTAATAACCAACCAACAATCACCAAGACATCCAGTTAACTGCAGTTTTAAAAGAAAATAACAAGTAGCACAGGGAGGGGTGAGAGTAGTAGACATACCCAAGGATGCTGGTTGCAGTACTTGTGTAGCATCTTATTCAGCTCACTGGAAACAAAGGCCAGCTTGTTCATGTATTTGGATTTTGTTCTGGATATCTTAAATAAGTGGAATGGGGTCAGGCTGCAGCAGAGAGTCTCCTCCTTTTGTGGTGGCGCAGGCATTGCACTGAGTATTGATTCATGGACTTGAGACCAACAGCCACCGTCGTCCAAAGTAAGCAAGCAGCAGCGCATGTAGTTGATGCGCTCCGGTGACAGGGCCCTAAGGAACGATCCATGCGCAGCGTGCTGCGGGTGTTTGGCAGCCTTGGCGACAGAACCAAAATCAGCGATTTCTCCCCATAATAACCTGCTTTCACTTTGTGCTCTAGAGAGGTCACAATCCAAAGAGTTAAGGTATTCCAAGGCCTCGTGCCTCGACTTGTTCAAAGTGACGCACACCATTTGAACAAGGCCATCAAGGGAACGAGACTCCAAGCGGGACAGAGGCGTGGTGTCGAGAATGCCCCAGGGCAAATCAACCTGGGCATCCGGTGTCGCCGGGAAGGCCATGTCATACCAGATGGTGTTGACGATGATGTTGCCCACAGGGTCGAAGGGGCCGTAGCAATGTCCGGCGACGATGAGAGCGCGGAGAAGGCTTGGGCTCCTGGGCAAGGCGCCAAGTGCTTTGATGTAGCAGGTACGGATGGCTTCGAGCAGGCACATCTCCAAGACAAATGTGTGCGTGCATGGAGATGCGCCATAATCCACCTCTGTTTCTGCAATAGCAGCCACGGCCTGGAGGCAGTCAGATAGCTTGGTCTCCATGTCCTTACTCTGGAATGTGATGTCAGAGATGTACCCGAGCTGCTGATGGTCACAATGGAGCTGACTCGGATTCTTTTTTGCTATTGAGATTTTGGCAACAAGGTCTTCCCCAATACGTGTCGAAATCAGCATGGTGCCATCGTCGGCCCAAGTACAGTCGGCGCCGTTTGGCCGGCACCAGAACTCCAAGTTGACCGGCGGTGGGGTGGACGGCGGCCATTGGCGAGCCAAAAGATCCCTGATCTGAGAGATGTCGCGGGTAGTGAGCTGCTGCTCTGCCGCCTGCAGCTTGGCCAGGACAGGATAGAGCAGGGCGGAGGGGTACTGCGCCGTCATGAACCGCGCCAGGACGTCAGGAAAGGGGTGATTCGCGTCGAGCGCGGCGACCCTGAGGGCGGCCCTAAGGTTCCCACCGTCGGGGAGCAGAGGCCGCAGCTGGGACCGGGAGTCGGGGAGAAGCGGTCGTGGTGGACGAGGGCGATGGCGAGGCGGAGGTCCTGGGAGGCTAGGTAGAGGTAGCGGCAGCCGTCGGTGTGGTCGAGGTAGCGGAAGTAGACGGTCATGAAGCCGCGGAGGCCGAGGAGGGATCGGGTGGCGATGTCCGCGCACAACCGTGTCCTCTGCGTGGGCAGCGGCGGGAAGTGCCGGTGGTGCAGCAGGCCGACGGCATTTAGGATGATGTTGGAAACGGGGTCGGCGAGACCGATGCAGAGGCCGCCGGCGTGGATGCAGGCGTCCAGCTCCGGCATGTCCTGAGGGGTAGCCGGCGCGCCGCTTCCTCGTAGAACTCGTCGATGTGCCTCCTGGTCTCAGCCCAGCACCGTAACGTCGTCGAGGGGAGGCCGCTTCGCCTCGCCGTGAAAACAGGAGAAGCTCCCCGTTCCCGCCGAGCCCTTCCCCATCATCGAGCTACTGAAATCGCGGATCCAGAGCAGAGGCCTATTTACTTCTCGCCGTGGATTTGGGGTGCAGCTTGCCACAACTATATATTTGTTTATTTATTATATTTCTCTTAATTGGAAACCGAGTGCAGTTTTGTTAACAAAAACCGAGTACAACTACGAGGACGCACCGACACTAAGAGCAACTGCAAGGGTACCATATATAACCTCTTAATCTTAGTTTTTTAAGAAAAAAACACTGCTCTAACAGTACCCTATATGACCGAGGGTGTGGGCGATCGCCGGTCATACCTCCGGCGTCCGGTGTCGGCGTGGTGACGGCGTACTGGCACTGGCAAGCCATCTTCGCGTCGTATCCTGATCCTGATGTAATCCCGTGATGGCTGGGACAGAACGTATCTGATCTTGATGTAATCCTGATCGTGGACTGATGGGCCTCATGGAGTCATGGGCCACGATAACATGCCTTTCAAGCCTGGCGCTGGGTAGCAGTTTTTCTTTTTTTTAAAAATAATACACATACGTATACACTCCTTATGTGCTCACGACGGGCGCTGGTATGGCAAGCGCCAGACCTTGCCATACCGGTGGCTCCGCCACTGGCCGTACGTCCACTAGGCTGATAGTGTCGCATGATGGGCTGTCGTGGGAGCCCAGGTCCAGTCCGTCACTGTTTCATGTCACTTCAGGGTGAGTGGTGGTTGAAGGTGACACAAGCCATCCGCAGCCCGCTCGCCCCAATACAGGGTAGTTAGCAAGGATGTGGAAGTCCTGGTGCTCGTCCACACCTCGTTTGAGGGCCTATTTGCATTATGCCATTGGATGAGGCGTAGTTCTCCTCCGGGAGTCGGGCGAGACCCAGATCACCTTCATCAAGTTGGACCGAATGGGACCCCTGGGTAGGATATGTTGTCTTGTGGGTCGGCCGAGACGGGCCTACATACTAGGGGTTGAGCCAGGTGGAAGTCTTCTTTGAAGGGTCAGCCGAGTCGGGACCTATGCTCTAGGAGTCGGGCGGGTCAGATGACTTGGTTTCGCCATCTCCAAGCTGCCGGGGGCACTAACCAAATAGCCCTTGATTTGCCGAATGACTCAGAGGAGTAAAAGAAAACAACAAATAGATTAAGGCCGTTTGGATGGATTCTTGGAATTTGGGGAATTGGAATCTACTTAACAAATTAAGCTATTTAGTTTGGAATTTGAGATTCCATAACTTTTTAAAGTTAACAAATAAGCCTATCTCAAAGAAGAGTGTTTCGCATGCCAGGTCAATGGAATTCAATTCCTATCTCCCACCCTATGAATTTGAGATAGAGCTTTTTGTTAACTTTGGAAAGTTATGGAATCTCAAATTCCAAACTAAATAGCTTAATTTGTTAAGTAGATTCCAATTCTCCAAATTCCAATGATCCAAACGGGCCCTAACAGTATTTGGCCAAACAAGGTTGAGTAATCGTGAGGTCATACACCTAAATTCACTGAATTGTTTTAATTAAGAAACAATATAAAACGACAAGATGCCGTTGTTATATCGTTCGGCCTTTGGACCTTGTGGCTTGTGGGCTGGCATATCGCATATGGGCTTTTCGGCCTGCCACATAGACTAAGAACTAGAACACCATCCGTAGTTCGCCCGTTCATTTTCCCAATTCCTCGAGAGCACACAGCAAACTAATCGGCGCGGCCGTACGGGCGGCCATCAACGCGTCAGGCGAACTGTGCTGGCTGCCTCTAGTGCCTACTCCTGCAACGTACATAATCATTTCTATAAGAAGAATTGAAGTAGTAAAGAGGAGAAGAATAGAAAGCAGTATGTTGAGAGAGAGAGAGAGAGAGAGAGAGAGAGAGAGAGAGCACTAGAGTAGTGAGACGTAGAAGTGCAACCATGCATGCTACTTCTTCAGTTATCAGAGATGCAAATTACGAAAATGTGGCATGCATAAGAGCCTAGCTCGTCACCACTGAAACATCAAAGAAAAGCAGGCGAATTCTCTGAAGAATAGTTTCGACATGTTGTTCAGTCCTGAAAAATACAGTGCATGTCCTTCAACGATATAAATAACTTGGGGTGTAGAAACAGTAGGTCGATCACTTTATCTTGATGCAAAATGTCAAGTGAGAGTCCCAGCAAGGAGGTATTGGTTACCTCTGAAAATGGTAGCATTTGGGACAAACACTGAAACAAGGTTCACTAATGATGATGATTTTAGAAGGGGGCAAAGATGTGGGAGCAAATGTTTGCTTTGTGTTGTCCAGCAGCAGATAATGATATTGCGCTAGAAGATTATTAGAAGGATGCAGAGCTGAGACAGCGGCGTGTAGTAGTTTGTTCAGAGATCATACTTGAATATAAATTTCAGAGGTCATACATAAAAATTCTGTGACAATTGTAGTATCTCGACAAACAAGGTTCAGTAAGGATGATGATTTTAGAAGGGGCAAAGATGTAAGAGAAAAAAGTTTGCTTTGTGTTGTCCAGCAGCAGCTAATGATGTTGTGCTAGAAGATTAGAAGGATGCTGGGCCGAGAAAGCGGTGTCTTTGTTCAGAGATTAGTATTTTTTTATCGTTTCAGAAAAAAATACTTTGAACAAAATAAACTTCAGAGGTCATACATCTAAATTGAAACGGTGAATTGCAGGCCCAGCGTCCCCCTGCGCCGCCCCACGCTGGCGGCTCGGGTGGAACCCCTAGCCGCCGCGCCTCCTCCCCCTCCCTTCCCTTCCCACCTCCCACCTCGCCGCCGCCGAGCAGCCGCCGGGCAAGGCCGCTGCCGCCCGCCGGGAAGGTGGCGGCGGGCGTTGTCCTCCCTCCGGTGGTGGCGCGGGGCCGCGGCCGCGGGCGGCGCCTCGCCGCCGCAGCCGTGGGGCTCGGGCGAGGCCGGCGGCCTCTCATCAGCGGCGGCCCGGCGGTGGCGGCGGGGGGAGCAGGGCTTGGTGGCGGCGGCGCCCTTCTTCCCCCGCCCCCGTCCCTCTCTTTCTCCTCGCCGGGTGGTACCGCCGGAGTCTGCTCTGGGCTCCTTCGAGCTCGGACGGGCCGGATCGGAGGCCACGGGCGCTGGATCCGCCCCTTTGGTGGTGCCGGCCATGGGTGGGGGCCGCCGCTCGCCGGAGCCCCGACCCCGCCTGGATCCGTGGTGCTTTGGGCGGGGGCGGCGCCCCCTGGCGCGGGCACGCATATCCGTGATGGTCGGCATTGGCGGCCGTGGCGGGATCGGTGGGTGCCATGCCGGGCGGCGTGGGCCTTCAGCCGCTTCGGCGTGGCGCGGGGTGACACACGCCAGCGCGACGGGCTCGGTTCCCCGGGCCCGACCGGAGGGGGTGGCGGTTGACGCAGCTTCTGGTCGCTGCCGTGCGGCCGGCGCGTCGATGCCCTCCGGATGGGGTTCTTTGGGACGCCGGAGCAAAGAACGACGACGACGACGGCCAGCCTGGTTCCCGTGTCGTGGGCGGGACACGATTGGAGGATCTCTTTGGGCGAAAGCCGTGGCGACGGGCGGCGCCTGTGGGCGCCGCTCCCCCGTTGAGGGCGCCGTGCTCCCGGTCTCTTTGGGCGAAAAGCCCGTCCACCTTTGACGAGCGGCGGTGGCGTCCTAACGCCATCCCTTCCCGGCGTCGCTCTTCGTCCGTGCTACGACATCGTCTTCGCTTGTTGCCCTTCATCTTCGGGCGACCAATGTGCGTGTAGAGTGGGTTTGTGGAGTGAAGTCGGAGCTGCTGCGTTAGGGGACGGGCTCGCAACGATGACGCGAGGCTGGGCCCCCCTTCTTCGTCGACCGGCCGCTTCGAAGTAGGGCAAGAGCCGGGAGGGGCGAAAGGTTCGAGAATGGAAGTCGGAGTCGCTCTTCTCCCCGAAATGGGCAACGATGACCTATTGTGGCCTTTCGCCTCGGGCCGCCTGCTTGTTTTTCGCTTGATGTCCGGGTCCGCCGGGAAGTCGGAGCTGCGGGTTGCTTTGCAATCGGCTTGGCAACGATGACTCGTGGCAGTTGTGTACTCTTCCGCGTCGTGTGGGTGGGTAGTCCCTTCATGTGCGGCTGCACATGTTCGGCTACCCTTCTTGTACATACATTTCTACCGTCTTAATTGAGAGGCAGAGCTCCTGCCATTATTCTCAAAAAGTCATACATCTAAATTCAGTGACAATTGTAGTATTTGGCCAAACAAGGTTGAGCAATCGTGAGCAGTTTAGAAAGGGCAAAGATTTGGGAGCAAAAGTTTGCTTTGTGTTGTCCAGTAACAGGCTAACAGCTAATGATGTTGTGGTAGATGACTAGAAGAATGCAGGGCCGAGAGAGCGGTGTAGTTTTTTCAGAGATCACACTTCGAACAACATAAATTTCAGAGAGATCACAGATCAAAAATTCGGAGAAAAGGCATCATAAAGTACAGTGTAGTACGCAAGTGTCCCCCAAATTTCAGTGTTGTGCATGTGCTATGTAATAAGCAAAGCAAGATGTAATTATTACTCACCTAAACGACTAAACCACCAAGTAAATGCTATCCGTTCCAAATTGTAGTTCACTTTTTAGTTTTTATAGATACATTGATTTTGCTATGCACCTAATTATACACTATGTCTAAATACATAGTAAAACAAATGTATTTAGAAAATCCAAAGTGAACTACAATTTGGAACAGAACGAGCAAATTGTTTACCATCTACTGTTTATGAAACACTGGATGTAATATATGTATGTAGCATACTCCTAATTAGCATGTGCTTTAAAGTTTCAAGTTGTTGTGAGGATCAATTGAAGTTAGTAGCAGCATATCCTGTGTAATTCTCAGAATTGAAGTGCTAAAAGAGTGGGTGCCATAGTTTGACCCCTTGATTTTGCGATAAATTGCCAGTGTTAAGCAACTGGCATATATTCTCTGCCAAGCATGACCCGCTTGCATACGGCGGAGCTAGAGAGCGAGACGTACGCACAGTGGCAGCCACTTGGCCTGCTGGCATCAACAAAAGTGGCCTGGCCACATCCACATCCACTTGGTCGGCTAGCTGAGGAGGCAGACCGGACCAGACCTTTCCGGATGTGGCTGCTGGCTCCCCAACTGGCGTCCCCAAGTTGCCGCAAAGGAGGAATTCTCCTTTCTTTCGCTCTCCCGTCTGTCGCCTGTTGGGCGTTGCTGTTGAGTGCAGCTATCGGCAGATCTGCTGCACACTTGACCAAGATCGATTCATCATCATTCATCTAGTACTACGACTTCTAGAAGATAGTAACGCAGATCTCCCAAAGAAATACTAATCCCAAGTTGTTGCCCAAGTTGCCGGTCGCCTTTGGATTTGATACCCCTGTCGCCACCGTCACGCGCGCCCGATTAGCGTGGTCGGCCGGCGGCAAGTTGCACGCGAGATGCCGCGACGCGACCGAGCACTGTGGAGCATTCCTTCACCTGACTCCACTGGACCGATCCAGATCGAGAGGCTTGGAGCCTTCGACGGACGCCGTGCGCTTTTCAGCTGAACTGGTCCTGCAGCGCAGGTGCGGCGGGGCCCGATCCGGTGGTTCATCGCCCAAGTTGCCGCGGGTGAAAAGGGCAAAAAAGGTCGCGCGCCGACTACGGTCCGTGTCACGAGTAGTGTGCAGGAGGAGGGTCGCGTCGTCACGTCAGGAGATGCAGGGAATGCGGCCGCAACGCACGCACCGCGGCAACTTGCGCGTCTCGCGCGACTTTTGGCAAATGCTTTGCTTACTGGCCGTCGAGGCTGGCCGCGGGCCGCTGGCGTCTCGACTCGGCGGAAACAGGAAAGCGCTCGGTTTCCCCGGGGGCAGGAGCACGCCAGCACGTGAACGGTGAATGCGTGAATCGGGCCATGAGAAAACACGGTCTGACGGGTGGCGTTAGCGATGGCGTAAGGCCATCTCCAACGTACGGCTTACGAACTAACTAAATTACGGGTGTCGACAAATTTTATGTCGTCAAATCTATAAATTTGTTTAAAGTGCAATCGCAGTAAAAGTGTAGCATATTTAGCATAAATCCTAAAGCACAAAGTCAACAGATAAATTTAGTGCCAAAAATATATATCAACAGGTAGCTAGCAAAAGTCAACAATATATTAAACTTCAAGAGAATAATAAAGAAAAAAATAACTTTTAATTAAAAGTTAAACTATATCATTTATCAACAAACTAACGCCAACGGACTTCGGTCCGGATGGCCAGCTCCCGAGGACGGGATGCTCCCGCTCAAGGGTTCGACCCCCGAGCTGCGCGCCCCCCGTACCCAGGATTTGTATCTCACGTAGATGTCGATTTGTATACCTTAAATGGTGAATTTTGGTTGGCGGTGTGTGGAAAAAAAATTCCCTCGCCTGCCCCACGCCCAAAGCAGCCGCGTCCGTGGCTCGAAAATTCCCTCGTCCCCCACGCCCAAAGCACAGTGTCAGCGGCTCGCTCATCTCACGAGATGCCGCTATGTATGGGTGGCTCGCTCATCTCACAGAGATGCCGCAGCATGGGGTGGGGTAGGGGTTCGGGATTTTCTCGACCGCGTGGAGAAGATCTTCTTCTTAAAGCAAAAATGCTCGGGCTAGTCTTAGTCCCCATGGTCGAAGTTTTTATCAACAAACTAACATCTTGTGTTGTTCGGTCACCCACAAACTAGTCGTTCTTCGAAAACAGAGAGCGAACCCACCTAGCATTGGGTTTAGAAAGGAGATTAGGGGAAGCAAGCCGGCCACCCCGGGCGGAGGTGGCGGCGGAGGTAGCGAATATGAAGTAGTAGGCGAGGCGAAAGAAGGTTACCGATGGTCGGGCGGTTGAGGATGGCAGTTGGGGCGGGGAGGTGGAGCGCAGGCATTGGCATGGGTATCGCTCAACGGTGTTAAGTTAGCGGTGGTGGACATTGGGGCCGGACACGGTGAATAAAAGGTTACCGTGGACAAGGCAGGTTGGCGGGAGTGCGGGTAAGGGCCTGTTTGGATGACAACCATGATTTGCTACCATATGTGTGGTGGCGCCACAACTTGTGGCGTGGGAATCACCGCCACGAGTGTGGCGAAGTTTTTCTAGAAAAACTGTGGCGGCCTATTGTCTTGTCAACCAACGCCGGACAAAATTTACATGGCCTCCAAACCTGTGGCGTGGCATGTGAGAGTTGTCAACCAAACAACCCCTAAGTGTTGCGGCCTCAAGCGCCCAAAACGTTTTCTTAGAGTTAATTATAAGGTTTGAAATCTCCAATTGTAGTTGTCGCTATCTCGAGCTATTGTTAAAGGATTTAGCTATATTTTTAACACAATACAATTTTAGCTATTAGGTACCGCTATAGCCCATTATAGCCTATTATTTACCGTTTTAAGACATACAGTTGCTACTTGCTAAATGCTTTAGCTAGCTATTTATAGCACCAATCAAGGTTCATACTCCCTCTGTTTCTATATTATAAGCAACTTGAATTTTTGGTATATCTATTTTACTACACATTTATATATAAATAATGTGTCTAGACACGTAACAAAATGGATAAAGCAAAAAAGTCAATCCGGCTTATAATTTAGAACCGAGGGGCTAATATTTAGATTGTCCTAAGGGCTCACTCCTCAGCTTGCACGGCAATCGAAGTTCCGAGCTTTTTGCGTTGCTGTAAAGTTTTACAGTAAACTACAAGTGGAATTGCGGCGGCACATGGATGGATCCTCCCATCAATTGGGCATTACTGAGCACTCCATTTAGGACCCCGAAGAATTTTTATTGGAATTAGCAGCAATTTTACAGATGAAACACACTGGAATTTTTTCAGCGTGTCTCGTTAACCTGAGATGATACATATAGCGTGCGTGCGAGCGTGCATACAAAGATCGTTGCTGTATGCCTGTGGCCATCTTATGATACCAATTAATCTGGCGAATACCGACAGTAGTAGTAGCTACTACAACTCGTAGCATGTGAGCATCAGTGTGCAGTACTGGCAGTCGCAGGTCACTGTCCTGGGCCCGGTATCGGTACCTCGTAGCTTATCTGGAACAGGAGTACAGTAGCTACGACGCGTCTTTATACGCCGCAGTACGTCTACTTCCTCCCAGCAGGCCTCCTCTTGGACGACGCCGACTTCCCAGCTGCATCGTTCTGCTGCCACCAAGAAATTAACACGCACGGTTAAACGTTAAACCCCAGAAGTTCTACTGTGGCCCACGCAATTAGCACGATGAAAATAACGCCGCTGCCGCCCGACAGGGCAGGGACCCGGGGCCATTCGCCGGAAAGCGACGTGGGAGGTTGACGGCCGGACGGAGCCGACCTGTCACCGTCGTGACGTCGCCTGGCCCAGGGAAGCAGAGGGACGGGGTATGATGAGACGCACCGGCGAGAAGGACGACGACGACGGCCTCAGGAACAGCTCCTCGAACTGCCGCTGCAGGTCCTCCAGGCTCTCCCCCTTGCCGTTGTCCTGCACGTACGTGAACCAAATGTGCACATCGTCAATGGAGATGATCAGTGTGGTTGTTTTGTTTGGATGGAGGTGCGAGTTCTTACGGCGGGGCCTGCCTGGCTCATGGCCTCGAGAATATCTCCGAGGATCTCCCCGGCACCCTGCCAGACACGGAAAACAAAAGTTCAGCTGCTGATGAACGGTCAGCATGGCGGCGGCACCACAAATATCCAGCTCTCCTGCTACCCCAAAACTGGAAAAGGCACATGTGGAACGTACGTCATCGTCGCCTTCGCCGTCGTAGGCCCCGACGTCATACAGGATCCTCTTGTTTGGGTCCGACAGAACTGGTCAGATCAGTTAAAAAAATCACATCACTTTGGTTATGCCATTCTGCGTGCAAAAAGTCTCATGACATATGAAGCAGATCGGTTAGTTACCGGCGTAGGCTCCTGGATCTTCTGAAACCTGGCCTTGGCGGCGTCTGCGCTGCCGGCGGAGCTCCCTGCGCCGCCGCACTTGTCCGGGTGCCATTTCTGCCCACCAACACCACACCAGTGAGCAGAGCAGAGTGGGAGAAACAGAGCAGCCCAACAGGACGGACAGGGGAAACAGACCATGCAGAGAAAACGGAGGATGTCACCGACCATGGCGAGCTTGCGGTAGGCGCTGCGGAGCTCGGCGTCGGAGCAGTCGCTGGCCACGCCGAGCACCGCGTACAGGCAGCTGCCTCCTCCGCGTCCGGCCATCGCAACACAAGCAACCGACCAACGTTCAAGGTCAGGTCGAGGACGATCGAAACGCCGCCGACCGACTTGGTGCCTGCCTGCCTGTCTTTCCCCGATCGAGTCGCCGCGATCGAGCTCGAGCCGTGGTTGCTGACTGCTGCGCCGGCGCATGCGCACTACTTATAGGCGCGGCGCCGAGGCAGCGATAGGCCGGCCGGGTGGGTGGCACTGGCACTGGCATGGCAGGCGACAGCCGGGTGGGTGGCACTGGCACTGGCACTGGCGTTGCATCTGCACCAGGAATCCAGGGAGCAAGAGGGGCAACTTGCGGCTCGCACTCGCTCAGCCCGGGATATTTCTTTAGTTTTCTACGCCGCGCGCGACGCGAGGGCGTGCGTGCGTCAGTCAGCATCCGGCAGCGTGAGCGTGCGTGTGGGCCGGCGTCGGCGTGGCCGTGGCGTCCGCCGTCCACGACCGGCTGAATGGCCCGCCCGGTCAGTAGTCGGTAGCTGCTCCCTCACTCACTGACTGAGCTAGAGGCCAAGCTGACTGGACCGGAGGGATGCATGGACACTGCATTGGACGCACCCTGCCTGCCGTAGCACGTTTGGCTTGGTCCGGCGGCGTTGCTGGTAGGTACGGCGCGGCGTGGAGATGAAAGGTGCAGCGTACATTCCTCGTATCCAGGAAACGCATGTCGTACTGACGCTACAAGTTCAATGGATGTCCAGCTCTTCGAGGATCACCCACCCTGCAGCAGAGAACCCATACTGTACACACACATGTTTGAAGGTCGGGTCGTATGCGTAGAGTAGCGTAGCGCTTTTTAGCTCTAGGCACACGTGCCACCGGCGATTGATTGGTGGGGATTTCAGATTAGTGCCACCGGCCTTGTTTTGCATAATTCTAGGTCCAGCAAAGACATCTAACCAGTGGTTCTTGGAGCCCAGAAAAATTATATGTAGCTGCAGGGATATGTACATAACTCAAAATGTTTATACATACACCACATTTACAACACTTTCAAAATGTTTATACATATAAAATGTATATAGTTAGTTCACTTTCATTTATAATGGAAATATAAATCCAACTTCATTCCTATCCCTGTATACACATTGACACATATACATGTATGTACGTATATATAAAACTTATTGAGCTTTTTACGTGTGTGTCATTAATAAAAATATGGTCTACTCACTCTATCTTTTTCGTGTGTATCCATCTTTGCGGGTTGTTAAATTTCTACTGTTTGGGGACCTAACATATGGATCCGGCATAGTTAAATGAGGGGTTCACCTCTTCTTTCTCCTCCACTCCTCTCTCACCGCAAGCAGGCCCCTCGTGTCAGCCTTTTTTTCTTAACAAAGGGAAGGAAGTTTCTTCAATCTACTTGAACAACACTCCCCTATATTCTACAAATCTGCTTTCATAATCTCTTGTAATAAGTTTTTTTTATAAACTCAAATTATGTACAATTTTAGGACGTATACTTGTATTAATGGATTTGTATTCAAATCATCTCAGAAATAATATTAAGTCTTTAGCAAATATGTTGTATGATAAACCAATAGTCATATTTTATTTGACGTTTTTCTAATTACCAATACGTTTATCATTTAGTGATGATGAAGGGAGCCAATAATAGCTATACCTAACCTGCTGTATTTGTGCGATTTGGTGTGATGCGATGCAGCATGCATGCAAATAATTCAACGGCAGTCAAAACGAAAGTTATATGGTGAGCCTAGGACAGCATATATGGCCTAAAATCATATATTCCTTCGTCACATCATCTGCGATGTCCTCCAATAATGCTTAGCTCAAGTTGCCAACTCGATAGAACCCGATGACAACAACCCAATTTTAGCAAAATGCTAAATTTGGCGTGGAGGACGACTTTCGCATCTAGTTCGTCCATCTTTTCAGTATCAGCTCTTCTAGTTTATTTCGTGGGGCTCATTGTCATTGATCACGGTTCAAGCTAAACACAATTAGTATTGATTTTTTTTTTTTTTTGAGAAAACACAAATTAGTATTGATGAGGTCATGCTCTTTTTCTCTCCTTTACAGATCCACTGTACATCCATCATTTGTAAGAACATCTCCAAGAGTATCCCATAATTTGTTCCTTAAAACATGGTATTTGCCAACTCCCAAATAAAAGTATTTTCAAAACATATAGCTATTATTGACCCCCCCCCCCATAAAAAAAAAGACTCCAATAGATTGTGTAAACGCTCCTCTAAATTTTGCTGCCTATCTGACATTTTTCGGCATTGCGCCTCATCTCCGCACAAACGTGCCGTTGCCAAAAGGTGCCAAAGATGACCGGTCCCATGACGTGGCACATTTAAATAACAAAAATGGAAATTTTTTACAAAACCTATTTGATTAGTCTAGTTTTTTTATGGGCGTTTCATTCTATAGAATAGCTAAATTGGGAGATTTGGAAAACATTTTTAGCTAATCTCTTAGAGACGCTCTAAGTATGGGTAGGAAAAAAAAGGTCATCTCCAAGAGCATTCGATATTTCAGTTCCTAAAATATAGAAGACAATTTTACAACAGAATCATATGCTATTTCTAAATTATCATATAACCACCTTTATGTTTCTATCTCGTATATTTGCATCAGGAACACTGTCCTGCTCTCTATTTTTTTCCCACACCCTTCCACCATTAGAAGACAGCGCGGGCTGTTTACCAATTGCCAAAATATGAGAAAGAGATATGGGGAGATGAGATTTTTTTCCTTTTTTTTTTTTCCCCAAAAAAAAAACATGGATGGAAAGGGATATGGGCTGCCCAAGTAAGCCTACTGAAGATCGAACCCATAAATCCCAATAGGGCGTGGCCCATTACCAAGAGGGTAGCAGCCCACAACGGGACCAAAGTTTTTGTTTTTCATCTTCATTTTGCTTCTTTCCTCTAAAAATATTCTGTCATTTAATTATTGTTTTTTTATCTATAATATTACCAAACAATTATGTGTCAGTCTTTTTCACTTCCCACATCTAGTTGTTATTGCACCATGGTTGACCATGCACTAGGTGTTACTTTTTTGCTTGGTTGACGCCAAAATGTCACACATTTTCATGGAGCAGAAGCCTGTTGTACTAGCTCAGTCCTTTTCTTGTATATTCACTCCTATACCCTACTCGGTTGTCTTAGTAGGAGTACTAGATTACTTGACATTCTTTTTCTGTTGCTACATTTTATAGTTTAACCATTAGATCTGTGGATTATGTCTGAACTGATTTTCTACTTGAGTTATGAAATCCAGCTAAGGCCCCTAATAAGTGTCACAAACCAATATTCGGTTTGTCAAAATGCTCATGTTGAACTTTAGAACAGTAAATTCGTTTGGTGTTTTTTTTTTAGAACCACCGAAGAGCGTTTTTTTCTTTATTTTTTTCCTTTTTGAAACTTGATACAAGAATATGTGAGAACCTAATTTTATTTTTAGAGAAACCAGTATGGCGTTTATAGAAAATGATGAAATAATATATCAAATGTTATGTTGATTTTTTAATAAAAATAAAAAGAATTAAAATACACATCCATTTGTGCGGATGTGCCACATATCGATATGGCTGGTTGGTTAAACCCCTCCCCATCTTGCATAATTCATCTCCTATAGCGTCAATGTCAAATGACAGAATGTGCATGCTCCTAAGCTGAAATCTTGTAGAATATGTGCTGGAATTCTACTCAAAGGGTGTGAACTTCGTTTTTTTTTTTTCTCTGTGATTGGAAAGGGTGCGACGATAGGTAGTTTGGAATGGAGTCGTGGGTTGAATTTTGTGCACCGCGATGTCCAAGCCGGAATGGACTTTAATCATTTATACGTGGGCTTTTTCGAACAACATTTTTAAAGGCATCTCTTGACATATACTGACACAGATCTTGGGCTTATTTGACTCTCATCGTAACAAGAGAACCGGCAATAAGTGGGCCAGACTTCCTTACAAGCCTAGTGTGCGTGCGTGTTGGCGTCATACAGTTGTCAGATAATATAAAAAAAAAGACTCAAATTGATGAAAAAAAATAGGTGGCATTTCTCCCTAGCCTTAGTTTTCAGATGAGGTTCTTTTTATGTCTTGTTGTCTATATTTTGTACTAGACTTTGTTTTCCTTATGATATATCAATCGTGAGGCACTTTTTGAGTGTCCTTTTATCAAAAAAGAAAAGAAAAAAAAAAAAAGGAATCAAAGTTAAGAAAGCTGATCTACTGGGAAACCCCAACTAGAGTATTCCTCTGAACATGCAGGCACGACACATCAGCAATTTTTTCCGTTTCTGTTTCCGTGGCGTCGCTCTGCATGTCTGTCTGTTGCCGGCCGTTCTCCTTCCCCGTCGACCAAAGATCCTACGGTGGCCTCTTCGCGTCGCTCTGCACGGCTGTTCATCTCCGACCGTCCTACTCCCCACGTCCACCGAGGAAGGCGAAACGCAGTGCCGCGTCCGCGGTGGAAGTGGAAGCTATTTAGCCAGGCAACAAGCGGGGCGGGGCGGGGCGGGGCGATCGAATCGACAGAGGAAGGTCGGCGCCATCATCCCCATCCTGGCGCCGTTGCCAACCATGCGGTGGTGGTGCATCCCAGGCGGGCCGACGATGGGCGGCGTGGCGACGCGGCTGAGGAAGCCGCCCTGGTCGAAGCCGGCACCGGCGCCACCGTAGTGGCTGAGCGGGCGCGCGGCGGCGGGGTGGTCGTGGAAGTGGCCGATCTGCGGCGCGTGGTGGTGGTGGTGGCCCATGGGGGAGAAGGGCGTTGGGTAGGTGTCGGTTACGGCTGCGGGCGAGCGGTGGCCATGGCCGTGGCCGTGACCGGGCGGGAGGAAGGGGACGGGCCCCGCGGCGAAGAGGTGCTCGGTGGCTGCGTCGGTGGCGGACCCCGAGGAGTGGCTTCCCACGCTCCGCCGCCTCCTCCGCCGTCGAGCCTCTGCATGCGCTTGAGGTAGAGGCGGTACTTCTGGAGGTGTGACGCGACGTTCTCGCGCGTGAGCCCGTCGACGCTCATCAGCTGCATTATGGTCTTGGGCACGGCATTCTTGATGACGAGGTGCGAGACGGCGTCAACGAAGCGCTTGTGCAGCTGCGGCGTCCACACGAGGCGCGGCCGCTTGAGCGTCCGCGCCGGTTCGTCGTCCCCAGCGCCGCCGCCGCCGCTGGAGCCCGCGGCCGACGACGCTCAGCCGCCGTTCATGTTGGGCCCGCGGACATGGACGACGGTCAGAGCTCCACGCGGCGCAGCAAAGGAGGGAAGGGCGCTGGGGCCTCCGGCATCTTCATTTTCTCCACCTCCGCCGACGACTTCCCTCTCTGTGCCGCTAGCCCCTGCAGCTTCTTCTCTCTCTCCAGGTCTGCATTCCTCTACGCTCACCCCTGCTGTGTCGATTTTATCCCCTACCGCTCCTACTTGGACTATGCCGCTGAGGCCACCGCAACGAGCAGGAGTCCTGCGAGGCCACCGCAAGGAGCAGGATTGGGGGCCATCCCCCAAATTTCCCATCTGAACAAGGAAACCAGCAAGCCCCAAATCTATGGTATGTGTTACTGTTGATTTCAATCTATGCAAGAATATAGTAGTCGTAGCTGCAGGCATTAGTGGAGGAACAATTCGATTGCAAGTAGTTCGTAACTGTACATGTGTTATGATTGCAATCAGGCAGTAGCTGTTGATTTCATCTCTCTTTCGTACACTATCCTGAGTTGTGAATATTGTGTGAATTTCAGGTCTTTCCCTCCTGAGTTGTGAATATCATGAGTTAGTTTCTGGGCATGGTGGAGGCACATGCGTTTTTTTGGAGATACTTAAACCTTTTGGACTTAATTCAGACTATCAATGATGCACTTTCTTGATCTGAATGCATGTCGACTCCAGTTTGATAGTTTGTTCAGTTATTAGAGCTTTCGTTCGGTGTATATTGCTGCTCAGTGCACGATTGACTACAAACCGTGCAGTGAAACTAACCATTAAGACTGGCCTTATATCTCGAGGATGGACCGGTCTGGTGATGATAGCTTGATGCTTTTTTTTATGGCTGAAAGCGGGATTGATTTTCATAGGATTTGCAAAAAGATGCTAAACGGGATATTCGATAGAATACGGGATTCCGCTAATATGGACGGAAAAAACACGCTACCGCTTTCGGTCCCGCTCCCGCTTAACTCCATCCCGTTTTCATTTTCCGTTTCCGTTTATCTCGGTAAAATGAAAACGAACGGGAAAAAATACGGAATACGGTTGCGGATGGAACGGGATTCATCCCGTCCGTGTTCAATTTTAAGATCCAGAGCCCACCGCGTGCGGTCGAATGGGTAGAGAAAAAAAGAGGAAAATAAAAACAGGAAAAAAAAAAAAATATAAAAAAGGGAAAAGAGAAAAAAAATAGAAAAAAGGAAAAACTATGCGGACAAGATAAGATAAATCTTATATATTCTTTAATTTCTCTGTACGTTGTGCACATTCCTATAAGGTAAATCTTATATATTCTTTAATTTCTCTATACGTTGTGCACATTCCTATACAGTTGTGACTATATCCTCCATTTGATTCCTTTAATGTATCACATTAAGACATTTCCATGATGACTCCATCTACCATCAAACTCATTCGTATAATGAAGCCGCATCTAATCAAATTTTTTTTCGCTTTTTCTCTTACATACCGGCAAAGAACGCGCTGAATTCCCTAGTATGGTAGATAGCCAAGACGGTTTTTACGTAGTGGCAGTCATTTTGAACTATCAAAGGCTGTATATTCTCTATATATTCTCCAAACTGGATATAATATTAATGCATAATACAACTAGTTCATAGATATATAAACAAATTGAGACGACAAATTGAGACCATTAGTTTGAGACGTAAAAGAATAATTTAGGGTTTTACCCTCTCGCTCTCCCAAATCGGGCCGCCGCCGCCCCCAAATAAGGCCGCAGACTGCCCGCCCGCCGCCGCCGGCGCCCTCCGCCTTTGCCCCGCCGCCACTTGGCCGCGGCACCCAGCCCCCTCCTCGCCGTTCACGTCACGCCCTCGTCATCCCCTCCGTTGATCGGTCGACGAAGCCGTGACAAATTGGTATCCGGAGACCGTATTCCTATGGCCTCGTATTGGAGCAAACAAGTCATGGAGGAGGTTCACAACGCCATCAATGGATTCATCGCCGCAGGGAGGCCAAATCAACACCCCTCCGCCAAGTATGTACCTCCCTCTCGACGCCCCCCATTCTCCCGTGATCGATGATTCATTTATCCACCGTGCCTCCAACTCGTCATTTCCTCAAACTGGCCGACAAAGAATGATCAACCCCCGGTCCCCCAAAACGACAGTTTAACACACCTAAGATGATTTTTTCGAAATATGAGGGTAAGGGTGATCCAACTCATTGGCTATATAAATGCAATAAATTTTTTCTAGCCCAGAAAACTAAGGAGATACATCAGATGCAATTGGCCTCGTTTCACCTTCAAGGAAACACATTGACTTGGTTTATTCGTTGGGAGAAAGAATTGAGATCACCAACTTGGCCTCAATTTTCAGCAGCAATTATCAAACGGTTTGGTTCTCCACTACAACACAACCATCTAGGTGACCTAATTGGGACACGCCGTTTGGGGAGAATTGGATGCCTACACAAATAAATTCATCTCCACACCGAATATGGTACAACATCTCTCGCCTCAAAGAATGTGTAATGCTTTATACCGCCGGATTAGCTCCTTTAATTCAGTTGAAGTTCAATTGCAAAATCCTCCGGATTTGAAACCGCCATGGCTCTCGCTAGACGATCCACTTATCAATGAGATGATAGCGATCTTCTAAGTCGTCTCTAAGAGTAGCGGTTGCCAACGGGGATCATATTACAAATGTTGGAAGTATTAAATTAGGAGGTTATGATGTTGTTCTTGGAGTTGATTGGCTCAGCTCACTTGGTACAATCATTTGAAATTTCAATAAATTGACTTTGCAACCGGGCGGAGAGGACAACCGATTATTTGGCACAACCTATCCAAAGGAGACGAAAGTCCACCGTATTTGTATTTTATCTTCTCGATCCTCCATTGGAACCACTACTATAGAAATTCCGGATCTTCCGCAAACCTTCCGGTCTTCCACCTCGTAGACAATATGACCATTGCATTCATCTAAAGGACCCAACTACTCCTACGCTTGTTCGCCCCTTATCGTTATCCACGATACGTAAGAATGAATTGGAACGACAAGAAATCGACTATGCTCACGCAAGGTATAATCGATATAGCACTTCGCCCTTCTCATCTCCCCGTTATATTGGTTAAAAAGTAGGACAACACATGGCGGTTTTGCGTTGACTATAGAGCTCTTAATGATAATACTCTAAAAAGATAAGTTTTCTATACCTGTTATCGCGGAATTATTGGATGAGCCGCAAGGAGCAAAATTCTTCACCAAACCGGACCTTCACCGGGTTACCACCAGTATGCATGCACCCATCCGACATCGAAAAACGGGTTTTCGAACGCACCATGGTCACTTTGAATTTTTGGTGATGTCATTTGGTTTATGCAATGCACCCTCGACCTTTCAAGCCCCGATGAATGATATTTTGGGACCCTACCTATGCAATTTTTTTTGGTTTTCTTTGATGATATCTTGATCTATAGTAAGACTTGGTCCGAGCATTTGAATCATATTGAGGAAATCTTTAAGGTGCTACGATCCCACAACATATTTCTAAAGAAATCTAAGTGCAACTTTGGACAATCTGAAATGGGTCATTTGGGACATATCATATCTGATATAGGAGTTGCTATCGATTTAGAGAAAATACAATCGGTGACAAAGATGGCCACAACCTACAACCTTACGCGAACTAAGAGGATTTTTGGTACTTGCTAGATACTACAGAAATTCATTATGAATTACGGTACAATCGCTAGACCACTTACTAATCTTCTATAAAAAAGACTCCTTCCATTGGACCCCTAGCAACAACCTGCGTTTGAACATCTTAAGACGACATTGTCTTCAGCATCGATTTCAGCTACCGATTTTGATAAACCATTTGTCATAGAATGTGATGCATCCGAAATGCATGGGGGCTGTTTTACACCAAGGGAATGATCCAATAGCCTTTTCAATAAGAAGATGCCTCCAAAATATAATAAACAGGCAATGTATGAAAGAGAACTTATTGGCTTGGTCACCGCAGTTAAGCATTGGAGACCCTACTTATGGGGGTGCCCCTTTCTTATTAGGTCGATCACTACAACTTAAAGTATATTTTAGACCAACGTTACCATACCTCAGCACCAAAGGGTTAGTAAGTCGTTAGGATATGATTTCACCGTTGAGTATAAACCTGGGAAAAGCAATGTGGTTGCCGATGCACTATCTCGTCAACGTAATTTGGAACCTTCACTAATGGCTATCTCGAAATTCAATTCGGGCTATTTGATCAACTCGAGAGAGAAATAGCTTTCGATGATGAAGCAATCAGCCTCATTGATTCCATAATTAATGGAAAAGACCTTTTATGGGAGGTACGTAATGGTTTAATCTTGTTCAACAAAAATGTATGGCTCTCCCAATCATCCAAACACATTCAACCGATTCTACATGCGATACATGACTCGCTCATGACGGTTCGTGAGAAAACACTACACGATTTCGTCGACCTTCTTTGTTAAGAATGATAAACGTGTTATACAACAATTCGTTAATAAATGTTCAAGTATGTCAACGCAACAAAACCGAACACTTACATCCAAAGAGGCCTTCTCCAACCCTTGCTAGTACCGTAACAAATTTAGGAGGACATATCTATGGATTTCATTGAAGCTTTACCAAAAGTTTGAACAAAATTAGTTATACTTACGGTGGTTGATAGACTATCCAAGTATGCTCACTTCATTCCTCTCTCCCACCCATACAATGCAACTTCAGTAGCTTAAAGTTTCTTCTTAGAAATTGTGAGGTTACATGGTCTGCCTAGATCAATTGTAAGTGACAGAGATGTGGTTTTCACAAGCCGCCTCGCAAGAGCTTTTCGTGATTATCCAACGTCATATTAACACCTGCTTTAGCTTATCATCCTCAAGCAAACGGTCAAGCAGAGGTAGTCAACAAACTCATCACTATGTACCTCTGTTGTTTGATAGGTGACAAACCCAAAGATTGGGTAAGATGGCTACCTTGGGCTGAATATTGCTATAATTCATCATATCATGCTTCACCAAAAACAACTCCATTCCAAATGTGGTATATGGTTGAGACCCTCCATGTATTAGAGGCTACAACCCGCTTGAAACTACTCTTCCCGCGCTTGATGCTATGTTATCTCAAATAAGTGATACTTTCCTTGAGCGTACAAAGGTTCATCTACGATAGCCCAAGATTATTATCATAAACATTTTGATGCTAAACATACGGAACGTGAATTCAAAGTTGGAGATCATGCTTGGCTCAAGTTATTATCCGATCGGTTTGCTACTATATCATCATGATATAAAGGCAAGTTATCTCCAAAATACTTTGGACCTTTCAAGATCACTAGGGTCATTAGTCCTGTTACATATGAATTGGACCTTCCACTGGGCACTCGAATACACAACGCTTTTCATGTTAGTATGTTGAAACCACACCGAGGAGAGATTGCATCGTAACCACCTGAGCTACCTCGCCTACATGAAGGTACACCGGTCTCTCGAACCTAAACTCATGTTGAAATCGAGAATCCGCCATGGACAACCGCAAGTATTGATCAAATGGAGGAACCGGATGACAACCGATGCTTCATGGGAAGATGCAAAACTATTTAATCAGATCTACCTAGATTTCCAAATCGAGGGACGAGCTGAATCTTCAAAGGGGAGAGATGTCACACTCAAAGAAAAAAGGATTCCAAAATCGGGCATCGTGGCTGAATATTTAATTATTAAATAGCTTTATTAGGTATTTACCTTAATTAAATTATAATTAAGTATTTGAGACTAATGGGCCTGGCCCATTAGCAATTGTAATCCCCTCATATAAATATGAGGGCGCACCATTGGTTTGAGACAAAAAAGAATAATTTAGGGTTTGTTGACATTTCTTAACGCAATCATAAAAGATGGATTTAAGATCCAACCCCGGACGGTGCCGTAAATGTATAATGGTATCTATCTAATAAGTTAGCCTGGATGTGAAGTTAATCTCACATTCTAGCAAAAGGGTTAGGGGCGGAGAGTTAAAATAAGTTAGACGGAATTAGTTATTATGTATGTCTCTACAACATTATCCATAGTGGAATTAATCTCATCGGGATAGGCATAAAAGATGTACCACACATTCTAGCATTGCCTATATACTAGTCTTTCACCCTAGCTACAACACTAAGAAATACGTGAATGGTATTCTTAATATGACACTCTTGAATCTCTTGCAATAATAATAAATATGGTATCTGCAAGCGCACAGATAGAAATACCAATTGTAGCACTTCACCAGGAATCTATCCAGGTATCGTATTTATATTTTACCACAGGGAAGGGGTAGGCTATGGGTAGATTATAAAGGACTCAATGACAATATCACATCCACGATCTACCACACATCCCGGAATATAGGGTGCGGTCGCAGCAAACGTTGAATAAACACCACGTTTACATTGTTGACCACCCACAAAGTGCACAACTAAGAGGGCGCTATACGACTCCATGCTTGAATATCAAGACAAACATACTAAACTAAATATATAATCATAATAAGCATGGAAACATATAACTAAGAATATAATCATTGAATAGAATAAAGTCATAGCAATTGTATTCTAACAAAATACTTACAAATTAGATACCAGAGAGAAGCCATGTGAAGCTCGGCTCCCGCTACTTCTTGACGATCAGGAATCCAAGGCAGGCTTGACTTCCTCTAGAACTAGCCTAGATAGCTAATGCTCTAATTATGGTGGAACTAGGGCTAGGGATCTTGACTTGGGTCTTGATGATGGGACTTGGTATGGAGTAGAATGACTTAGGGTTTCACCCAAGGGTCGGAAGGGTCTTGTTATATAGCCCCGAATGCAGAGTAGCCCTTGGATCAAACCGACCGTGAGGAGCGGTGTAGATCTAATCTCCATGGCGGTTGTAAACCGACATAACAGGGTGAGGCCGACGGTGGGCCCCATAGGCGTGGCCGCCCTGGGCCACTACCAGGTGGGCCCCATCCTGTGGGTCGTGTCCTCTGGTGTCTTCTAGAATATTCTTGCGTGGGTTTCAAGTCGAGTTGCTTCATGGATAAGTCTTTGTGTCGTAGGGCTTGCAAACTCGTGGGCATTTTCTGTTTAATCCCCTCGAAAATATATAAATCACCAAAACTCATGGAATTATGTTAGTCAAGCCCCTAAACTATGTTGATATTTATTTTAAGCCCTTATTTCAGTTTTAAATGTCTATTAATTTTATGCTATAAGATATACCAACAAGCTCCCCCAAACTTACCTCTTGCTAGTCCCTAGCAAGATTATATTGTTGGATCGGGGAGTTCTTTGCAACGCTTTCATACCTCAAAAGTACACATGCTTTCAAACAAAATTTCTTATCTCGATAAAAATAAACTTTTTCAACCTTCAACTTAACCATATTACCTTTAATTGTGGAGCTTATGGCCTTTTCTTGTGATCTTGGGCAATTGAAAGATAGAACAATCAAGTCAAGCACCATGTCTCAAACTCTTTGTTCAACCATCATTCTAGAGTTTTTTTTTCAAAATAAAACTCAAAGTTCCTTTAGTATGACCCTTTCAAGTCTCTCATTTGTGGTATTGGTGGATCCTCACTAAGGCAATAAGGCTGGTTTGTCTTTCTCTCATAATATGTGGTATTTTTGGACTAAGGTAGTAGGACACTATGCCTTCTTCTCTCTCACTCTATATCTAAAGCTTATATGTGGAGTTCATAGGTGGGAGAACACTAAATCTACTTACTAAGCATATATTGTAAGTTCAAGCAATGAATCAAAGTAACGAGTCATACTGATGCATGTGTATGATGGAATGGAATGAATATGATGGTAGGTGTATAAGGTGAATTCAATGAATGCAATGAGGGGAAAGTCTAATTCTACTTTAGCTCCTTGAAAAATCATCTCTCTTTTGGAACTTAGAAACACTTGAGAGAACCTGGGTTGTATACTATTTTCTTTTTCTTTCTTTCTCTCCTCTTTTTTTTTTTGGAGAGGCGGGCATCTAAGTACCCATTGTTTTCATAGCGGACACTTGTCTATTTTTTAACTCTCCTTTATTCTCTTTTTCTCTCTTTTTTTTAACTACAACCCAAGTCTCTTTTTGCAATAAACTTTTGAGAGATAGACAAGTGTAACAGAGCTCGGATTGTTGGCTAAGTGGATGGGTGTAAAGAATGTTTGGTTGCTCTTCTCCAAGGTTAGGAGTGGAACATTTTTGGTGGGTATATAGTGGATATGTATGGTGAATCCGTACTTCCAGGGTAGAAGCAGCATATATATGAATGGAGTCTAGTGGAATGGAATGGAATACAATGGTGGATGGAGTGTACATCATCAGCATGACAAGTTTCTAAGGGTCGACAAAGATTGACCAAACTCAATGCAAAGCAAGCAGTCTATATATATATCATAAGGTTTTCCTAATCTATGAAGCATGTATATATGGTCAGGGTAGCGGTTTCAACACTCTATCATACAGGAATTTATCATGTGCATTTATAATTTTCAAAAAGATAAATCTCTAGAAATTTAGTGTCACTAGGAGTAAGAGAAACATCAGCTCAAACTTTCATATATCATATCCATCAATTACCTAGACTTTAGAGCAAGCATTTGCAACCCACAGATTTCAGGTTCAGAGCAAATCTCAAGTCAAAGCAGTTTGTATTAAAGCTCAAGAGAAATTAAGCTTGAAATCTAGGTACTTGAAAGGAATTATGACGGAGAAACTATTCATCATCTCCATTGTTTTTAAGGTTCATTTTAGTTGAGAAAAAGTATAAAGGTGTACACTCTCTCTTGATCATTTATTCTCATACTCTAATAAAGACTCTTTAAAGACTATAAAGACTAGACTCTTAGCAAACTAACCAAACCAAAATATTAGCTAATAGTATATAGTAGAGATACTTATCGTGATAACGGGGGTGCTCTCCCCCAAGCTAGATTGGAATGTCGGGTTGATGATGTGGAAGTTGAGGTAGATGTTGACGATGGTGTCATCCTATCATGTCTCTCTCCCTTCAAATCCTGCTGAACTCAAATAGACAACAAAGCTAGTGGAACTTGATTAAGCGTTTAGGGGTTAGCCATGTTGCTTTTGTCGCCTGGGAACTTCTAGCAAAGATTAAATATTTTTGGGGTTTTCTTATTTCTATGCCGAAAAAGATAAAGACATCATGAATGCATTTTTATTTTATTTTTATGCCACCACAGTAAGTATCTTCGAGGGTGTGCATGCCTTGAATTTACTCACGTGGGGCTTTTAGGTTTTTAGCAAAGCAAAGCACTAAACATTTTATGGTCTTTTTTGATGCATATACGGAAGAAGTATGCTATGCAAAAAGTAAATATGTAATGTTGGGAATTAAAGATGGATAACTACCGAGTTACTTTTGACGAAGGTTCGGCGATTTAAAGTCCTCCGAACAAGACTTCTTGTTTTGTTCATTCTTCCCAGGGTACATCAGTAGTCACACATGGTGGCTCTGATGATCCAATCGATGTTTCTTCTAATGGTGTACTGGGAGTTGTCTCTTTCTTCCTCCATTGTTTCTTGACTGGCATGTTGTTGTTTGGAGTGGTTGGTTCTTCCACCTCTTCTTCTTCTTCTTCTTGGATTTTCAACTGTTTGCTTCTTTTGGCGGCATCTTCGTGCTGACATGCTCTTCTTTGGCTGTTCATAATTAGTATAACTATTGAAGTACAAGCGTACCTTTTCTATAGGGAATTAGAAGTGAATCTCCCCCGTTCTGATATAGATGATGACGCGCGTGGTGTTGAGGAATTGTCTCCCTAGCACTAACGGTGGATCCTGTTCTTCCCCCATGTCCATGACTAAGAAGTTGGTGAGGACATAGTGCTCATTAATTTGGATAGGTACGTCTCTAGCAATTCCTTTCAGAAATCGGAATGATTAGTCCACCATCTGTAGTTGCACATATGTTGGGTACAAAGACAATTTACTAAATAATAATTCATATGTTACCTTTGCCATTAGGTTGATGCCGGATCCCGTGTCACAGTAAGTATTATTGAAGGTTAACTGATTGATGGAGCACGCTATAGTTGGGACGCCTGGATCTTCCAGCTTGCGTAGCATTGGAGATCTGAGTAGGTGGTCGTTTTCAGAACGTACCTGGTTGATCATCATTACCTTTATAGGCTGAGCCTTTTTATTCTTATTCTTATTCCTCTTGTTGTTGGTAGTCTTGACTATAGGTTCTGGTGGCATCTCACAGAGGTATGGTGTTTGTGGGTGGGTAGGGGATGTAAGTGTCTTGTTCTTGAAATTGAATGTCTCCTTCCACCCCTTGATGTTAAAACAGATCTTTGCACTATGGGCGTAGATAATAGCTTTATTCGTACTCAAGAAGGGTCGGCCCAATATAATTGGAGCGTTCTCATCTCCTCCTGTTTCAATTACCGCAAAGTTTGTTGGCACACGTGAGTGTCCAACCCATATGAAGACGTATTTAAGTTTGCCCTTGGGGTAGCATAGTGACTGATCTGCAAGCTGCAAGCACATGATTGTATATAATAATGGATTACCATGAATTTTCTCATAGATTACCCGTGGCAAAATGTTGATGCTTGAGCCGAAGTCACATAGCGCATTGTTGAACTCATGTGGTCCAATTTGAATGGTGATGACTGGCCTCCCTGGAACTCCTTTCTTGGGTGGTAGGGAGTTGTCTAGCCAGTTGCTTCTCACATACTCCGTGAAGAGGCGACCTGCATTAAATACAATGACAAGATTTGCAGATTCTAATTCTTTTCCGGCTGGCTAGGAATCTTACCTCGGTGTGGTTAGTGGAACAGAAGTTGCCAGCTAAAAATTTGAGACTCTATCATTTTATTGAAACTATGTTGATTTTTAATTACGTAAGAAAAACTATCCATTCTATTATTTATTGTTTCTAACATTTTGTCATTGGGAGCTAACTTCCTACATAAGTTTTCCATAGTTTTACCTTGGTTTAAAACGAGGTCTCTTAAGGAAGGCTGATTAAAATTATTACCTTGATAATTACCTGAGTTGTTACATTGGTAGTTTGGCCTCAAGTTGGTTCCAACCTTGATTTTGTTGAGGGTGATAGTTGTTGTTATTATTGATGTAGTTCACATCCTCTTCCACTTCTGGGTAGTTCTTGCCCGTGTGGCCTGTGCTGCCACATTCTTCACATGTCATGCGGGAATCTAGAATTTGCATGACTTCTTTCTTCTCAGGAGCTCTCTCCTCAAGTTTCTTCATTATTAAGTCCATCTTCGCATACAGCATGTCTACCTCCTTATGTTGGTGCATTCCTCCCGATCTCTTGCAGGTTTGATGCTCCTCATTCCAACATTGGTTGGAAGCCATCTTCTCCACAAGTTCAGTAGCTTTTGGAAGTGTAAGTGAAAGGAAAGCACCTCCGGCTGCAGCATCCATCGTTTCACGGGTACTCGTAGTGAGCCCATGATAGAAAGTCTACATAAGTAACCACTTCTCCATCATGTGGTGTAGGCATTCTGAGATGTATATATTCTTGGAAGCGTTCCCACACTTCTGGAACATATTCATCATGTTGTTGTTGAAAATTTGCAATTTTCCCCCGTAAGACATTAGTCTTGCCTATAGGAAAGAACTTGGCAAGGAAGGCAGTAGAGCAGAGTGACCGGGTGGTGTTCTTATCTTTTGTAGCGTAGAACCACTGCTTCGCGTTTCCCAATAGTGAGAATGGGAAGAGGCGGAGTAGGATTGCATCTCTTGGTACTCCTTTGATGGTGAAATTGCTGCAAATCTCCAGGAAATGTTGGAGATGAGCACTCGCATCTTCATGTGCCTTTCCGCAAAACTGGCTAGCTTACACCATGTTGATGAGCCCAGGCTTGAGCTCGAAATCATGGTCCCCAATTGCAACCTCCGCCCAAGATGAACATTGGCCATGGTTGAGCCGAAACTCACGGCGTCTTGTCGGCCATGGCCTCAAACACAGTAATAAGCTTTGCCTGATTTGATCAACATCCGAATCGAAGGTGTTGGTGTTTTTTTCGAGCTTGGATCTCACCTTTCTGATTAATGCTTCTAGATTGTCAAGATAGTTTTCTCGACGGTTACTCCAATTCATACATTTACCCCGCTTAAGATTAAAAACAAGTAGACAAACAAGGCTAAGCCTATTTGAGTAGTGATAATGGGTCCTCGATACATTACGTGATGCAAGTGATATCAATCTATCCATGTAATGTAGAGTAAACCATATGCATCGAACTAAACTCAAACTAGGATGAGTCACATAATAAAGATAAATATGATAAATGATAATGATAACTGCCAAGTCAAAGATCATGGTATGCCACTAGAATGTTTTACGTTGACACAAAAAAGTGCTCTTGTGCCGCACACAATCGACAAGCTGAAGTAGCTAGCTTCAAACGGAGCCCTGGTGTTTTGAATCCGTGGCGTGCCAATCAATTTGACCTCAGTAATTGACAAGGAGATAAGGTGTAAGATCGGGGAACATGTCCGGTGAGACCAAGACAAGCCCCGCATGTACGCCCTAAAGTTACTTTTCGACGACATATAGCTATAGAAGCTATCTCGTCCACGCTTTTATGGACGATTCGCAAGTATGTATGAAACATGTAAAAACACGCTTATCGAATGAACATAAGAAGACATGTTTGAACAAATAAATCGATCATTAAGATATAAAATCATAAAGCTTATTGCATGGATCGAAATAATTGACAACATGATAGATAAAAAGGTGTAAATCATAATTATAAATCTAATCTAAAATAACACATGCATAGGTCTCATCCAACTAGTCTCGCCGCACGCCTAGTTTTCCTAAACCCGTCTAGCTTAAACCCCTAACAAGTTAATCCACCGCATGATATGACTTGTCACACGATCTAAACCACTTCTCACAACTAGATTAATCCACCGGATGATACAATCTAATCATAACAAGCTAAAAGCATGCATACATCTTAAATAGATCTATAAAAAGTTCATTACTCGTGAAAGCGTAACCGTATTCGGCAAGCTCTTGGGCATTTTCCCCGCTTAATCCTCGAAAATATATAAATCACCAAAACTATGTTGATATTCATTTTAAGCCCTTATTTCAGTTTTAAATGTCTATTAATTTTATGCTATAAGATATACCAACAGGGGTTTTACCCTATCCTCTCCAGCCCCTCGGCCGCCCTCCCCCTCCGCCCACACCAGCAGCCACCGCCGCCTTTTGCGCCGCCGCCACTTGCCGCACGCGTGCCCCAACGCCGCCTCCCTTCGCTTCCATCACACCCTCGTCACCCCCTCGCGTTGATCGGTCGATGAGCCGTGACAAGAACTCTTCTTGGCTCGGAGAAAAGCAACCACCCTCTTATTTTGTTGTCGTCTACAAATATTATTGGCAATTAACCGATAGAAGATGCATGATCCTACTCCCTCTGTCCCTTTGAAAGTGTTATTTTGGTTTCCATGCCGCTTGTTTCATCATTTGTCTTATTCAAATTTTTTGTATAAATATTATTTATTTTGTTATGACTTATTTTGTCATTTGAGATACTTTAATAATTATTTAATTAATTTATTATTTACATAATTTTTGCATAAAAACGAATGGTCAAACTCGATAGCCAAAAGTGAAAAACAACACTTTCAAAGGGACAGAGGGAGTAAGCGAGATAGTACGGTCTTACGCTACACACGAGGTTATGCCTCCAACGGTCCAAACATGTCTAGATGACGTGTCGTAGAACCCACACCCGCCTACCCCCACAACCGTGGATGCTCCGCAAAAAGTTAGGTGAACGCTAGTCCAAACACCACGCTTTGCACTATTGGTCACAGATTCTTGATGTTGGCGAAGGTTCCCCGGTCAAAGAGTCCCTTCACCAAGAACTAACGCTCTTTGCGAGACAATCTATCAATCCCGCAAGTTTATAACAACTAAGATAATATGCTTGAAAAGACAATAAGCCAAAAGATATTCACAAGCTTTCTTACCAAAGTGTAAGTAGCTTGTAGAGGTATTAAGCGTCGCGGTGCCGACAAGTCCGACACTCCTGACCTCCTAGGAGCCGCGAAACACCGAGGGCACTCCGACAACTCCGAGTAGAAGGAACAAAGTTTCCTTCTAGTTTTTCCCTCTCTCACACTCTAGAATTAGAAGAAGAAGAAGACTAATCTACTCTCTTGCTCAAGTGTGCTGATTTCTCCTTGTGTTGTGTGTTGAGGGAGAGGTAGAGAGCCTCCTTTATAGCTTGAGTGTAGGGGGGTCTTTTGAAATGTGCCTCCTCCCCTCCATTAAGGCCAAACCGACCAGAATAGGCGGTTTGGAGGTCCATCGCACCTGGTCCATGGTTCAACCGACGTTCCTGAGTAATGGAACCGCCACGTGAATACCTGGCCCCACCTGTCAGAAGGATTGTGCGGCCGCACCCTTAGGTGCGGTCGCACTCGGTCGGGCCCGATCCAGCCCAATCTTGGCATGTCATCCTCTTTTCGTTATCTTTGGGCTTGGTGTCGGTGTTGGAAGCCTGAGTTCGTGGCCCAACCAAGGTAAGTTGGCTTGGATTTGCCATTTGGCTCCTTTGGGCCTTTTTCTATTTATTGTTTTTATTCTTCTTTTCTTTGTATTTTGGCCCAAAGTGCACATATCCTTGAGTTGTACCTGCAAAGCCAAATATACACCAAAAACTATGGAATTTGTTAGTTTATAAACCCTATTTCTTGATTGTTTTGGTGTATGTTGATGGTTTTTGATCTATAGTTGGTTACTGTCAACAAACTCCCCCACACTTAGTCCTTTACTCGTCCTCGAGTGAAGGCACAGGGACTAAAGTGGTTCAATCTCCAAGATGTAGACCTGCATACAAGTTATTCCGGGCCTCACCGCTTTGTGAGCATTCAAAAGTGGCTACCAAGTTATCATAGAACAATTGAGCAATGGAATGGCCTAAATTCCCATCTTCTTGCTACTACTCATGTGCAAAGACTTGGTTGGTTTTTGAATTTTTGAAGGTAAAGTAGCAATGCTCCATGGTTGATTCTCACATAGTCACTCATTTCTTTCTCCTTGCCAAAGCACTCTTCTCTCTCACTCATCCTATCTTTTGCAGGTTTTGCGGGTCTTTTTGAGTGGAGTGATGCATACGCATTCCTCTGTATGTATTGTCGGGTCAAGTTCGGATCATTGAGGGAAGTGCCATACTCTTAGATCGAAAATGTGCAAGTGTGTGTGGAAATATTTGTAGTATTTTCGTGGTTACTCCTTGTCTCATGATCTCTTTTTCTTTTTTGTTCCGCTTTTGGAGAAATACAGGCTACTTTATTTCTCTCTTCATTTTTTTTGGACGAGTACTTGACTTCCTCGTCTTTATTTGGGACATTTGTCCATCTTTTCTTTCATACTTTTTCTCAGTAGCCTGTATTCTCTTTCTGCATGATACATTTGTGATGACAAGACACGATCATGGTAACAAAAATGGATGGAGTATTTATTTGGTGGATGAAAAAGGGTGCATGTTGTGCGCAATTCTCGGTGTGAGAATCGGCGTGTATATGTGGGTGTACGTGTTTTTTCGATCTTGGGAGTATGAGACTCTCTCAACATAGATATCGAACTTGCCAAAACTCAATACAAGAGGAAGTAGCTATAGTGGATATTCATGTCATAGTTCAGGGCTTTGGTAGGAATTTGTCTAAATCAAACCAGAGCATGCTTTATTTTTAAATTTTGAAATAAAACCAAGTCTCATTGCATAAGAGAGCAAGTGTCAAGTCATTCTACCATATCTCAGAGCTCAATTATTTAGATAATCATGGGGTCCCTAACAGTAGTTGCTCAACAAAGTATGGCTTTTAGCGAGGAATAAAGTGTATGCATGCCATGAATCAATTGGTAGACTAGAGATGAAGTTTTTTTGCCAACTTGGTTCAGGTTTAGCACATGTTTAATCATAGGAGGAGGAGAAAATATGTCACAAGTCGAAACTTTGAATTTATACATTGCGTACCTTTGACTTGTGAGAGACGAGTGCCTCCCCACACTTGTTTTTGTACCTATCTTTTTATTTCTTTTTTGCACAAGGACAAAAACAAGTGGAGACATACACAATATTCCAAAGACAAGCTTTATTGAATTCATAAATAATTTAAATACAAAATGAGGCGCACACAAGAAGGAAATACAAAATTATTTGGAAGGGAAATGGTGAAAATTTAAACTAGTGCGCGCCTAATTATTTGAGGGGAGGTAGAAACACTCAAGCGGGCCTCTTGAGGGCATGCTCCACATTGGCGGCTTTAGCGACCCCGACTAGCTTGGTCTTAAAGCCGAGGCGGAAGGAGTCTAACTCTTTTCTAATCTCTACATTCTCATCTTCCGCCGCTTCTACCTCGGTGGTGAGCCTTTTCACTAGCGTGCGCAAAAGAATTAACCCTAGCGTTCAGCATTGCTAGTGAAGGGACTTTAGGTACCGAGCTGCTGCCAGCTGTGTGCAGCGAGGTGGTGCCCTCGGAACGGCTCTCAAAAACGTTGGGAGCCTTCCTAGGTGCAGCCCGAGGTACCCTCATAGGACCCTCACTACTCAAGCGACTCTCAAACACGTTCGGGGCCTTTCTAGGGGCTGCCCGAGGGATACGAAGAGGAGCACTATGAGATGTCACTGGAGCTGAGGTCTTGGTAGGCTTCTTCATCAATCCTTTCCCACGCCCTCCCGCGGGTCTGTCGACACCAATGACGGTGTATGGGAAGCTAGCGTCGGAGGCGTGGAAGGACGATGTCTCCGTCGACGAGGAACGGGCGCCCATTGCTTCGGATGCCTTCCTCTTGATGCCAAGGGAGCCCACCGTGGGGGCGAGGGCGGCGCCCAAGGATGCTCTTGTGTGCCACCGACCTGCCTGTGGACACCATGTTGTTCCCTCCACTTGATGAATAGTTTGGAGGAGGGAGCATGGCAGAGGAGCGACGGATGATGGTTCAACCTCGTCACTTGAGAAGGAGAGGTCACCATCGCCGAGGGAGCAAAACGAGCGAGTGGAGTTGTAGAGGGAGAGAGCATGGCTCGCCATTGCTGCTGGTTGGTTGGGAATAGAGGAAGATTGGGGAAAGAAGAGAGCAAGAAGGAGATGTGTGAGGTGAAGAGAGGTAAGGGGTGGTATTTATAGGACAAAATGCACCCTCTGCCTCGTCCACGAATTAAATCGCCCGAGCAAATGCCATGAATGACATTCATGTGTAGGGAGGAGACAATGGGTGAAAACTTCGGTGCCATGGGAGCCGGATAGGTGCGGCCGCACCACTCGTGCGGGCGCACCATCCTCGTGTCCCCCCTGGTCGAGTTTTCGGCCAGGTTCCTAAATAGATTTGAAAAGTTGTGCCCCGCTGCTTTGCCACGCGAATTCGAGCCCTGATCCCCCGATCCTAATTTTGGTTTCTTTTTTATTTAATTTGAAGATAGAAAATGAATTGTGCAAAAAGATAAATTAATTAAGCAAGCACAAATCAGCATAAACTAGTGAGGGCAAAAAAAGGTAAAATAGTATGAACATGTCCTCACAAGTTTTTTTTGTATGCCGATTATCATAAACTATCTTCAAAATATAAATCTATTCTATCAAGCTCTTGGTTAAGATCGTGCAATGGCTCAAAGAAAAGCTTGAGGTGTTGACCGCTTTACCTTTTGGATATTACCTCTACGCTATCTTGGATTGTGATCGCACCATGTGGCGAAGTGTTGATGACGGTATATGGTCCTTTCCACTTGCTCCTCGGCTTTCCTTCGCCGAATAACTTCACCCGGAGTTGAATAAGAGTACCTTGTCGCCCGTGGTGAACTCCTTTAGATTAATGCGCCGATCATGCCATCTTTTTGTGCGCTCTTTGTAGAGCTTTTGCACTTTGTGGTACGCCTTTTCTCACCATTCTTCAAGTTCGTAGATTTGTCTCTCGACGGTTCTTCCCGGCGAAGTTTGACGTCCATGTTCCACTTCTTGATGGCCCAAAGAGCTCGATGTTCCAATTCAACCGGTAAATGGCAAGTTTTGCCATATACCAAATAAGGGTGACATGCCGATGGGGGCTTTGTATGCTTTGTCCGGTATGCCCAGAGAGCATCGAGGCAGACTTGTTCTTCCAAAATTTCCCCATCTCGCTGACCGCCTTTCGGGAGTATGTTTTTGATCTGCTTATTTGAGGTTTCAGCTTGCCCGCTGGTATGCGGATGATAAGGGGTAGCAATGTTGTGCTTGGTGCCAAATTCCTTCAGGAATGCCCTGAATGCTTTTGTCCACGAAGTGAGATCCTCCGTCACTTATCACCATGCATGGTGTTCAAACGGGGAAGATGACTTCGTGAAACATTTTGCGTGCGTGTTTGGCATCGCCAGCCTCGCATGGTAATGCTTCTACCCATTTTGACACATAGTCCACTTTGCCACCAGGATGTACTCGCAGTCATGGGACTTAGGGAATGGTCCCATGTAGTCAATGCCCCACACATCAAATATTTCTATTTGAAGGTTGTAGTGTAGGGGCATTGCATCACGAGCAGTGATGTTTCCAGTTCTTTAGCAGCTTGGGCATCTTCTGATGAATTCTTTTGTGTCTTCATACATGGTTGGCCAATAGAATCCGCACTACCAGATTTTGGCTTGTGTACGGAACACTCCAGTGTGGCCAGCGTAAGGTGATGCATGACATTTTTCAATGATTTGCATCCCCTCCTCCCTTGGTACGCATCTTCTTAACAAGCCATCACCGCATACTCTGTACAGATACGGTTCATCCCAAAGGTGTCGTCTGCTTTCCACTTGCAGCTTACGCTTGTCCTCTCTAGGTGGTACATAACCTGCAACCATATAGTTGACAATGTTTGCATACCATGGATTGGTGTCTGACACCTTTAGTAGCATGTCGTCGCGCATGTAGTCATTGATAGGTGGTTCCTGCATGTTAGTTACCTACATATGCGACAAATGATCTGCAACGGTATTCTCTACTCCCTTTTTATCTTTTATTTCTAGGTCGAACTCTTGGAGTAAAAGAATCCAGCGGATCAAGTGAGGTTTCACATCTTTCTTAGTGAGAAGATACTTAAGGGCAGCATGATTGGTATAAACGATTATCTTTGCACCCTGTTGCATTTCTTAAGCGCAATCACTAGAAACAGGTTTAGAACCCATCTCTAATAACGGCGCCAGAAATGCGCCGTTGACATTCCTAAGTGAAACCACCGTGTCGGTGATAACACTAGGTACATCAACGGTGATAGATCTTGCCTAAGAAGATATTCATCCGCAAGCGCGGACGGATCTATCATTGTAGCATTTCACCCGAAGTATTTAGGGTATCGTTATTTATATTTTCCCAAAGGAAGGCATGGTGGAAAAGGATCTAATAGAGACATGAACAGGATAACATGACTATGTAATGGACCAATGCTCATAACAGGGATATAAAAGAACGGTAAAGGGATAACTTGACACACTCACTCAAGCCAAACTCAAGGATAAAGATAAATAAGGAATAAAAGAAAGACCTAAGTGGAGCATACAGATTCTAGTCATGGCTGTGCATAGAACCAGTTGATAGTCGACAACACGCATGAGCGAGGAGGTCTGAGCTGAGAATGAAATGGACGGGGAGACCTCCCTGAGCATCCGCCCTGAAGGAAGGCATTTACAAACTCCTACAAAGACACACGAAACGGGGGGATTTCAAGGGACGGTCAAGGCTTGTCACGACCAAGCCGCCTACCCCTCAACCGTGGCATGCACTCAAATTCGTAGGATACCCGGCATCCGGACACCACGTCTGCACACTAGGACACTACCCATGTCCCCCATGGCCCCCACCCTACGAATGGACGGAATAGGATACGAGCAAGCCCCGAAGGACACAACGAACCGTCATTCAGCACAATCCCGACACTACCCAATTATATTGCATGAATGGTTTAAGCATAAAGTTCTATATGACGATATCATAACATAGAAACTATAGACTAGTTCATGTGTCATGATCATGTCAAGAACAACATGTTAGATCATAGGATAAATCACGAGGTATAGAAATAACATGAAGACTCTAGTCCTAATGCACAACCAAGATAAGATAAGAGCAGGGGCTTTGGAAGAATACCATAGAAAGATTTATTCCCTAATCCATCTTCCAAGGAGCCAAGCCCTCCTTGGTAGCTTTGCCTAGCTCCACATCCTAAACTACTAAGAAGAGGAAGAAGAAGAAGTAGAAGAAGAAGAAAGGAAGAAGAAGAAGAAGAAGAAGAAAGGGAGAAGAGGAAGAAGAAGAAGAGAGAGGCTACATTGTGAGGTGTGTGTTGAGAGAGGGAGAGAGGGGGGGCCTACTTATATACTTGGAGGAGGGGCCTAAGTGCTAATTTACATCAAAACCGACACGTAAACCTTCCTTGTATGCAAACCGACCAACGCAGGCGAAACCCCGTTTGGAAAGTGCACGAACCGCCTCCCCCGAGGCTGGGCCGAAACCGCCCCCTCGAGGGTGCGGTGCCGCACCACCAGTGGTGCGCCGCGCACCCCCCCGGCTCGGCCTGCCCGGTCTCGGTGGGGTGTCGCTCTTTAAGCCCTGAAAAGTTGTGGGCAGTACGTACTCGCCCGGTGGTGATGTTTTGGGTCGATTTGCTCTTGGGCTTGGGTTTTGCAATAATGCGCTTTCTCGGAAGGCGTATTTTGGTCGATTTTCCACTTGCTTTTATTATAAATCTACAAAATAAAATATAAGGCACTACAAGTGGAATTTATTAGTGGTAAATGCATATGAGTATAAAAAGGCTTAATTTTTCTCCCTTTATGGTAGTAAGTTGATTCGGAAAAATATGTCGTTGGTTACCGTCAACACACCCACTAAGTAAGAGCGAAATTTTTCGATAGCGAAGACTACTGCTAGGAGCTCTTTTTTCTATGGTGGCATAGTTAAGCTAGGCTCCTGTTAGGGTCTTGCTGGCATATGCGATAGCATGCTGCTTTTTGTCTTTGGTTTGACCTAAGACCGCACCAATGTTGACACTCAATTAATGCATATTTTATTACCCCCCGTTGTGAACTAAAAATACAATATTACATGTCAAATCATAACCAAATATTATTTATCTGACGAGTTCCACGAGTTTTGGTGCTCCAGTTGTTTTGCAGGAATTTCTAATTTTTCGTAGATAAAAACTATCAAAAACGATGAAACAGAGTACACCATTGCGAAGAGCTCATCGCGCGATCAAAATGGACATATCATTTGATATATTTGGACCCCGGAGTGAAAAGATATGAGATGAAGAAAAATCACATGAAATAATGTCCTACACGCCTACGTGAGCGGTGCCATCGCGCGGCCTATCCAAGCGCGACACGTGGCGGGCCAATCTCCACGCCGCTGAACGCATAGCGCCGCTACGGTCGATGAAATTTGAATTCACCGCCAATTGCGCCGCGACACGCGGGCGCCGAATTTTCCACCGCTTGCGCGCGGAGCGGCGGAAGCGCCGCCGGCCGGCCACGCGTGGCGCGGGGGGGAGCGGATGGCGCGCAGCGGTGGCACGGCTCGCGACGCATGAGCCGACCGGGCCGCGGTTTTCGCCCGGTTCGCCGGTTCAGCGCCCAGAACCCGCTTTTCTCCCCGTAAACGCAGAATCAGCCCATTCATGCAATTTGGCTCGTTCAAGGCTTTCCCCGCGTGGTTCTTCTTCGGTTTTCGCCACGAGTCGGTTTGGAGGACATTTTCCCGTGAATCAATGACAACCATCAATGCAGAGGCGGTTGCATGTGTCAATTAGCAATTAGACCCCTCCTCTCTGCTATATAAAGAGGGGCACACTACACATTAGACAACACAACACACTAAACTAGCATTTCATTTACACATCCTACACAATGTAGTGGTGTCCCTCTAAGTGTTCTTCACCTAGTTGTATAAGTTAGAAAAGAGGAAGAGAGGAGAGGGAAGAGCGGAGAAGGAGCCGAAATTGTTCGTGTTCTTCTCAACCTTGTACCTCTGCGGAGACGACTCTTTGTGAGCAATATCCGGGTTATCTAATGGTAATTTCTTGATTATTATTTTACTAAATTCAGTCCTTACTTTATTTTGCTTATGGATCTCCGTTCGACCGAAGGCTCTAGTTTTTACGTGAAACTAGTTTCGTACTCTCTAGTGTAGACGTGGTGTCTGGGCTAGAGTTTACCTGAGATTGCGCCCCATGCTACGGAATAGTTGTGGTAGCCCCGGAGGTGACAGCTCCGACCGGGCCTTTGTAGTCCACCACGTACGTGTTAGTGTTTTCATAGAGCTTTTGGCGGCCTGACCCCGATTACCGTTTCCCAGTCTTTTCGAGAATTGGAAAGGTACCGCTGCTCCGAAGTAAGTAGGGTCTAGTAAGCCTGAACCTTAGTATTTAGTAATCTTGGGAAAACCTTAGAGAACCCCTCTCTACCTAGAAAAATATTTATCTATCTTATCCCATGAAACAAATAGCGCGCTATAGCGCGCCAATTCAAACGTCGCGACGCTATTGTCAATTTCCACGCTATTGGTGCTATAGCACGCTATTGCGCCACTAAAGCGCGCTATTTCCACGCTATTGCACCACTAAAGCGCGCTATTTCCGCGCTACTGGGCTATAGCGGCAGCAGTAGGTTGGCGCTACTGCGCATAGCTGGCACTATAGCACGGCTATAGCGGCGCTATAGCGGCGAATAGCGTCCAGAAAAGCCCGACGCTATTTCTCATAGCCCGTGATCAAAAACATGGATCTTATCTCTTGGACGTACTTGATCCCTTCTAGTTCACTTCTCGTTCCCCATGGAAATCGATACCCTGAATACTCCGGGTGAAAGCTACAACGGTACTTTCCGTGCGCTTGCGGATTTATCTGTGTGCGTTAAAAGAATACCAACAACCAACGGCATAGTTGCTAGCATCGCACATGATTTCAAACGGCAACAACCAATCCGGGGGTTGGATGATCGGAGCCGAGATGAGTGCTTTCTTAAGGGTTTCGAAAGTGTGCATGCACTCATCTGTGAAGTCAAAAGGTGCATCCTTAGCTAGCGGGTTCATGAGGGGTCTAGAGATTTGTGAGAAATCTTTTATGAATCTCCTGTAGAACCCTGCATGACCTAGGAAGCTGTGGATCCCTTTGACATTCACTAGGGGTGGTAGCTTTTTGATAACGTCTATCTTAGCTCTGTCTACCTCAATCCCTCTCTCGGACACTAAGTGTCCAAGAACGATGCCTTCTCGGACCATAAAATGGCACTTTTCCCAGTTGAGCACCAGGTCCTTTTCTTGGCATCGCTGCAAGACCTTGTCTAAGTTTTCCAGACAACTTTCGAAAGTCTTACCATAGACTGAAAAGTCATCCATGAAGACTTCCATGATCTCTTCAATCATGTCTGAGAAAATAGACATCATACACCGCTGAAAAGAAGCAGGTGCATTACACGGCCCAAATGACATTCTACGGTAGGCATACATTACGTATGGGCATGTGAAGGTGGTCATGCTCGGTCATCGTGGTGGATCGATTTGGTGGTAAACTGCTGAAATACCCGTCAAGGAAACAGAAGAATGAGTGTTTTGCTAACCGCTCTAACATTTCGTCAATGAAAGGTAGCGGGAAGTGATCTTTCTTCGTTGCCTTGTTAAGTTTTCTATAGTCGATGCACATTCTCCACCCTGTGACTTGCCTTTGTGGAATGAGCTCGTTCTTAGAGTTCTCAACGACCATCATTCCTCCCTTTTTAGGGACCACTTGGACCGGGCTAACCCAATCGCCGTGTGGTACAGATAAAATTATCCCTGTGAAGAAGTTTGAGAACTTCCTTCTTCACGACTTCACGCATCGCGTTATTGAGCCTTCTCTCGGGTTCGCGTGATGGGGTGCTTTGGAAGAGTCAATAGGAATGCGATGTGTGCAGAGTGTTGGGCTTACCCCTTTCGTGTCTTGTAAGGAATACTCAAAGACCGATCTATGTTTCTCTAAAACGGCTATGAGTTGAGTCGCCTCCCGGTCACTAAGTTTATCACTAATGATAACCGGAGTTTGTGTGTCGCCGTTTAGGAAGACATAGCGTAGGCCAGGGGGCAGGGGTTTAAGCTCAACTGAGGCCGAAGTTAGCTCTTCCTCTTGGGGAAGTTCTATGGTTTCCCCTGAGTTGTCCTCTTCTTCTATGAAGAATTGGACGTCTTTTTCTAGGTCCGTCTCAGGGTTATCATAGAGCATAACTCCCATGACCTCCTCGGGCGTGTCATACTCATGGAGGGAGTCTGTCACCGAGTTTTTAGCTCGAGTGACTGGAATGGACAAAGTTTTTCCTCCCAGTTTGACATCTAAATCCCCGAATTTTGGTAGATCAAGAATCTTTTCCAAGGGATGCCCGATCAGGATGTCAAAATCTTGGTGTGGGACACAGATATTTTGGCTATCCTTAGCTAGGCTAAATACAAAATGAAAGCCCATCGTGGGATAAGCCCAATCCGTGAATGAAAGAACAAGGCTAGACACCGCTCGCTTCGATCAAGCTCGAGGTCGATCGACGGGCGGCGCTCCGCCTCGAACGAGCTCCCGCGAGTACGAGCTCTCGGCTACGAGCTCGAGCTCAAGCCAACGACCATCTCTCCATCTCAAACGGGCTCCCTACGGTGTGAGCTCTTCAACATCGGGCCAGCCCCGAGCTCGAGCTCGATCGACGAGCTCACTTCCGCCGAACGAGCTCCCCGCAGCACGATTCCCAACCAACAAATGGTTTGGGGCACAACGTTGATCAACGAGGCCGCAGCTACTTGTCGGGCGCCGCAACCTATAGCGGGATATCGTTAGGAGAATGAAATCCCCGAAGGCACACGCGGTATGGCTCAATAGGTCATGCCATGCCGCACCGAACACTACGGACAAGCACTACACGACAAGGATGACTCGACGAACGGCAGCCGAGCTCCCCGCCGAGCTCTCCTGTCCACACATTTTCCCTACGACACCAAGCACGGAAAGCATTTACGCCGGCGGCGCCACCGCAGTTCGAGCACGGACACGATATGCTGCTCCCGATGCTTGACAAGACGTATAGGCAACGGCGGTGGCGTAGCGAGCTCGATGTCCCCTTCACCACCGACCGCCGAGCTCCGAGCTCGGCGGTTAGGGCGCACGGACCTCGAATATGGAGCCGCCCCTACGAAGTCTACCCCGATCGGACAAGCTGCTGCGCAGGATCGGCGGCGACGCACGCACGCCAAGGTCCGGCGTGCCCGACAGGCCCGCGACATTTTCCTCTTTACCCCTCGAATTTGTATTCCTTGTCTCCCTAAGTCCCTCGCCTCGATGACCGCCCTCAGACGCCCTTGCGACTATAAAAGGGGAGGCTTGGCCATTGGAAGGGGGCAAGCTCTCAAGCACACCAAAGAACCGACTCACAATTCACTCGACCACACACCTCCACGTAGACCCGGGAGCTCATTTCCCTCTCGCCCCGCTAGAGCCCCGATACGAGCATTTGAGCTCGGATAGTGCAGACCACCGGACTAGGTGCGCCCGATTAGCCCCAAACCAAACAAAACAACGTTGAAGGAATATGGGATCGCTACGCTAGCCGTAAAACGAAAATTTTCTACCCATAAACCAAGGATCTACTGCTAGTTATAGATCACGGGATTACCACTAGACGCCAAGCAGTGCAAAGGAAGCGTCGACCCTTGACGTGGATGTGCGCTGTCGCAAAGCGGTGCCATGCGGTTGCGTGTGTTGGTGTTTCTTAGCGTAAGCAGAATAGTCCGCAAGCGCACGGAAATACCGTTGTAGCACTTCACCCTAAGTGTTCAGGGTATCGATTTCCACAGGAACGGGTGTTAAGTCAGGGCTCGACTAGCTACCGGGAGGAAGATGGAAAGGGTGAACTGGGTAGTGAGTTTCTACTATAGAGGATTATCCTAAAGCCAAATTACTTCTTTTCTTATACGTTCACGTAAGCCACCGCCTCCCCGGTCCCGCGGAAGGGTCCGGCCTCCGACTACCGCACAACCCGGACGTGGAGGAATACTAAGGTCGAAACAGGGGCTGTCACCACACCACCTACCTCACTACCGTGGACTGATTGGTAAATGAGGGTGACTTGTAGTTTAGACACCACGTCTACACTACTTATCACGCGTACTCTAGCGTTGGCGGGAGCATCCGTCTTCATCGGGAGTCCTCTACTAGAGCATCTACCGATATGGTAAACAACGAACCGGTGAACGTATAATTAAAGTAATAATTTAAACTCGAAGATAATTATCGTAGATAGAACACGGATCTCTTACTCAAACTAGTAGGATGATCCGTAGAGGTACAAGTGCGGAGACGGGAGCCGACGGGTTCGAACTCCGTCCCGCCTCGAGGCGTAGGGTCGCTACTCCTCTTCTCCACACTTCCTCCTCTCTCACTCCCTTCTACTTCTAACTTGGCTCCTTTCCTCTACTCCAATGTGTACTAAGTGTGATGGAGTGGAGTGTGTGAATGGAGTGTAATGATGTGTATGATGATCAATGTCTCCCCTTTGATGATGAGGGGTGCCTCTCTTTATATAGTGGAGAGGATGAGGGAATGGAGGGCTCCCCTTGCTTCGAGCTGTTCTTGGCGGGAACGAAAAATTTGCACCACATGCAACCGCCCGCTTGAAAGTCGCTCCAACCGCCGGAGAAAAGGGGGGGAACATCCGCCGAAAATCTCGCCGGCCGGCCGCAGGCGGCACGGCCGGCCCAAGTTTGGCCGGCCGAGCCGGGCTCTCGTGTGCCACCTCTTGGTCCACTTTGGTCCATTGTCACGTAGGTGTGTCGGCCCGTTTTACGCTTGATTTGGACTGTTGGCCTTCCCTTGACAAGGCGTAGTCCTGGTTTTGTGCTTTCATTGTTGATTGGGCGGTTTGTACTAGTTTCCACTTTTGTTCCCGCAAAATATGTTTTCGACCAATACAAGTGGAACTAGGTTAGAAATAAATGCATATGCACCATGAGATTGTTTATTTTCCTTGGAATGAACCTGAGTTGGCGGTGTTAAATGCTTTCGATAATGACCGCCAACAACTCCCCCACACTTGGCTTTTACTGCGTCCTCGAGTAAAGTTGAACTTTTAGGGTTTTCATGAGGTTGTTTGCTTTTTGTCAATAACCAAAATGTTCTACCACATTACCTTGAATGATCATGCAATGGAGATAAGCGGGAGTTCTTTCTTTCTACTTACACTTTGCACAAATAGACTTGGTTGTTTTTTTTTTTTGAAAAGAATTTGTGTTACGTTCCCCAGCTTAATCAAACTTGAGAGTACCAACAAAATTGCTTACTTCCTTGTGCGAAATGTCAAGTCAATTTCTAGATTAATGGAGAGAAGTGTCATATTCCTAGATCAAAAGATGTGCATGGGTAATGTTCTTTTTTGGTTATGATGCCTCTTTGCATTCAAAGGGTCATGGGCTTGCTATTTTTTTTTTATTTTGGAGAAGTGGGCTCTACTCGCCCTCGGACACTTGTCCATTATTTCTTCTCTTTTTTATTTGGAGAAGTGGGCTCTACTCGCCCTCGGACACTTGTCCATTATTTCTTCTCTTTTTTTTTAGAGATAGGCGGGCATCGATGTACCCATTGTTTTCTATGTGGGCACGTGCCCATTTTTTTTAGCACAGCCCATGACTTTGAAGCATACAGGTTTCATCATATTCGAAATATCAATTTATTTGTGCACATGTACTTTGATCTTGGGACCATGAAACTTTCTCAAACATTAATCTTTGAATTTGACGAGATGCAATAAATAAGGAAGTAGCTATTTTGTTTGAATCTTGGTTCATGTTTTGATTATCCTGGAACATTATTTTGAGTTATTTATCTTTAAATAGGAAAAACCAAGTCTTATTTGCACAGAAGGAGAAATTCAAGTAATCATGCTCTCTCAAAGCACAAGAATTCGAGATAATATGTGGCTCTTTTTATAAAGGATTGACAGAAAGGATAAAGTTTGTCTATGATTTTAAGTTAGTATATGAATTTAATCTCCCCACACTTGTTTCTTTTATAGAAGTTAACGAGAAAATAGAGAAACAAGTGCACAAAGAAATATTCAAAGACAAACTTTATTGATCTTCAGGCTATTACAAAATAAATGGAAATAAAAAAAATGCGAGGAATTAAAAAGCCCGAAACAAGCGGATGATTTTTACTCGGAGTGTATGATACTCCAAATATTTTTGCTAGCTTTGCCACCCTATTGTTAAACTTGAACTCTTCGATTTCCATGTCATCGGTGAGGTGGCGCAATTTTGTGCGTAAAGTATCTAATTCCTCTATGGCCTCCCAAAGAAAGGTCCTTAAGGGCTTCATATTTTTCTAGCAAGGAAAGTGGTGGAGCCTTGCTTTCTTCCCCCGTCACTATCTGTAGTCCTAGTGACTTGAGGTGTCCTAACGAACCTTTCACCGAGGGATGGCCTAGTGAAACTCTCAACATGGGGTTTGCGCATGAGTCCTTTTGGCGTACCCCCCTCACCGGCTTTTCCGTACCGTAGATGAAAAACGACCGCCGTGGGTAGTTGGAGGAGGTGCTAGAGCTGGCCTTTCTTTTGTGGTTTTTCCGGGTCGACTTAGTGAGACTAAGGGGCTCTCGCTACAAAACAATTCTTGTGTTCTAATGGGAGAGTTGCCGGGAACTTGTGTTGTGGCCGGCCATGGGGTAGGTTGAGCAAGTAGAAAAAGGGAGAAGAGATGGTTTTTGGTGTGATTTGTCATGAGGAACTTGAGGTTCAATTTATAGAGTTCTACGTCGAACCGTGACCGTGCACCACGGGGGGTTGGGATAGGATCGCCGGGATTAATCCGTGTGAGAAAACAGGGAGGCACGGGGGCGCAAAAGCGGGCCGGCCGCCCCATGCGCCGGCCGCCGCAGCCCACCAATGCCCCTTGCGCATCGACTTTTTCCCATGATCATTATCTTATCTGAACTCTTTTTGCTATAGTGGTGCAACGGAGAAAAACCCCGTTTAGGCAATGTTTTTCTTTATTTTAGAAAAAGAAAAGAAAAAGAAAAAAAAGGTTATGTGCTTTTTTTTTTTTATTTAATAGTTTTATTGTGTTTTCTTTCCAATATGTTGGTAGCAATTATGGAATTATTTTTTATATTGTTCAAAATCTACCAATATTATTTTCTCTATATATTTATTTGGAGAAGGCTCAAGGAAAACTTTTAAACGTTGGCCATTTACCTTTGATAAATTACCCGAATCGCGTCGGTGATGGTGATTGCGCCATGAGGTGCGACGTCGACGACGGTGTATGGCCCCTTCCATTTGTCGCTGCCTTCCCTCCACCGAATAGCTTCACACGAGAGTTAAAGAGTAATACCTTGTCTCCTTTCGTGGGAAAGTTTTCTGTTGGATTCTGGTGGTCGTGCCATCTTTTGTTCTTTCTTTGTATAGCTTGGCACTTGTGATACGCCTTCTCCCCTCCATTCCTCTAGCTCGGTTAATTTGCTTTTTGTCTATTTTTTCCGGCTAGCTTAAGGTCCATGTTCCATGTCTTGATTGCCCAATAGGCTCGATGTTCGAGTTCTACCGGCAAGTGACAACTTTTTCCATAGACCGCTTGGAATGGTGTCATGTCAATGGGGGTCTTATAAGCTGTCCCGTTTGCCCGTAGTGCATCGGTAGCTTGTCTTTCCAAACCCTTCCCCATTGCATTGACATTTTTCTCGCAAAATGTTCTTGATTTGCTTGTTCGACGTTTACGCTTGGCCGCTTGTCCGAGGATGGTAAGGTGTGGCTATATTGTGCTTAGATCCCAGCTCTCGTAAGAAAGCTCGAAAGGATCTGCTCTATGAAGTGTGATCCTCCATCACTTATGACCATCCTTGGTGTTCCAAACCTCGGAAAATGATCTCATGGAACATTTTCCGGCATGTTTGGCATCGCCGGCAAGTGGCAGGCCGAGCTTCGACCCACTTGGACACGTGAGTCGACCGCGATGAGGATGTACTCACTATCATGGGACTTTGGGAAAGGTCCCATGAAGTCAATACCCCAAACATCGAAGACTTCCACTTGAGATTGTAGTTGAGGGGCATTGCATTTCTTGATGTGATTCCTCCTTGCAAAATGACACTTTTTGGCATCTTCTCGATGAATTCTCTTGTGTCTTGGTACATCGTTGGCGGAGAACCGCGACCGCCAAATCTTGGCTTGAGTGCGATGTACTCCATAATGGCCTCCGTGCGGGGGCTGCATGGCATTTTTCAATGATTTGTCGTCCCCTCTCTCTCGTGGGTACACATCTCCTTAGCATGCCGTCGGCACATACTACGTATAGGTACGGATCATCCCGTGTGGCGGCGACTCTCAACTTGCAACTTGTGCCTCGGATTCGCCGGTGGTACGTAACCCAAACCATGTAATTCACAATATCTGCATACCATGGGGTTACGCCCTCCACCTTGAGGAGCATGTCGTCGCAGAGGGAAATCGTTGATCGGTAACTCCCATGTTAGTGAATTGCAAACGCGACAAATGATCCAAGAACAATGCTGTTCTCTACTCCTTTCTTGTCTTTAATTTCTAAATCAAATTCTTGGAGTAAGAGAATCCATCTTATCAATCTGGGTTTAGCATCTTTCTTAGTGAGCAAGTATTTCAATGCAAAGATGATCGGTGTAGACAATTACTTTGGATCCCACTAAGTAAGACCTAAACTTATCGATAGCAAACACTATAGCCGTGAGCTCTTTTTTTCAGTTGTGGCATAGTTTAGTTGAGCTCCATTTAGTGTTTTGCTGGCATAGGCAATCGCGTGATGCTTTTTATCTTTGGTTTGGCCAAGGACCGCACCAACGGGCGTAATCACTAGCATCACACATGATTTCAAAAGGCAAATGTACCAATCTGGTGGTTGAATGATTGGTGCTGAGATGAGTGCTTTCTTAATGGTGAGAAAAGCTTTCATGCACTCATTAGTGAACGTAAAAGGCACATCCTTAGCTAGCGTGCTTGTCAACGGTCTAGAAGTTTGTGAGAAATCTTTTATGAACCGTCTATAAAATCCTCGCGTGGCCTAGAAAGCTACGGATTCCTTTCACGTTCACGCGAGGTAGTTTTTTCAATCACTTCAATTTTTGCTTTGTCTACCTCAATCCCTCTTTCGGACACTAGGTGTCCAAGGACGATGCCCTCTCGGACCATTGTTGATGCTCTTTTAATGCATGTTTTATTACCACCAAAGTGAACCACCAATACAATATTACATGTGAAAACATAACCAAACATTATTTATGTGACGAGTTCCACGAGTTTTGGTGTTTCAAGTTGTTTTGCAGGAATGTTGTGGAAATAGAAATAAAGTATGCCAAATAAAGTGGAAAGTGCAATGTCAGAAATACGCCCGAGAGAGCAAAGGAAAGCCAATAGGCCAAAGCCACATCAATCAAGCCCAAGAAATGGAAGCCCAAATCAAGTTCGGGTCCAGTTTGGACTGCAGGACCACCCCGGAGTATTTTGGGCATAACTTTCTCATACGAACTCGGTTTTCAGCGATCCACCACTTTCGAAACGAAGCTTACTCCGAGGCCCACACACTCCTACAAAGTTTCAGCCCAAACGGAGCCAATTTGGGGGCGGCCGGCGCAAGGGGGCGGCCGGCCCGTAAATGAGGCGGTTCGGGCCCATCTTTCTCCGGCGGTTCGTCCCGGGTCCGTAGCGGCGGTTGCATGCGGTGCATTTCAGTTCCCGCCATGTTTTCCCGCCAAAACACCACGAGTGGAGCATGACCACCCATTTTCACCTCTCCTCAACTATAAATATAGGGGCACCCCCTCCATCTTTACACACAACACACTGCACACTTGTGCTTCAATTTCCACATCCTCCACCATGTAGTGGTGTCCCTCTAGGTGTTCTTCACCTAGTTGTATAGATTAGAAAAGAGGAAGAGAGGAGAGGGAAGAGTGAAGAGGAGGAGCCGGGGTTTGTCGGATCCTTCTCAACCTTTGTACCTCTACGGAGCCGATTCCTTTGTGAGTAATATCCAGGTTATCTTATGGTAATTTCTTGATTATTATTTTACTAAATTCAGTGCTTACTTTATTTTACTTGCTGGATCTCCGTTCGAATCGAAGGCTCTAGTTTTTACGTGAAACTAGTTTCAGAATCGCTAGCGTAGACATGGTGTCCGGGCTAGAGTTTACCCGAGATTGCGCCCAATGCTACTGAATAGTTGTGGTAGCCCCTGGGGTGACAAATCCGACCAGGCCTTTGTAGTCCACCACGTGCGTGTTGGTGTTTTTCAGAGAGCTTTAGGCGGCCCGACCCCGATTACCGTTTCCCAGTCTTTTCGAGAATCGGAAAGGTTCCGCTGCTCCAAGTAAGTAGGGTTTAGTAAGCCCGAACTTTGGTATTTAGTAATCTTGAGAAAACCTTAGAGAACCCCTCTCTACCTACAAAAATATATATATCTATCTTGTCTCACGGGCGTACTTGATCCCTTCTAGTTCACTTCGTTCCCGTGGAAATCGATACCCTCGAATACTGCGGGTGAAAGCTACAACGGTACTTTCCGTGCGCTTTGGATTTATCCGTGTGCGTTAAAAATACCAACAACCATGAAATGGCACTTTTCCCAATTTAGTACTGTGTCCTTCTCTTGGCATCGTTGCAAGACTCGATCTAAATTCTCAAGACAGGTTGTCAAAGGTTTTTCCATAGACGGAGAAATCGTCCATGAATACCTCCATGATTTCCTCAATCATGTCTCGAGAATATTGACATCATGCACCGTTGGAATGATGCGGGTGCATTACACAACCCGAATGACATTCTCCTATACGCCGTGCGCTCCATACGGGCATGTGAAAGTTGTCTTGCTTTTGATCGTCGGGGTGGATGGGAATTTGGTGATAACCTGAATACCCATCGAGGAAACAAGAAGAAAGAGTGTTTAAGCTAACCGCTCCAACATTTCATCAATGAAGGGGAGCGAAAGTGATCTTTCTTTTGTTGCCGCATTGAGTTTTCGTAATCAATGCACATTCTCCACCCCGTGACGGCACGCCGTGGAATTAATTCATTTTTAGCCTTTTCAATTACCGTCATGCCTCCTTTCTTTGGTACCACCCTCGACAGGGGCTAACCGGTCGTTGTGTGGTACGGGATAGATATCCCTGCGTGAAGAAGTTTGAGGACTTCCTTCTTCACGACTTCTCTCATCTCATTATTGAGCCGGCGTTGTGGTTCGCGTGAGGGTGATTTTTCCGGTCAACGGGGATGCGATGAGAGCAAATTAGAGGGCTAATCCCTTTTAGATCATGTAATGAATACCCTAAGACTGTCCTATGTTTTTCCAAATTTTTGATTAATTTGGATGACTCCTCGGCCCGGTTAGTTTGTCACCGATAATTACGAGAGCATTTTTATCGTTGTTTAGAAAAACATAAGCGCAAAACCTTCGGAAGGGCTTTTAGCTCAATGGGAGGTGGTGCCGTTTCTTCTTCTTCTTTAGGGAGATCGATAAATTCATCTATCTCGCTAATTTCTTCAACGAAGAATTTGGAGTCTCTTTCTAAGGATTCTTCAGAGTTTCAAAAGGTATTTTTGGCACCACCTCTATGGTTTTATTGAGGGACGGGGGGTTCAGCTATTGTGTTTTTGGATTTTTGTATGGGTAGCGTGAACGTGTCCCTTCCTAATTTAACATCTAACTCCCCTGTAATTGGTGGATCAGTGAATAATTTTTCTAGGGATGGCCAATTAGAATGTCGAAATCCTCAATGTCAAAGATGTGAAAATCAAGGCTCATTCCGACACCTTCATGGTAAAGAGACACATTATGTAAAACCCCCAACCCTTGGAGAGTTGAACGCATATCAGCTCTAAAAGTTTTTATTGTGGGCCAGCGTTTCTCTTCCTCAAAAATAAGTTTGGGCATAAATTTGTGACATGATGTTGATGCCCACGGTTGGGTTATACAATACCGTTCTTTGTTTTCTTTTTATTATGCATTGGATGGGGAACGAGGGAGTACGAATCCGAATTTCTTCGTAAGACCCACTCATTCTCGTGTACCCATTCGCTACTCATGAAAGATGTTAACCCCATGATTGACTCTCGTGAGAGAGTCGGTGCTTAAGGGTTCTCTAGGGGTGACAGAACTGGTGGTCTCTTTATCGACTTCGTATTTTGAGGTATTTCGAAATCATCAAGAAATACGTCCTCAATATACGGGAGGTCTCCCGTAGGGGTTCCTCCTTTGGTTTGGGGTTCGGTATTTTCGTGAGGTTCGGCTTGAAGCGACGAAACCTCTTCGACATCGGCTCAACACGGACGGGTTCTAGAGGAGGGGTGTTTTCAAGTATTCGGTCTAAAAGGGCTTCCCCTTCCTCTCGTGGTTTTGTGTGTAAACGACCCTCCCGCGGCCGTGTCTAATCGTAGGGCGCACTCTCTAGTCAAACCTAGCCGTAAATGCCGAAGCAAAGACATGGTCGAGAATGGATAGTTCTGGACCGCCTGATGTTAAAATTGGGAATCGTCCCTGTGCCGCACCTAACGACTCCTTCTCTCCCGATGGAAGCAGATTATCTCTTGACGGAGGGAAGCAAATTGGGGATATAGGAAGAAAGCTTGGCAAAACCTTGCCCGCAATTCTTCCCAATCACCGCTACCTTCCCTACGTTGTGGTCGAACCCACCCATTTTTAGCTCTCTCTTCAAGTGAGAAAGGGAATAACTTCCACCTCAACGTGTCTTGTGACATGCCTTCAATGGTGAGGCAAGCACAGAGTTGCTCGAACTCCCTCGGTGATGGTATGGATTTTCGTAATCATAACCCGAGAAAGGATTGATCCCGAACCATGGCCGTGAGGGCGCCGGCGAACTCATAACTTCGAAGCTGTGATGGGCTTCAAGAAGATGGGCATTCTAAGAGCTCGCCACTTTCGGAGCGCATAGTTTTGCAATAGTTGGGTGCTCCATAATTTTTTAGATTTTTGTTTTAATGGCGGGGGTGGAAATGGATAATGTAGGATACACGGGTAGACTAGGTTCAAGACTATAACGACAACCGTTCCCAAGAACGGCGCCGTAAATGCTTGTTGGTGTTTCTTAGCGTAGCGTAATAGTCCGCAAGCGCACGGAAATACTGTTGTAGCACTTCACCCGTAAGTGTTCGGGGTATCGATTTCCACGAGGAACGGGTGTTAAGTCGCCTCGACTAGCTACCGAGGAAGATGGAAAGGGGTGAACTGGGTAGTGAGTTTCTACTACGAGGATTATCCTAAAAGCCAAATTACTTCTTTTCTTATATCGTTCACGTAGCCACCGGCCTCCCCGGGTTCGCGAGAAGGGTCCGGCCTCGGACTACCGCCTGGCCGGACGTGGAAGAATACTAAGGTCGAACAGGGGCTGTCACCACCGCGCCTACCTCACTACCGTGGACTGATTGGTAAACGAGGGTGACTTGTAGTTTAGACACCACGTCTACACTACTTATCACGCACTCTAGCATTGGCCAGAGCATCCGTCTTCATCGAGTCCTCTACTAGAGCATCTACCGATATGGTAAACAACGAACCGTGAACGATAATTAAAGTAATAATTTAAACTCGAAGATAATTATCAGATAGAACACGGATCTCTTACTCAAACTAGTAGGATGATCCGTAGAGGTACAAGTGCGAGACGGAGCCGACAGGTTCGAACTCCGTGCACTTTGAGGCGCGTAGGGTCGCTACTCCTCTTCTCCACACTTCCTCCTCTCTCACTCCCTTCTACTTCTAACTTGGCTCCTTTCCTCTACTCCAATGTGTACTAAGTGTGATGGAGTGGAGTGTGTGAATGGAGTGTAATGATGTGTATGATGATCAATGTCTCCCCTTTGATGATGAGGGGTGCCTCTCTTTATATAGTGGAGAGGATGAGGGAATGGAGGGCTCCCCTTGCTTCGAAATGTTCTTGGCGGAACGAAAATTTGCACCACATGCAACCGCCGCTTGAAAGTCGCCCGAACCGCCCGAGAAAAGGGAGGGAACATCCGGCCGAAAATCATGCCGGGCGGTGCAAGGGGTCGCCGCCCAAGTTTGGCCCGGCTTCGAGCCGCTCGCGTGCCACCTCTTGGTCCACTTTGGTCCATTGTCACGTAGGTGCGTCGGCCCGTTTCTCGCTGATTTCGGACCGTTGGCCTTCCCTTGACAAGGCGTAGTCCTGGTTTTTGTGCTTTCATTGTTGATTGGGCGGATTTGTACTAGTTTCCACTTTTGTTCCTGCAAAATATGTTTTCGACCAATACAAGTGGAACTAGGTTAGAAATAAATGCATATGCACCATGAGATTGTTTATTTTCCTTGGAATGAACCCGAGTTGGCGGTGTTAAATGCTCGATAATGACCGCCAACAAATGATCGTCCGCCACGTCCGTCCTCCTCGTGCGGTTCGTCTTTGTGCTCGGTGCAAAGACCTCCGCGGTATCCCACACGCGCAGGGGAGGAAGCGATCGCCTCCCGACCGCTAGGTCCGCGAGATGCAAGAGGCGTGGGGCGGGCGGCGGCGGCCGCCAAAGTGGCGTGGCTTAGATTAGGTCACGCGCCCGCGCCCACCTCTCATATATATAGGCGTCGCTAACAAGCTCCCCGAGCTGGAGGCCCATTAGTAACCCTAAGCCTCGTCTAATTGGATCAAATCCGAATTAGGCCTTCTTCCCCTTAAGCGTGTGACCCTATGGGCTCACGCACACATAGACATGGCCCGAGTACACCTACTCGGCCAATAGTTGACGGCCCTCTAGCAAGACGTGCCAACTCCCATGTGTACGCAATGATCATATCGCATCGAACCACCACAAACCATATACTCGTCATTCCCTTGCCACACGATATTTGGTCCACCTCGTGGGTTAACACTTAACCCAAGCACGGCCATGCATTTCTTGATCCAATCAATCGAGTGGTCCAGCTTATATCTCTCTCTCATGGAGAGGGGCAATTCCATCTTGATTGACCATGTCTCCAAAGATGTTTCCCGACAAACCGAAGACCACCTTTATAGCTACCCAATTACGGAGTAACGTTTGATAGTCCCTAAGTAGGTCGTTTCACATCTTGAATACATACGACAATCTCGTGGTCTAAGGACATAACGTACATGATGTATAAAGAGATAATAATAACATCTCATGTCGGGTCAATCCAAATTTCCATGTCATACATGTGCCCACACTATTAGTTTGACATCTCCATGTCTATGACTTGTGAAACATAGTCATCAACTAATACGTGTGCTGATCTAATATTCATGTGTGTTCTCACATGAACTCCGATCAGGGACAATTATTGAATAACCAAACAAGTAAAAGAGTTTCACAAACAATTCACATAATTGCTGATCAATACAAGTTGTCTTTAATGGATATTCATGAACACATAATATATCATGGATACAATGAAGGAATACAAATCATCTCTATGATTAGCTCTGCGACATTTTCCTCTTTACCCCTCGAATTTGTATTCCTTCTCTCCCTAAGTCCCTCGCCTGATGACCGCCTGTACGCCCCCCTTGCGACTATAAAAAGGAGGCTTGGCCATTGGAAGGGGGCAAGCTCTCAAGCACACCACAACCGACTCACAATTCACTCGACCACACACCTCCACAGAGACCTGGGAACTCATTTCCCTCTCTCGCCCGCTTGTATTCGCCCCGATACGAGCATTTGAGCTTGGATAGTGCAGACCACTGGACTAGGGTGCGCCGATTAGCCCCAAACCAGTATAAACAACGTGTCACTGTCCCTTGAGCTAGGCCATCGTTGCACATATTAGCTAGTCGATTACTATGACCATGGTACACCACCACGGCGATGGCGGCGCCGGTAGGGGCGGTGCTAGTGTGGCGATCACCACCGATGGCTCCCTTCACCACCTCTGCGGTCCGGCCGCACCCGATGTGCCGGGACCACGGACTTCGTCGGCACCGGCTCACGAGGGATCCCTCGTCGGGGCTACCTTCCCTCGGATGGTGCACGATGGGCTGACGCCTTGTCTACTCTGTGGCGCCACCGACTCGTGCTGAGGTCCGCTCCGGTAGGGATTCAACTTCTAGACCACTGAGCCCAATCCCGTAGCGGCGTCGACCGCTTCTTTGCCGGCATTGCGGACACCTTCCACATCCCGAGCCCCGAGCCGACCCAGAGCTCTTCCGCGGCGTCACCTTCTCGCGTTGCCAACGTCGTCCCGCAGCCGCCAGCCGGGCTCGCGCTCTTCCCGATGAGTTCCTCGCCGCCTACGTCGAGATGTACCCGCAGGGACGCTCTTCCCCCGACGCCTCGGGCAAATGAGCTCGGGATGTTTGGCCTCGAGGTCGCACTCCTACGGCCTCGAGCCTCGCGGGGCCGACCCCCCCTCCGCGAGTGCTACATGTGCCACACCGGATGGCGCGATTGCACAGCGTGCATAGTGAGGACGAGTCCTCCCAACACACCCCGCCAAGACGGGGACAAGGATGGATCTGTTATTTGAGCGGCACCGCGCCCAAGCGGGTTCATGAGCGCCTCGAGGAGCCGGAGGAAGTCGCACACGAGATCGCAGAGCGTGGTAGCGAGGTGACGGCCGGGTTCGAGCTCAAGGTCGGGAGGCGATGCCGCATCGACGAGGTCGACGACCTCCCGTCTGTCTTTGGTCGGCGACGTAGAACCCGCCGTCGCGCCACCGAGCTCCATGACCTCCCCGAGCCTCGAGGGACCAGAGAGGCGGAGGGTTCATCGACCCGATGGGTCCCCATCGAAAGGCCGTGGAGCGCCAGATGGGAGAGCTCGGCGCTCGCACCGCCAACTCCGAGAAGAGCACGAGGCCTCCTCCAACCGTGAGGCCTGGCCCCGGCGACTTCACGAGTTCACGCCCCGGCGCCGAGTTGGCGAACCCACGACGCGGGACACCATCGACGCCTCGACCTACGGCGTCGCGAGGCGGAGGGAGGCAGCCGAATGCCAAGCACCGCGACCGATGTGATGACCGGCGCGAGGACGAACGCCCGCCTCGGTCCCACAGCAGAGGAGGAGGGCGCCACTACGACAACCCGGGGGGACGCAGCCGCAGCCCCACCTCCAGGTCGGGCGGTGACAAGCGCATTCTCCTCGAAGCTTGCGACACTTTCGAGTGTTGGCGGTCATTATCGAGTATATTATACCGCCAACCTTTATCCAATTCACGAAAGGAGCAAACTTATGTTACATATACCTTTACTTCTAACCTAGTTCCACTTGTATTCGTATAAATTATGTTTTGCGGTATAAGAGTGGAAATGTGTACAAAAGTCGCCAAATAAATTAGAAAGCGTATTGAATAAAAGACGCCAAGGAGTAGATCAATCAAGAGGACCAAACCCCAAGACAATTTGGCCCATGCACCATCATAGGCCCAACATTTGAAGGACAAAACGCGCAAAATGAGAAGGGGCAGGGGACGCCGCCCGTCCGGGCGGCCGGGCGCAATAAGGCAGCCGGCGCAAATTTTCGCCAAAATTTGCCGCCCCTTTCTCTGGCGGTTTGGACCGGTCTTCACGCGGGCGGTTGCATGCGGTGCAAAGTTTCGTTCCCACCAAGAAGACCTCAAAGCAAGGAGAGCCCTCCATTCACTCCTCTTCTCCACTATATAAAGAGAGGCACCCCCTCATTTGTAACACACACACCATTCTACATTGTGAGCATCACTTCCACATTTTATATCAAGTAGTAGTGTCCCTCTAGGTGGCTCTCACCTAGTTGTATACTTAGAAAAGAGGAGAGAGTGAGAGGAGAAGAGAAGAGGAGAAGCCGGGTTTGTCGGCTTACGTCTCAACTTTTGTACCTCTACGGAGCCGACTCAATTTTAGTAACGTCCGTGTTATCTTGTGGTATTTCCAAGTTTATTATTTGACTTAATTCAGTATTGCTTTATTTTACTTGCCGAACTCCGCTCGACCGAAAGTGCTCTAGTCCAGATCCGGCTTGTTTAGTAATCATTAGCATAGACGTGGTGTCTAGGCTAGTGTATTACCCGAAGTTTGCGCCAAACCTACGGAATAGTTGTGGTAGCCCCGAGGGTGACAAATCCCGATCAGGCCTTTGTAGTCCACCACGTGCGGGTTGGTGTTTTCGAGAGCTTTTGGCGGCCCGACCCGATTACCGTTTCCCGATCTTTTTCGAGAATCTGAAAGGTTCCGTTGCTCCGAAGCAAGTAGGGTCTAGTAAGCCTCAACCTTGATATTTAGTAATCTTGGGAAAACCTTAGAGAACCCTTTCTACCTACAAAAATATCATCCTACTTTCCCTTGGATGATCTTGATTCTTCTCTAGTCACTTTACGCCCTCGTGGATATCGATACCCCCGAATACTCCGGTGAAAGCTACAACGGTACTTTCCGTGCGCTTGCGGATGTATCTGTGTGCATTAAAAATACCAACAAGCTTTCCTGGCGCCGTTGCCGGAACGGTAGTCGTTCTAGGATCGAACCAAGTCGTCCTTGTATCCTTTTTATTTATTTATTTATTTACCATCACCACATTCACCTCACCCCTACCATCAACCACCACCACCAAATGGATTCCACTCCTATCCATAAGTTTTCCACACCAAAGGGCGAGTTTGTAGAGCCACCACGATCGTCAAAACCAATTCATGACTCCCGGCTATGAACTCCGTCCCGGCTTTATAGCCATGGTCAAGGACCAACCCTTCTCTCGGGCACGAAGATGAAAATCCTTACACTCACCTTCGAGAATTTGAGCATTTGTGTTCTTGCCTTCATATTGATGGCATGGCGCATGAGACCCTCAAATGGAAATTGTTCCCATTCTCCCGCTTGGGAAGAGCTTAAACAATGGTACGCTCACACCGTTGGTGGAGTACATGGGAATTGGGACGAACTTCGGGATAAGTTTTGTCTTGCTTTCTTCCCGCATTCCCAAGTTGTTGCCCTTCGTTTAGAAATTCTTAGCTTTCGACAAAAAGGAGAAGGAGACCTTAGGAGCAGCCCGGGCTAGGTTCCACAAATCTTATAAATACAGGCCCAAACCTCTCTTTGCCGGACCACATCCTTTTCCTCGACCCACTTTCACCTTGGTCTTAGCAAAGAAACGCTCTCCACCTTGACATTTCTTCCTCGGAGGCTCATTTAAACACATGACCATTAGTGAGGGAAGGCCATTCTTGAAAGAATTTTTGAAAACACCCCTTACACCAATATATATGATGAATCTCCCGAAGAAATAATAGAGTCAAGTCCCCGACCAAAAAAGAGGAGGCACTCGCAACCGAATCAAACCCCTTCAACCCTTTCCCACGATCCTGTTGTCGTAGAACCTCCTACTAAGGGAACACACCATAATGTTGAGGATGACGAACCACATCCCTCTTCATTTCCCTTTGAATTCGAGGAAGATCTTTTTGAAGATTTTGGAAATGCCTCGAACTTTCCCTTCAAGTGAGACCTCTAGTGCGATGCGCACCAACTCCGGATGATGAGTCCTTCCAAATAGAACACATCAAAGGACTCTCAGCCATCATGAGTCATGAATGGTTGGTAGAAACCAATCTATCCAACGAGGTAGCCCGAATCATTGCCCCATCCGATATTCTACCTTGTGTCCTTAAGGGCACCATCATGGAGGCTCATTATTGTCCAACCGTTGGGATGAATATTATTTCAAAAACTTTGGCTGAAAAACTTTTCTCCAATGAGCCTTTAATCCCATCCCATAAGCTTTTAAAAAATCCCTTCAGGGAGTTATTCTTGAGAGTAATGGGATTTTGAGGTCCCTTGATTTACGTATAAGAGATTCCGAACACCGCCCGGATTTTCATATCTATGACATCTCGCACATGTCCCTCCTAGTTGGTTTGCCACTAGGGACACTGTTTAAGGAAAGACCAAAGCAGGGTCTCTTAAATTTAAAACTTGGAAATTCTTCTATCGATCTCCCACTTTCACGCTCACACAATGCGATAGTAGAACCCAAACCCAAACGAGACCCTATGGAGGATGTTATGATGGCCTACCTAGAAGACTTGACCGAACCAGCTCTAGACGTTGAAAACTTTATTCAAGAAGAAGAAGAGCTAGCAGAACCCATTGAGCTAGACGAATCTGAAGTGCCATCAAAACCCCCTATCGAGCTTAAGGACCTTCCTCCTGGCCTAAGATATGTCTTTCTAGATAATAACCCTGAAACTCCTGTCATCATAAGTGACAAACTCTCCCAAGAAGAAACCCAAAAACTTGTCGCTGTCCTAGAAAGACATAAATCGGTCATAGGCTACTCGCCGAGGACCTAAAAGGGATTAGCCCCCTTGCTCGCACTCATAGAATCCCTACCGATCCAGACTCTTCACCATCTAGGGAACCCTAGCGGAGACTTAACAATGCTATGCGGGAGGTTGTTAAGAAAGAGGTCCTCAGACTCTTGCACGCCGGGATTATCTATCCCGTGCCACATAGTGAGTGGGTTAGCCCTCGTCTAGGTCGTGTTAGAAGAAAGGAGGTATGACAAATGTTGAGAATGAAAAAGAACGAACTTATTCCTCAACGAACTATCACAGGTGGCGGATGTGCATAGATTACCGGAAACTTAACAAGGCCACTAAGAAGGACCATTTCCCATTACCGCTCATTGATGAAATGTTAGAACGCCTTGCGAACCACTCCTTCTTTTGTTTCCTTGACGGGTATTCCTGATATCACCAAATCCCGATCCACCCCGATGACCAAAGTAAGACTACCTTCACATGCCCCTATGGAACTTACGCATACCGACGTATGTCGTTCGGTTTATGCAATGCTCCAGCTGCTTTCCAATGGTGCATGATGTCTATCTTCTCTCACATGATCGAAAAATCATGGAGGTGTTCATGGACGATTTCACCATCTATGGCAAAACCTTCACCGATTGTCCGGAGAATTTAGAAAAAGTCTTACAACGATGCGAAGAAAGGACTTAGTCCCGAACTAGGAAAAATGTCATTTTATGGTCCAGAAGGGATAGTGCTGGGACACAAAGTGTCCGCCGTGGGATAGAAGTGGACAAAGCGAAAATAGAGGTCATTGAACAACTTCCACCTCCCATGAATGTGAAAGGCATTCGTAGCTTTTTTAGGCCATGCAGGTTCTATAGACGATTCATCAAAGACTTTTCTCAAATTGCTAGACCCCTGACTAACCTTTTAGCTAAAGATGCTCCTTTCATTTTTAACAATGAGTGCCATGAAGCCTTTCAAACCTTGAAAAAAGCACTCATTTCAGCTCCAATCATCCAACCACCTGATTGGAAGTTGCCCTTTGAAATCATGTGTTGCTAGCGACTTTGCTGTTGGTGCTGTTTTAGGCCAAACAAAAGATAGAAAGCATTATGCCATATCCTACGCTAGCAAAACGCTGTTCAAGGGCACGCTTGAATTATGCCACAACCGAGAAGGAGTTGTTGGCCGTGGTCTTTGCAATAGACAAGTTTAGATCTTATTTAGTGGGGCAAAGGTAATTGTTTATACGCACTATGCCGCACTCAAATACCTCCTCACTAAGAAAGATGCTAAACCCCGCTAATCCAATGGATTCTTCTACTCCAAGAGTTTGATTTAGAAATAAGAGATAAGAAAGGAGTAGAAAACTCGTAGCCGACCACTTGTCTAGGCTTCATCATAGGGATGCACATGAGTTACCCATTAACGATTATCTTAGGGACGACACCCTTCTCGCGGTAACAGACTCGTATCCATGGTATGCAAATATTGTCAACTATATAGTTGCGGGGATATGTTCCACCGGTGGAGGACAGAGGTGGCTCAAGCAATCAAGTCGTTGCCACTTGTGGGATGACCCGTACCTCTACCGAAATCTGTGCGATGGGCTACTAAGAAGATGTGTCCCAACGGTGGAAGGCATAAAGATCATAGAAAGATGTCATGCATCACCCTATGGAGGCCACTACGGTGCATTCCGCATACACATGCCAAGATCCGCAGAGCGGCTTCTTCCGCCAACAATGTACAAAGACACACAAGAATTTGTCAAAAGATGTGTTAGATGCCGAAGCATAGAAACATCAATGCTCGACAAGCAATGCCACTCATGAACAACCTCCAAGTGGAGTTGTTCGATGTCTGGGGGATAGACTTCATGGGACCATTCCCAAGATCTGGAGATTCTGAATACATCTTGATCGCGGTGGACTATGTATCCAAGTGGGTAGAAGCACTACCGCGTCGAACCAACGATGCAAAGCACTCCAAAAAGATGTTTCATGAAGTGATATTCCCACGGTTTGGAACACCCCTCGATCGGTCATAAGTGACGGAGGGTCACACTTCATCGACAAGACCTTTCGAGAATTCCTAGCCGAGTATGGAGTCAAGCACAATGTTTCAACTCCATACCATCCCCAAACAAACGGTCAAGCTTGAAACATCAAATAAACAAATAAAGAACATCCTCGTTAAGACCGTGGATGAGATGGGGAAGAAATGGAGGTACCAAATACATGATGCACTATGGGCATACCGAATCGCATACAAGACACCCATAGGCATGTCACCATATCACCGGTGTATGGAAAAACATGCCATCTACCCGTGGAGTTGGAGTTCGAGCCCATTGGGCCGCCAAGAAGTGGAATATGGATCTCCACCTAGCCTGGTAAGAAGAGACAAATGCAAATGTCTCGAGCTAGAGGAATGGAGAGAGAAAGCATACCACAACTCCAAGATCTACAAAGAAAGAACAAAGAGGTGGCATGACAAGAGAATAAAAACACAAAGAGTTTACACCGAGATAAAGTCTTGATGTTCAACTCAAGGGTAAAACTCTTTGGTCATGGAAAACTTCGGAGTAAATGGGAAGGGCCATTTAAAAGTAATCGAGACCTCATCACATGGTGCCGCCACGCTCCGGGATGATGAAGGTAATGCATTCAAGGTAAATGGCCATCGCTTAAAAGTTTTCTTTGAACCCCAAATTGAAGAAATTGACACGATTGAATTCTTTTGCAATTTAGTATCAATCTAGTAATTCAATCTTGTCCAAAAAAATATAAAATAATATAGAGTCTAGAATAACACTACTATAGAATCGAACTTGCGAGGTGTTTGGATTTGATTTTCGCGTGGCGGGCATTTAGAAAACCGCCACGGAAAATAGTTGCCCTCGCCGGCCCCCGGTCGAGGCAAAACCGTCACGGTTAATCGCTGTGGCGGGCATTGTAAAATAACCGCCACGGTTAATCGCCATTAACCGTGGCGGTTTTATTACAATGCCCGCCACGAAAAAAGTCGGCTATAAATACAGCCCCAACCTTCTTCTTTTTCCACGGATTTCGCCATTTTCTAGGGTTTTGAGCTTCAAAACTCTAGAAAACACCATTTCGGGGGAAGGTTTTGCCCTTGGTTTGGTTGAAGTTTGGCAACACTAGGGGTATTTCTCCTCTTTTTCTCCCCCTTTTCCCTCTCTCTCCTCTTCTCCTCTCCCTCTCTTCCCCCCCCTCTCTCTCTATGCATGGTTGAATGTGGTTTGTGCTCTCTCTCTTCCCCTCTCTCTCTCTCTCCCCTCTCCCCCCCCCTCTCCCTTTCTTTTTGCGAGATCTAGCTAGTTTTGATATATATCTCTCCCTCTCTCTCTCTCCCTCTCAAGCTAGCTCCTCTCCCCTCTCTCCTCTCCTTCTCTCTCTCCCTCTCCCTCTCTCTCTCTCTCTCTCCTCTTTCTCCTCCCCTCTCTCTCCCTCTCTCAAGCTTAGCTCCTCTCCCCCCTCTCCTCTCCTTCTCTCTCTCCCCCTCCCGCTCTCTCCCTCCCCTCCTCTCTCTCTCCCTCTTTCTCCTCCCCTCTCTCTCCCCCTCTCATTTGAAGTGTACGTGCTCTTTTTCATCGATACTTAGATCTCTAATCATCGATCGCTCTCTTTGTTGCTTTGGTTTAATTAATTTTTAGCAAATCCCATGGCGCCGAATAGGGATTGGATGTACAGGCCGAGGATGAGTTTGGATTTCGTTGATGATGTGCGAAAAGAAGTTTATGCCCGCCGCGGAAGCATCGAATCGGGCCAGGGTTCGAAGTAATGGTGTGCCTGTGCTATCGCTGCAAAGCATATGTTCTTACGCTAAGGATGACGATGTCGTGGAGCACTTGCCGCGGTATGGTTTCATCGTGGAGCCGAGGTACACCGCGGTGGAAGTATCATGGTGAAAAAGAACCGAAAGTGTCGCGCCGGTTCATTCGGAGGATCACCGCCGATCGCAACGGCGTAAAACAACGGCGTGGGACGATGGACGAGAACAAATTGATAATTGTGATTACATCACCGTAGATGAACCGCTTGAAGACATGCCGTAAGACAATGCGGTGGAGATGATGGTGAACAGTCGATCGGAGTTGATGACATGTCGGCCGAGGATGCTTGCTTTTTCGAGGATATTGCTAACCTCAAAGATGAAGATGACGTGTTGTCCGGCAATCCAAGATGGCTCGAGAATTTTAGATAGATGAAGCAGCGCAATTGACCCTCTCTACAAAGATGACGCAAATGTCCGGCATTGCACGGTGCTACGCTTTAACCTAACGATGTTGATGCCGAAGGCTCGCCACGGTGGTCGACACGAGCTTCAATGACCTCGTTACGGGTCCTCTGGTGACACTTTGCTTTACCCGAGGGGGAATAAGGTGCCCGCCAACACCTATCGGGCGAAGAAGCCGATTCGTCCCCGTGGCCATGAAGCTTAGGAAGTTTCATGCGTGTCCTAACCATTGTATTCTATACCGTAACTATGCGGACTTGCGTAACTGTCCCGTGATGCGGCGTGAGTCGTTACAAGAGGAATGCCGGCTGTCGTGCCACCGGCGAGGAGGGACCATCGAGAGGGCCCAAGAAACGTAAGACGGGCAAGAAGCGTATGCCACCTCCCGAGGATGAGGCGTAAGAGGGTTACACCCGCAGGAAGATCCTGCCCTATCGGTGTGGTACCTACCCGCATAGATCGCCATCGCAATTTTTGGGAACCCGTGAGGATGCCAAGCCGATGTCCCGCATGCATCGAACGCACGAAGGGCAATGGCAAGCTATGACACCCCTCGGATGCCAAAACGTGGAAAACGCATCAATGACATGTTCCCGATTTTAGGACGAGCCTAGGAACGTAAGGTTCGCGATTGAGTAATCGACGGGATGAATCCGCTCGAGACCTCGCGAGTACGCGACAAAGCACCGGCCTGGTCACCCTCACCATATTCAACCTGCCCCCCACGAAAGTGTCTGAAGCGCAAATATCTTCTATCGCCATGCTCATTTCTGGACCAAAGCGGCCAGGCAATGATATAGATGTGCTCATTGAGCCAAGAATGGAGGAAATGGCGGAACTGCGGAAAGGGGTCAAGATTATGGATGTGTCTGCGAGAAGAAGAAGTTCACTCTAAAGGCAAAGATAATGGCCACCATCGGTGATTACCCCGCTCTCTTTTCATTGTCGGGCGTATTAAGGGAAGACAAGGCTTTGCACAGTTTGCATTGAGAATACCGCCCCATTTACCTTAGTGGATCCCAAAAGACGGTGTATATGAAGCATCGTAAATTCCTCCCGCAAAGAACACAGTACCGGAAACTTCGATGGATCGGTACTTTGACGGCGAGCCGTAGACATCAACGGAGGAGCCGGAAAGGGTAAAGTATGGGCCAAAGTTGTTTGAAATGGTGAAGAACATAAACCACGAAGTTCGAAAGAAGAAGAAAGCCGGTGAGCCTAAGGTAAAGAAGCGGAAGCGAATAAAACGGTAGTGCAAGAAGAAGAAGAAGCAAAGAAGACAAAGCACAAGCGTAAGGTATGGTAGAACCCAATCGGCCGACACCGCCCAAAAGTCCCATTCAAGAAGCGATTTTTTTCTTCAAGTACCTACCATACTTGAAGATGCTCCATACACCCCATGCCGCCGATAACATGCATCTACGAAGAATCTCTTCGAGAGCTTGGTTGGGATGTTCCTAGACATGAAGAATAAGACGAAGGACGGTGTCAAGTCACGACAGGAGCTTGCCGACATGGGCATAAGGCCCGAACTTCACGCCAAACCCTCGGGGAAAAGCGGAAAAGTCGACCTTCCAGCTGCGAGCTACAATCCGACACGGATGAAAAGAGAGATTTTTGCAAATGGCTCGTGGGATGTGAAAGTGCCGACCGGTTTCGCTCCAACCTCAAGAGCATTGTATCGATGAAAGACCTCACACTGCCAAACTTCAAGGCCCATGACCGCCATGTCATGCCGACGGTGTTCCTTCCAATTGTGATTAGGTGCATCGCCCGAGTTCTTGAAGATGGCCGTTACACGCAGTGCTACTTTTTAATCGCATCACGAGAGAAGGTCATCGCTGAAAATGACCTCCCCACACCGAAAAGAGTTCATCATGGAGACTATATGCCGCCTTGAGATGTGCTTACCACCGTCTTTCTTCGATATTATGCCACACCTCATGATACACATGGTCGATCGATAGAAGAACTGGGGCCTCTCTACCCGCACGAGATGTGGATGAACGAGCGGTTCATGTCCTCTCTTAATGTAACCGCCCTTAACTGCATACCTAGAGGGCTCTATGATCGAGGCATACACAACACGAGAGTCTCGTTAATCTGCCGCACTAGATACATCCGATGGCAATGCAATCGGCCTACCCGAACACCCGCACAAAGGCGTAACCGCGGGGATGGGCTGCGCGAGGAGGAAAGTACGAACCGATATAGACCGAGAAACAATCGAAGAAGCCCATGACAGCGCTCTGAACCAGTTAGTATCAATGGAAACGTGGGCTGAGAAGCATCTGGAGGAAATTCGCAGCAAGCGTGGCTAGCGCACGAGAGGGGTGGGTACCGAGACAACACAAGTTGAATTTCACAACGTGGATCGTGAGAACGGACATACCCCTAAACGCGGATATCAAGAATCGATGCTTGCATACGCCCATCTAGTCAAATCATCACATGGCAAGGTTACGACATCAATGGATACAGGTTCCACACCGAAAGAAAAGGACAACAAGAGCGCATCACGTAACAGCGGCGTTCGGTATGAGGGCATGGACATGTCCACCAAGGAACTCAAGACATACTATGGGCAAATCCAAGAGATTTGGGAACTTGATTATGGCGAGAGCTACGGATACCCATTTTCCTAAGCGCTGGGTCAAGCCAACAAATTGACGTGGACGGTTGGGTTAACCACCGCTCGCCTCGAAAGTATTGAGATAATGAGTGGGTACTCGCAAGTCGCGTGGCCCGTAGCCTACTACCCGGTGCCCAAATCGCAGGGCAAAAAGCAAGTACATGCGGTCGTGGGAGGGAAGAAAAGGATCGTGGGAGCCGATGGAGTGCAAAGTCCTGAAGAGTACAACAACTACGCAGAGTTTACGCTCTTTACCGATCATCCAACCAAGATCAAGGAAGTCGAGACACGCCGTGGGGAATGTCATCAAGACCAAGACAAAGCCCCCGTGCCGCACTCTGACGGTCAAGAAGACAAATGGCAGCCCCGGCAAAAAATAAGTCGATCCTTTTGTAATGGAACCAAATATGTAATGGAACCAAATATGTATGTCACGACATTTATGTAATGGAACTAAAAATGTATTGGAGATCGCCGCACTTACTTGAAACGTCCCCGACTTGTCAATTAAAGACTATATTTTTAAATCATGCAAGAACTATCCAAAATTCAAGTTTCATATTTTTCACGGGTACACATACTCATAGGGAGGCCACACAAAAAGTTTGAGAATTTTTGAATGAACATTTGAATTGTTATGAATTTTACAAATTCAATTTTTGAATCTATTTTGCGTGGCGGTCATTTTACAATGCCCGCCATGGAAAATCGATTAACCGCGGCGGCATTGTAAAATGACCGCCACGCAAAAATGGTGGCCTATATATAGGTGACAGGGCATCGCGGAATTGGCTAAGTCCTCCGCCCGCTCACTTGTGACCCCGGCTGGCTGCTAAAATTTCCTCTCTCGCCGCCGCCCCGGTCCTCACCGCCCGCCGCGCCGCGCCCCCGCGCAGCCCCGCCCACGCTCCCCTCCCTCCCCCCGTCGCACCCCGACTTGCACCGCCGCCGGGGCTCCGGGGAAACCCCAGCGCCGCCCGCCCGCCGTGCCCGCCCCGCCGAGTTCCACTCCGCAGCCCTCCCGTCGAGCTCCACGCCGCGCTCCCCGTCGAGCTCCACTCCGCCGACGTGCGCCGGTCCCGTCACGCTCCACTCCGCCGCTCCCCGCGGGCCGTCAGCCTCCACTCCTCCGGCTGGGAAACCCCTAGCCGCGCCGGTGGCCCGACCTCTCCTCCGGCCATTGTCCTCTCCGCCTCCTCCCCGTGACGGCCGTGAGATCTCCCCGGGCGCCTCCCCCGACTCCTCCCGACTCCTCTACTTCCCCCCCGGCCACCGCCCTTGGGTCCTCGCCTCACCGGTGAGAAATCCTGTGAATTTGGGATGAATTTGTGATGAATTTGGAGGTGCCTGTCAATTTGGGATGAATTTGGAGCTAGCTGCCACTGCTGTGATGCTATATACTTGTGAAATTTTGTTTCAATTTGGTCCTAGCTGCCTGTGATGCTATGTACTTGTGAAATTTTGTTTCAATTTGGTCCTAGCTGCACGTGATGCTATATACTTATGAAATTTTGAATCAATTTTGTCCTATGCCGCCCGTGATGCTATATACTTATGAAATTGCTTGCCCACGGGGTTTGTTTATCGTTGACACATATTAATGCATACTTTTAATTGTCAATTAAATATGGAAAAGGACTAAAATATAATTAGATAACCTTATTAGGGTTTCTACTAACGATTTTCACGAAGTTTTGGTAAAGTTATGAATTGCGGGGACTAAACAGAAAAACACCGTAATTTGCGAGCCGCACGACTACGCGACGTAACGCAATCCAACTCCGAGAAAAGACCCTAGAAGGCTCCTGACTAATCCCAACGTGATCGAGACTTAGCACCCAAGAAAGCATCATCTAGAAGACTCCGTAAGACACGACGCACCGCAAGGACCCCGGTGGGCTCCACCGGGCCGCCCGGCCCAAATAGGAGGCCGAGCGGCCTCCCTCCGCCACGTCGCCCTGCCTCCGAAGCTTCTCCAACCGCCTCTAAGACGCAATCTAATCCGCTTATTTAATGTCGGTTTGATCCGAGGGCGACGGTGGAAGTACGAGATGTATCTAGGTCAACCCCTCGCACCTCCTTCTCGACTATATAAGCAGCCCCAAGGCGCCCCCAAGAGAGATCATCTCCTCATTAGCTATCGACGGAGAAAAAATCTAGGGTTTCATATTAGAAGAGAGAGAGGTCCCTCTAGTTGTCTAGTTCATCTAGTTCTAGTTCTAGTTCTAGTTCTTCTAGTTCATCTAGTTGTAAGATCAAGAAGAGAGGCGAGGAGAAAGTCGGAGATCCGGACTGCCGGATCTTCATCATCATTGTACTTCGGGCCGCAACAAGTTCGCGTCTTCAAAGAATCTCCGTGTTCTTCATTTATTATTTCTATTTATTCTATTTAATTACTTTCAGTTCTTACTTTACTATATTTACTTTGGATCTCCGCCGTATTGAGTGCTCTAGTTATCGTGCGTGGCTAGAGTAGTAATCGATAGTGTAGACGTGGTGTCTAGACTAGAGTTTACCTCGAGTTTGCGCCCAATCCCACGGTTAGTTGTGGTAGCCCTTGGGGTGACAAAATGTCCGTCTTTGTAATCCACCACGTTCGGGTTGGTGATTCGTAGAGCTTTTTGGCGGCCTTCTCCCGATCACCCTTTCCCAGTCTTTTTCGAGGATCGGGGCGGTACCGTTGTTCGACGTAAGTAAAGTAGAGTGAGCCTTTGATCATATAGATCTCATTAGAATACTTAGAAAAACTTAACCCTCTCTTCCCACATCATTACCATTATTATCTTAGGACGTTCTAAACCTTTCTAGTACACTTCATGTTCCCCGTGGAAATCGATACTGAATACTCCCGGTGAAAGCTACATCGGTATCCGCGGCGCTTTGGATTTCTCTGCTCGCGTTAATAAATACCAACATTTACCCGAGCATATATGCCACGCCTATGATGCCATTTCCATTGCCATACTTATATGTGAGAAAAGGGATGAATTTGTATTTTCAAAATTTTGGTATGCTTGACCTTGTTGTCCCATTTCCTAAGTCCTCATTTACGAGAATTTAAGAATTTTTGAGGACTTAGCCGGCGGGAGAAAATTTTTGGCTGCCCTTCGTGGTAACAAGTGAACGACCGGAGGACTTAATTAGCCGATTCCAAATGATGCCCGCTTCACATATATATTCACTACTACTTAGTTGAACTTCAATCCGTGGCGGTTTTTTTGTGTTTTCCATGGCATTTACTACAACCTTACTATCTACTTGAGGCATTTGCAATGAACTATTTGTATACTTAGTGCCGAGGCAAAGGGCATATGCGATGATGTGAATATTTTTATGCCGAGGCAGCGGCGATGATGAAATGTCCCCATATTTGTGAGCTGCTAACGAGGATGGCTTGTATAACATATACAAGCAAACAGTTTTAGACGCGATGTGATAAGGATAGTTGGGTACTTCTGAGCCAAATTTGTATTTTTACACATTTTTTGTATTCTTACACATTTGTTCTTAATTTTTTGTATTTTTACATATTTTTTTTTTTGTATTTGTAGACATTTATTGTATTTTTAGACATTTTGTGTATTTTTAGTTTATTTTTGTTTTTTTGGTAACTACTATATATATGTAAAATGGAAAACTATGTAATCATGAGACGAATTCAATAAATCTATGTTACGAGATGACTTCGTGACACTACATACTACTACTGTCACTTTTCTATATAATAAAATGCTCGTGTGTTCCCGTAGAATCCAATGGCATCCGAACCAACCGATAAAGATCGTGCGATGGGTGCCCGTGAGCGAGGAGGATGTGGCCTACACGTCCCATTCTTCCTCCGACAAAGGATACGTGAGCGAAGAGGTGACACCACCGGGCCGAGAAGAAATGTCCTAGGGAGGAGGAAATTGATCCGGGACCGGCAACCGTAAACACAGGGGTTCTCGAGTGCACAGCTGGAACCAAAAACGTAAGTATACGACAAACACAACGTCGTGTGCCTCATGTAAGTACACGACTAATTTTAGTTGTTGTCGTGGACAGGTTACCATTGGAGCCTCTGCCTAGAGTTTGGTGACGAGAGAGCTCGGTCGAGGGGCAGAATCTGGTCCTACCCCAAAGACTTCTTCGACCACCACCTCCAAGAAGTACAACAAGTCGCTTGAAAAGAGGCCAGCACGGGAGGCACCCGTAAAGCCGAGGTGGTGCGTCATATATTGAGGATAGGGCCGAATGGAGATCCCGTGGAGCTGGAAAATATCAGGGCCACCTATAGCAACCAGATCGCCGTTGTAGCCAAGGAAACTGTGCCCATCACTTACCTAGACTGGAGGACTGTCCCGGATGTGCTGAAGAAGAAGGTGTGGAAAGGCGTGAGAGTCCTGTTCCATTATCCAGGGCCAGAGGCAGGCTTTGACAAAAACAAATGCAAGAAGTATGTGTGGTCCATTGCAAGCAAAGCGCTTCGCACCCTGTGGAACCATCTCAGTACACAAACTATGTCTTTGAAGGGCAAGTCACCACTTCAAGCCTACAACTTCTTCAAGCAACCGGTCTAGGATGAGTTCGCCAACCTTACGACTAACGAAAGAGTATGAGGCCAAGTCGAAAATGGGTAAAGAACTCGCAAAGAAGAACGAACTTCGGGGCACAACCTCGGCATGATAGGATATGCCCGGGTCGTAAGGGTGAATGGCGGAGGAAAGAAAGGGAGGACGCGAGAAAGGGATAGAGAATCCGTTGCTAGCCCTTCCCGAGAGGGCATGTGACTTCTTCTATGCCCGTCGGCCCAAGAAGCGTAAGACGGGCAAAGACGTCCAAGTACAATGACCCAAAGGTCGACGAGGTGGAGAAGAAGGTGATGCTTGTCAAAGAGGCCAAGGAGCACGGAGAGTTCCAACCTAGGAGGGAGCACGACGAGCCGACCGAGGCAATCGGAAGACCCGAGCACCGTGGCCGAAGTTCGGGGCCGTGGCTCGAGGTATAGCCGAAGACCGTGGATTCCCCGGCATCCGACGCGACCAACTACCACATGAGGCAGAGGTACAAGGAAAACCTTAGGATGCAAGGCTATGAGGAAGCCATAAAGGACATAGTGGAGAAGAAAATAGAAGAGGTATTGATGAAAAAAGGTATTTCCAACATCCAAAGTGTGAGTACGAAAGTCTTGGAGCTAGCAAGAACCCAATCGACGATCTCGCCGAACCCGCCGGCGGGCATTCTCTATATACCCGCTGGCGGGAAGGGAAAGAAGAAGGAGGTGGCCAACTGCCCGTGGTGTGTCCACCGCGGACCGATATGTTGTACAATAACGAGCCGGTCCCACCCGAAAGTATGTCTTCGCTTTGTCCGCAATCCATAGAACCGTGCCTTGGTGATGAGGAGATTGATATCCCAGTGAAAAAGGAGAAACAAGACTCAAGGACCTTCGGGAGGAGAGGGAGTACCTATGGAACAAGGAAGACATTGCTCGTTCAAACCGACGACGCGACACCACCTCGGCGGTAGCGGCGCGGCCATCCTCCTTCCCCGGGTGGCGGTGGCGATGACGATGATGATAACGATGATGATGGTGGCGAGGTGCCTAAGTCCTCGTCCCCAACCCACCGGAAGGAGAAGATGGTGGCCGAGGTGGTGGAAGTCCTCGTTCGAACCCACCTCCCTGAAGAACCGGAAGAAGAAGACGGTGGCAAGACACCACCTCACGGCTCGGGCAAGAGGACACCTTCTCCTAAGTCGGTGGCTCGCCGTCCTCCCACGCCGCTCAAGCGGCCAATGGTCGAGGAGGTTTCGAAAAATGTGACGTATAGCAAAAAAAATATGGCTAATTAACTTGTACTAGGCATTAATTGGTGGCTAATGTACGTAGTTCAATTCCACATGCATAGGATTCTCAACACCGCCTCAAAGCGGTCAAAAGGAGGATGAGGTCGAATGCTCCCCCCAAGCGCCGAGGAAGAAGAAGCTATCAAAAGAAGATGAGGAGGTTCTTGCCCTGACCAACAAATACTTAGATGATGAGGCCGAGGGAAGGAGCTAGCGGAGAAGGAAAAAGGACCTCCGATTGGCTAAGGTAACCCGGGGGCCGTGAGGACTGGCGGTTACTAGGGTACGTATATGCGTGATAATCTTAACCAAACTTAGCGAGACATATTAGCTAGAAAATGCTAACGTACATCTCCTTATGTATAGGACTTATATACCCCATCGGGGGGACAATGGGTCACGAGGGGGTCCGCCTGGCATCGGTTTGAGCTTGGCAAGTTCATGGTGCCCAAGGGCCAAATAATCGAGGAAGAGGAGTGGGACACTCGCGTGTTCCACCTATTATATAAGCATGCGGTTGATCGGGGAGGTGAGGGAGTTCCATTTCAGGGTTCCTAAAGAGCTCTTTCACTTGGAGGAGGACATTTCACTGCCAATAGGCTTCGACGAAATGTGGCGGTTGCTACGGCGCTAGGACCTCGACCAATCCGTTGTCACCCTCTATGTTGGCTTAACTTGTCTTGTCCTAAAACTTAATGATTTGTGGGTATGCAAACACATGATTCTTCTCTAAGCTATTGCCGGATATGATATGGTAAAAATAGAATCTACTATGATTTTGTTCTAAGAGAGATTCATTATTCGGATAATAATTTCCAAAATTCCTTAATGATCAAAATTCTCATGATAGCCTATGTGAGACACCCGTCATACGCTTTTGATCAAGATTCACATTCACATTGCCAAAAATAGGTTATGGGCTAAGCTAGAAAAAATGGACGTGTGTCCGAAAAAATAAAACAATGGGTACTTCGATACCCGCCTCTAAAAAAAAAAAAAAGAGAGAGAAGAATAAGGGACAAGTGTCTCGAGGGCTTAGTAGAGCCCACTTCTCTAAAAAAAAAGAAATAAGAGCTAGCCCATACCTTATCAAAAAGAAATAAAATTTCGCTTGCACATCTTGATCAAGGCTTATGACTTGTTTCTCCTTATGGTTTGCACACACGAGATGATTTAAGGAATCATTACGAAAACCTCCGCATGAATGATCAATCAAAGAATGAATGACTAGTGTTTCTATGAAAACCGTTCTATCTTGCAATAACCCAAGAGTTTGGAGAATTTTTATAAGCCCCATATGATTTAAGTAAACAAGGATAGATAAAAAATGCCAATTTATTTAAACAACGGAAGAATACTTCATTATGAGCATGGTACATTTTGACATATATCAGCATTGTAGCAACTCCCCGATCAACAACCAAACATCTTAGCTATTTGCTCGGGACGAGCAAAGGTTAAGCTTGGGGAACTTGTTGGCGGTCATTATCGAAGTATATATCATTGTCCCAAGGACCTCGATAGAATGAACATGTACCTAATGATCTAGAAAGCACTATTAATTCTCCGACAGGATCTCATCATTAAGAGTCATTGCGGCATTACAACACTTTATTCAAATATACAATACATCGAGTAAAAGCGGAAGGATTACATAACATAATTTTTACAAAACTTTGTTCCAAACTCAACTTAAGTATCTTATTACAAACCATATGTCACACCCCAAAATTTCTATTTTGGGTTGTGAATAGAAAGCACTAAATAAAATAAAAGGTTTCATGAATTTTCTAAAATTTTCCAAGATTTAGTTATATTGTTTATAATTTGCACAATGAAAAGTTTGGTTTTCTCAAAACTTTTATAATCAATTTAATATTTTTGTTGCATTCATGCTGAGAGCATTATTTTTATTGTTTGAAAAGTGATTTATGAAACCCCGATTAAGCTAAGGAAATGTTTTATTCTATTTCCAAAATAAAATATTATTTTTGTTTAAAAGTAAAAGGTATAGTTTTTATTCTCATTCAAATCCTTGATGTCCACTATATTCTTTATATCTCAAGTCAAATATATCTTTATTCTAATGCTTCTCCATCTCATCACGTCATGTTGGACGTTTGACCTTGCAATTAACAATTCCAACATAATTTCCTTTCTTCTTTTTCCTTCTTGTCATTTTCCTTTGCCCGTCATTTCTTTCCAAGCCTTCATCAACCATCAGGTCACTAGCATTCATCAAGTAAGAAGCCTTGCCGTACATACATTCAATAAGCACCAATATGACCACGGCATGCACAACCAAATTGATTGTCCACCGTTTCATTCTCCATCAACCAATTGCTTGCATGCTTATTTAATTTATTCATCTTCTTCACTGACGTCGGTTGCATGCTGTCCAAAGCCGAGTACTCATTCACCTCCCCGTCAGTTTCCACTCGATCCATCAATTTCCATCACCGAGTGAAGAAAACGCTGCCACTTTACTCTTGCCGCATGACCTCTCAGCTCCCTTGTCACGTTTATAAGTAGCGCCCTATGCCTCCATCTCACGCTACTGCTGCCAGGAGCCTTCTTTGCACAGATGCCGCCGAGAAGTCATTGCCGATCTCCCTCGCCATCACTGATCTCCTCGGAATCCATGGTCTTCCATGAAAGGGTGCCGTCGCTTTGTCAGAGCACCTTGGTCACCACCAACATCCTCTCTGTGCCGAACCCAACGTTGTGGACATCAGCGACAAGTGCATGGTGAGCTCCTTTGTCGACCCTGCTAGTTGTTGTCAGTAGCTAAAGTTCGTCTGTGCACACACACCATCCGAAGTTCCACCGAGCCATCCATGGAGCCGCCGTGGGCGTTCTGCCTCCGGCAAGCAAGCAACGAACAGTGCTATGCTTTGCTCTTATTAGCTTGATGTTATAATCATGACACCATCATGACATCACCCTTTATTTGTTGTCGTTTTCTTGTGCAAAATTAATTCCAAGAATAATACTCTAAATACATCTTCAGCACGGACACGGTCCATGGTGGATCTCTCTCACAGCACCTCCATGTTCAGCGTAGTGCACACAAACGTTTAATCTAGCCCTTTTTTCTTGCATCAAATTAAACCACTATGTCATGACTCATGCCATTCTTTCATATCAGCCCATGTATTCTCTAATTTTACTTTTGTACCCACAGCCAGAACCCTTTTTTTTTCAGTTATATCTATTTAAAAGTTCATCATTTTATTTTACAGTTTTGCTACTCACTTCAAAACCCCATAACTTCCAAACCGTAGCTCCGTTTTAGGCGGTTTTTGCGCTCACGCGATCGTAGAAACAAGACCTACGTGCGAGTAGACTTTTTATAAGTCATTTATCATGCTTGGTGTACTGTTTTTATTTATTTGTATATGTTTGCTTGTATGTCGGCCACAGCGCCCGAAGTTGCCTTGTTGGAAGGCGAGATGTTTGCGGATCCCGAAGACCAAGAGTTTGGGTTGTTATACGTTTTCTAAGCCTGAGGCAAGTGTCCTGACCATATTGCACCTACTGTATTTTATTTGAGTTAGAGTAGTAAGACCATTAGTTGCATGCTTTGAGTCTAAATTTGAATCCCATGTTAGGGTTTACTAGACCTTGTTATATCATCCTTGAAACCCGGTTTGGATGGGTAGATGTGTCATGCTTAGCTTGCTGTCATGGTTGGGTTGGGATGAGTATAATCTAATATTGACTAATGATTTATGCAACATGTGGGTTGGTAATCTTGTTAGTAACATGGTGAGTAGGCAAATCCGGCAGGATGGAAAGTTTGGTGGAGGTTGGTTTATGCCATGGAATGGCGGCAGATGTTGGTGGTTTTGGGTTTGTGCTTGTTAATCCTGCCTAGATCCGTAAGGGGGGAATCATGGACAAGTAACCCGCTTTTAACAAATAAGCAGCCTCAAGGTTTATATGGTACGACCTGGCTAATTAATTAGCTGCCCATTTCTGTGCATTGTGGATAGTTTAGTGGCACACGAGGGGGCCTAAATCGGCGAATCCTTAGTGAATGCATAGGGGTGGGAACAATAGCTTTGTAAAGGCCTTGTAGTGTGACCCCTGAGCACCTTGGTAGTGTGAAGCGTGATGGGGGGGAAAACATGACTTGTGGTGAACGTCGGCAACCTCTCGCAGAGTGTAAAAGCGATATATCACCGTGCTCACGGTCACGAAGCGGCCTGGACTTCTTCTTGATTAGATGGCTCGGTTATAGTTGGGCGGCCTGGAATGGAATTCGGGTGTGGTTTGCTTGGATGGAATCCAAGTGTGGGCCGCTTCGGATGGGATCCGAAAGTGTTGGTTTGGTTCTCCGAGGAGGAGGAAGAATTTCACCTAGTAATTAGGTGCTAAGGATTTAAGGATAATAGGATGTGTCGCTTTAGGTGCTTGTGTCAAAGATCGTAAGCCTTTCCTTGTGTTGGCCCACATGGCATACATTTTCCTACACTTGCGGAGTACATTTCGATGTACTCACCCTTCCTCTTTGACCCCCCGCTAGCCAGTTCGTCGGACTAAAAAGACGGAGTCGCGAGAAGACGGTGTTTCCGAAGATGGTGTTTTTCCCCAAGACGGTGTCGTTGTTAGGCGATGTACCCCTGGCCGACCGCTGCGGTGGATGGAGACCCTACTGCCGCGTACTCTCGATGTAATTTATGTTTAGACGCTCTTGTCTTTTGTAATTTGTAATCGCTTTTGTAATAAACACTGGGTTTCGTACCATTATTCATTTGTCACATGTATGATATAAACTGATCCTGGCATACATGTGATGTGCATTCGGTTATGTTTTATATAACCGGGTGTGACACCATAGTAGTAGAGTAACAACTAAACAAACGCATTAAACCCCGCCCAAGGGTCAACATCTACTCCTCCTCGGCATCCACCGAATACCAGTCATGCAACAAGGGCCAAAGCACGTCCCGACCCTCGACTATCACCTCGCAACAAGGGTCGAAGAACCCCCGAAAATACGGAGTACTCAACAAGACTTAACCGACTAAAGAAAATAGGAGAAGACTTCGGTATGCAGGTTGTGGGGATCAAGGAAAGGTCTTATCAAGATCAAGGACTCATTTTGCATAAAAGCTTACTAAGAGTAGGTCCTTACTTTCAAAGTTTTATTTCAACTTTAGTAAATCCTCTCTTCTAAGTGATCATATACTAAGTCAATCACTTCTCAACCAAACCATCTTTTAACCAACTCCAATGTTCCATGACTTAACTACGATGGAGGTGCGAGGATCAAGTCTCCTTTTGTCGTGGAGCAACGATTTATTCGAATCACTTGTAACCCAAATTGGGGATACCTCACCACACGATATATGTAGCACCCAAGCTTGCATATATCAACCATCTCCCCAGCCGTTCAAAACGGGGAACGAGGCCTACGCCACCCGAGAATACAAGACTCCTCCAACCACGGGACTTTAACCCACCGGGGTATCTTGTAATCCCGCCATCTCTCCACTCCCGGTGCGTGGTTGCCATTCCCGATTTGACACACCCCGAGATCGGGCTTACCGGGGTATGTGGCCGGTATACAAAGTTCATGATCCAAGGGACAACCAACGAATCGGTGCTTAACCGACACAGCCGGAAACACTACAAAGAGACTCCCTTCTCAATGCAAGTTACCCGACCGGTCTCAAATTAACTTATCTTCCATACTATATTGTGAATCATTATAGAAGAACTTTGTAAAACAATTAAAAAGCATCCTAACTTTAAGCAAGGCTTAACAACTATGCATTTTTCAAATAAAACAGGTTATCAAGGATGATAAGTCAATAACAAGGTTGGTCATGCAGCAAATAGGTTATCACCCAACTCCTATTCACCTAATGCATCATATCATCAACATAAGTGATATAAAACTTTGTAAAATAACAAGGAAGGGTTTAAATGCATCCGGGCTTGCCTTCGAAGTAGCACTCTCGGGCTCGGGATCCGCTCTACAAATATCAAATCCAACCTCCACGGGACACTTGAACCTCCTCGGAAACTTCCTCAACCTTGAATCCTTCACTAACGTTCTCTACATGAAGTAGAATGCATGCTTCAATATGATGCCATAATGATAAACATGATGCTTGAAAGTGCGGGAAATAAACATCAACTTGAGTACAACTTTCCTTCACGATAAAGTTGCAACCTAACAAAACCAACTTGTTGAACTACTCTACAAGATATCATCACCATTGCCTAAGGAGTTCTCAAGGACCATCTTATTCATGTATGACTCTAACTCATAAAACAACCCTAAATTATTTCACTAAACAATACTTACTTTCTCTAAATAAAACAAAGTATAAAATAGAAAATAATTTAACTAATTCAAACTGACCCCAAACTTTTTCTACAAGTAGGTCCTATCATAAAAACAGTGCTAAATAAAATTTCATGAATTTTAGAAATCTAGATTAATTTATAAAATTCACCAAAGTCTCATTTTTAATTAAAGCTGCTAATTTTAGAACATGTCAAAACAGTTTAAAATTTAAATTTGATATTTTTCCTATATTCTAGACATCATGAACAGCTTCTACAAAAATTTTCATAATTTTCTAAGCTTTGGATAATTTTCTATGAATTTTGGAAGTTTTCTGACTATTCATACTTAAATAAAATCGAAAAATAATTTTAAATCGAAAACCGGCCATGGGCTGATTCCGCCCAACTTGGCTCCCGCTCCTGCGGTGCATACGCTACCCCAACAGGCAAAGCCGCAACAAATAGCTGCTCGCAACGACCGCGACGGCCGACGGCCGGCGGGCGGTTCGCCACCCGGCGAGGTTCCGCCACGCGGGCGGTACCTACAGAGACCAAGACGATCCCGCGGACATGATGACCCCTAAACTCGACACCTAGGCTGCGGCGTTCGATTGCCGGCGGCGATGGCGGACGGTGGTGCGGCAAGCGGCGAGGCCTCTCATCGAGCCATCTCCGGCGACTCGAGGGCACCGCTAATCCGCACGCATTGGGCGAACCCAAACCTTCGACTAAGCGAGCAAAACGGCCTCCCTATCTAAGTTGCGCGACGCATCGTGGCGGCGTGGGCCACGGCGGAACATCGGCGGCGGCGTTCCGACGAAACTCAATGTGCTAAGCTTCAAATTAAAGGGTGCCCGAGGCTCTAAATTACGGGGACATGGTGCTCACGATGGTTTCTTTGGAAGACGGGACCGGGCAGGGGTGGTCGACGGCGACGGCGGGCTTCTTCGGGAAAGCTTCCGGTGCGCCTAATGGCGTTCCCGACGGGCGGGACCTCAGGCGTGGAAGCGAGCAAGCGCATCCGCGACTAGAGCATCAAGGCGACTTCAAACATGGGTTGGTTTTGCTCACGAAGCTCACGGGAAGCGGCGGGGGACGGGCGACTGCGATCCGCGGCGGCGGTCCGGCCGAGCTGGGGAAGAAGGCTTCGGGCGTGTGACTCCATTCGATTAGGCGTGGTTTTTGAGGCTTTGGAAGCGCAATTGAATGCGGCTTCCAGGCCTGGCAAAGGCGAAGGGCGCGAGATGAGGCCAGCCTCGTCAATTTATAGGAGACGACGATGGATGTCGGGCGGCGGCGGGATGAGTTTAAGTTGAAAACGACGACGTTGGGACCCTCCCTGGCAGACCGGATAGAGGGGAGCGAGGAGAAGACACTGGCGACTCGGTTAACATCGTTGGGACGACGTCAGGCACGGCGCGGACGGTGGAGGAACGGGCGTAGGCGGCCACGGGCGACGAAGCCGCTCGGCTGCATCGGGCGGGTCTTCCCGGGCCGGGGCGCAGATAAGAATGAGCTACGGCGACGACACGATGGTCGACGCTGGGCGACGCCCACGACACGTAGCAAACGAGTCGGGCGCTAGGCAGACGACGGGACCGCCGGAAAAGTCGCCGGTCGGCCATGGGCGGCAAGCGTGGCGCGTGGTAGCGCTGCCCTCCGCCCTCGTTCCCCAAATTTCTAATTTCAAAACCCTAACTTCGAAAATTCAAAATTACTTTCAAAAATTGAACTGCACTCAAAAATCTCCAAATACGACTTTTTGCATAATTTTTCGAGATCTACACTTTTCTCAATTGGAAGATTTTTCCTAATTCGGCCTCTAAGTTAGACTTCTTGAAAAGTCAGATTTGAAATTCAAATTGGGATTAAATTACTCCAAAAATTTGAACTAAACTTGAAAAACTCAAAACACCAACTTTGTTCACCTCAAAAAGATCTACAAGGTTGATGTTGGAAGTTTTCTCAAATTTTGCCTAAATTTGGAATAATTCAAAAGGGGCTAAACTAGGGTTTTGGAAAGCTAGGGTTTTCAAATGAAATAATAAAGCAAATCATCATTCAAACTTTACTTCTACTCAACCAACATACATTGCCATGAATTAAACTCATTTTAGTGAATGCATGACGGGGGTTCTCAAAAAGGATGCTTTGCAATGCATATGATGACATGGCCAATTTTAGTGGTATAACACCGTGGTGTTACAGACTCTTTTCCTTAAAGAAATCTCGTCCCGAGATTTAGGAACACTTAAACCACATAACGGCAAAGGAAATGTGTCGAAGACACACCCCTAAACTTGTTCACAAAACAACTAGAGGTTTACAAAACTCACTCTACTAAACTCAAAAAGAAACAAGCTACTACTCTTAAAAGGAACTACAAACTAGATAGAAGCATAGAACTCCGGAAAATGCTCTTGCAGAAACTCTTCTCGACTCCCAAGTAGCTTCTTCTTCAGAATGCTGACTCCACTGAACTTTATACCACATGGTTGTTCTTCTTCGAGTAACACGGTCCTTTTGATCTAGGATTCTAACAGGGTATTCTGAATAGGTCAAATCGGGCTCAAGCTCAACTCCTTCAAAATCAACTACTTGATCCGCACTTTCGAAGACATTTCTTTAATCGTGACACATGGAATACATTGTGTACCGCTGCCGAAAGTCTGCTCGCAATCTCAATTTGTATGCCACTTCTCCACATTTCTTGATTATCTGGAATGGCCCAATATATCGAGGTGCTAATTTTCCCTTGACTCCAAAACGTTTTACTCCCTTCATAGGAGATACTTTTAAGTAAACAAAATCTTTTATTTTAAACGCCGTGAGGATGGCGTCTCTTATCGGCATAGCTTTTCTCGTCGAGACCGGGCTGCTTTCATATTGACTTGTATAACCCGAACCTTTTCTTCTGCATCCTTTACTAAATCCACACCAAAGAACCATCTTTCTCCAGACTCAGACCAATTCAGGGGAGTTCTACATCTGCGACCATATAGAGCTTCAAAAGGTGCCATCTTGATGCTCTCTTGATAACTATTATTGTAAGAGAATTCTGCCAAAGGCAAGCATTCATCCCACTTAGCGAGGATAAGTAAGAGCACAAGCCCTCAACATATCCTCCAATATCGATTAACTCTTTAAATGCGTCCTCCGATGCGTGGGTGATAAGCTGTACTATGAGTAAGCTGAGTACCTAAAGACTCTTGCAACTTCTGTCTGATATGATTTTCTTTGGTGCACCATGAAGACTAAAGATTCGTTGAATATAGAGTCCAAAGATAGTGCAGGGGGCTCTATAAACATCCTTGACAGGAAGGAAATGAGCTATTTTGGTGAGACGGTCCACAATAACCCATATGGAATCAAAACCCTTTGATGTTCTGGGCAAACCAATGATAAAGTCCATTCCAATTTCCTCCCATTTCTAAGAAGGAACAGGCAAAGGATTTAATAGTCCCGCAGATTTCATGTGTACAGCTTTGACTCGTTGACAAGTATCACATCTGGCTACATACTGGGCTATTTCAATTTTCATTTTGGTCCACCAGAATCTCTCCTTCAAGTCCTGATACATCTTGGTGCTTCCTGGATGAATAGAGTATCTAGTTAAGTGTGCTTCATCGAGGATCTGTCGACGTAACTCAGGGACTTTCGGTACTACTAACCGATTCTTGAACCATAACACATCTGCTTCATCAATTTGGAAACAAGTAGGCTTCCCACTCCTAACTTTTTCCTTGATACAAGCTACTCCCTTGTTTTCTTTCGTCTTTGCAATAATCGATCTCTCGAGTTGGTGAACAAAGGAGGTTAGATATAGTCCCTTGTTCAACAATTTCTATATTGATCTTTTCTAACTCTTGACATAAAGTTCTGTCTCTCAAACTTACTGTCAAACAATTGCAGTGAACTTTGTGACTAAGCGCATCGGCAACTACGTTTGCCTTACCAGGATGGTAATGCACTTCCAGATCATAGTCTTTAATCAACTTCAACCATCTTCTCTGTCGCATATTCAACTCCGACTGAGTGAAGATATATTTCAAACTCTTATGGTCTGTATAAATATGACAGGTATTGCCCAACGTATAGTGTCGCCAAATTTTTAAGGCATGGACAATCACGCCAATTCTAGATCATGAGTTGGATAATGTTCTTCATGACGCTTTGAGTTGCCTAGAAGCATAGGCAATGACTCTGCCTTCTTGCATCAAAGACACACCCAATTCCAATACCGAGAGGCATCACAATACACATCAAACGGCTTCGATATCGCCGGTGCTAAGACTGTGCGGTTGTGAGTGACTTCTTCGGGGTTTGGAAAGCTTTTTCACATTCAAAGTGACCGGACAAACTTAGTTTGGATTTTCAACAACTCTGTAATAGGTTTGGCCACTTTAGAGAAGTCGAATAAACGACGGTAATAACCCGCCATTCCCAAGAAACTGCGAACTTCATGAACAAAGTGGTAGGCGGCTTCCAGTTCAGAATATCCTTGACTTTGCTTGGATCTACGTAAACTCCATCGCCAGACAATACATGCCCTAAGAATTGCACTTCTTCTAACCAGAATTCACATTTGCTAAATTTTGCATATAACTCATGGTCTCCCAAACGCTTGAACAATCCAAGATGCTCGGCATGTTCTTCCCTTATTCTTGGAATATATCAAGATGTCATCTATGAAAACCACCACGAATCTATCAAGCTCGGGCATAAAGACAGTGTTCATCGATACATAAAGTGAGTCAGGGGCATTGGTCAACCCAAAAGACATCACCAAGTACTCGTATAAACCATATCTAGTGGTGAAAGCTGTCTTTGGTACATCTTCGTGCTTTATCTTGATTTGATGATACCCCGATCTCAAGTCAATCTTGGAGAACACCTTAGCTCCCGCAAGTTGATCGAATAACAGATCAATTCTAGGCAAAGGATACTTGTTCTTAATTGTTACTTCATTGAGTGGACGATAGTCCACACATAGCCTCAGGGTTTGATCCTTCTTCTTCACAAATATCGCAGGACATCCCCAAGGTGAAGAACTAGGCTGAATAAAACCTTTATCAAGCAATCCTTGCAATTGAGTCTTTAACTCTGCTAATTCTTTAGGTGGCATTCTATAAGCTCTTCTAGATATCGGTGCGTGCGTCCCGGTGTTTCAACTCTATACTTGAATCAACATCTCTATCTGGTGGTAAACCAGGGCAAATCATCTGGGAACACATCTCGGGAACTCACGGACTATCATTGGAATATTCTTTATCTCCTTAACTGATGTAGCACAAACTCTCTCAACTGTTCTCTTAGGAATCGGAAGTTGAATAAGAAGTTGAGAATTGCTATTAGGGATGTTTACTTTGATAGTCCTATTCAAAGTATCGATGACAGCCCCGTGCTGATACATCCAATTCATACCCCGGATCATATCTAAGTAACTTACAATTAAGCAAAACTATGTTACATATTCTACAAAAATCTCATTCCTCCTTAAGGGTCATTTTCTCGATTCATTATCACTAACATGAGGCTCCACTTCTTCCGGATTTTCCTCTTCTTCCACATCTTCTTGGATTACCATACCCAAATCGTCTTGTACTGCTGGGGTTGGTGATTTGGGTTGAGAAGATCATTCATATGCTGAATTTGCATATTCAGATTGACTTCTTGGTCTTCCAGTTGAATTGCATAAGCCACCAAATTATGATTATCTTGAATTAGGTGGTCGCGCCGATCTTTGAAGCGGCCGTCTTCTCGTGGATTGTTTCAATCAATGCCCGACTACATTTTCCGTAGTTTTGAACGCGTCGATCCAATTCAACTTGCGGTTTTCCAATATGGATTGCATCACGGCACCTATCTCTGGTAGCTTCATCCAATTCTTTGGTCAGCGCTCAATTTCTTTTTGAAGATCTTTCTTGTGCTTCCTGCTACTTCCTTTATCAGTTCTAATTTGACTGATGCTTGCTTCAGGATCATTTCTTGCTGCAAGCTGGTGATGTGGGACACCTTTTTGTTCTATCTTCTTCCTAGTAGTCATTTTTGGTACGGGTCCTCCTGTAGAATAGTTAAGATCAGATTTTCTAAGGTTTAGGTAGGAGGATCTAAAAGTTAGCAAGAATAGGATTGTTATTCTTAACCCAAGACCACAATAAAGGGAAAGTTTATCAACATGGTTAATTAAGCATGATGCATGATTCGAACTTACGACAAATGTTAATTAAACCTATAACATAGGGCAATATATAAGTTACTCCACCACTACCTTTTGAAGTGAAGGAAAGAATTTAAATATAGATTAGGATGAGTAATAAGCAATTTGGACCAAATAAGAGATTAAATTACTTTGACCCAAATTATTTTGAAGTTTTTTGAAACAAGAATGCTACTGATAACTTGTTAATGATGAAGCTCGATACCACTGTAATAAATAGCCTTCTAGATTATAGGGCCCACATACATATATCATTGTCCCAAGGACCTCGATAGAATGAACATGTACCGAATGATCTAGAAAGCACTATTAATTCTCCGACGGGATCTCATCATTAAGAGTCATTGCGGCATTACAACACTTTATTCAAATATACAATACATCGAGTAAAAGCGTAAGGATTACATAACATAATTTTACAAAACTTTGTTCCAAACTCAACTTAAGTATCTTATTACAAACCATAGTAGTAGAGTAACAACTAAACAAACGCATTAAACCCTGCCCAAGGGTCAACATCTACTCCTCCTCGGCATCCACCTGGAATACCGTCATGCAACAAGGGCCAAAGCACGTCTGACCCTGACTATCACCTGCAACAAGGGTCGAAGAACCCTGAGTACGGGAGTACTCAACAAGACTTAACCGACTAAAGAAAATAGGAGAAGACTCAGGTATGCAGGTTGTGGGGATCAAGGAAAGGTCTTATCAAGATCAAGGACTCATTTTGCATAAAAGCTTACTAAGAGTAGGTCCTTACTTTCAAAGTTTTATTTCAACTTTAGTAAATCCTCTCTTCTAAGTGATCATATACTAAGTCAATCACTTCTCAACCAAACCATCTTTTAACCAACTCCAATGTTCCATGACTTAACTACGATGGAGGTGCGAGGATCAAGTCTCCTTTTGTCGTGGAGCAACGACGATTCGAATCACTTGTAACCCAGCTGGGGATACCTCACCACACGATATATGTAGCACCCAAGCTTGCATATATCAACCATCTCCCCAGTTAAGTTCAAAACGGGAACGAGGCCTACGCCACCCGAGAATACTGAGTACTCCTCCAACCTTGGGACTTTAACCCACGAGGGTATCTTGTAATCCCGCCATCTCTCCACTCCCAAAGGCATGGTTGCCATTCCTGATTTGACACACCCCGAGATCGGGCTTACCGGTATGTGGCCGGTATACAAAGTTCATGATCCAAGGGCCAACCAACGAGCGGTGCTTAACCGACACAAAATTTAAACACTACAAAGAGACTCCCTTCTCAATGCAAGTTACCCAACCGGTCTCAAATTAACTTATCTTCCATACTATATTGTGAATCATTATAGAAGAACTTTGTAAAACAATTAAAAGCATCCTAACTTTAAGCAAGGCTTAACAACTATGCATTTTCAAATAAAAAGCAGGTTATCAAGGATGATAAGTCAATAACAAGGTTGGTCATGCGGCAAATAGGTTATCACCCAACTCCTATTCACCTAATGCATCATATCATCAACATAAGTGATATAAAACTTTGTAAAATAACAAGGAAGGGTTTAAATGCATCCGGGGGCTTGCCTTCGGTGAAGTACCACTCGGGCTCGGGATCCGTTCCACAAATATCAAATCCAACCTCCACGGGACACTGAACCTCCTCGAAACTTCCTCAACCTTGAATCCTTCACTAACGTTCTCTACATGAAGTAGAATGCATGCTTCAATATGATGCCATAATGATAAACATGATGCTTGAAAGTGCGGGGAAATAAACATCAACTTGAGTACAACTTTCCTTCACGATAAAGTTGCAACCTAACAAAACCAACTTGTTGAACTACTCTACAAGATATCATCACCATTGCCTAAGGAGTTCTCAAGGACCATCTTATTCATGTATGACTCTAACTCATAAAACAACCCTAAATTATTTCACTAAACAATACTTACTTTCTCTAAATAAAACAAAGCATAAAATAGAAAATAATTTAACTAATTCAAACTGACCCCAAACTTTTTTCTACAAGTAGGTCCTATCATAAAACAGTGCTAAATAAAATTTCATGAATTTTGGAAATCTAGATTAATTTATAAAATTCACCAAAGTCTCATTTTAAATTAAAGCTGCTAATTTTAGAACATGTCAAAACAGTTTAAAATTTAAATTTGATATTTTTCCTATATTCTAGACATCATGAACAGCTTCTACAAAACTTTTCATAATTTTCTAAGCTTTGGATAATTTTCTATGAATTTTGGAAGTTTCACGTACTATTCATACTTAAATAAAATCGAAAAATAATTTTTAAATCGAAAACCGGCCATGGGCTGATTCCGGCCCAACTTGGCTCCCGGCCTGCGGCGCGATCTTACGGCTAGCCCAACAGGCAGGCCCGCCCCAACTTGTCTTGGCGGCCGCGACGGCGACAACGCGGCCGGCGGCGGTTCGCCGCCGGCGAGGTTTCCGGCCACGCGGGCGGTACCTACGAGACTCAGCACGATCCCGCGGACACGATGACCCCCTAAACTCGACACCTAGGGCATTGCGGCTCGATTGCCGGCGACGATGGCGGACCGGTGGTGCGGCAAGCGACGGCGAGGCTCACTAGAGCCATCTCCGGCGACTCCGAGGGCACCGGCTAATCCGGCACGATCGGGCGAACCCAAACCCTCGACTAAGCGAAGCAAAACGGCCTCCTATCTAAGTTGCGCAAGCACGCGGCGGCGCGGCCACGGCGGAACACGCCGGCAACGGCGTTCCGACGAACTCAATGTGCTAAGCTTCAAATTAAAGGGTGCCACAGAGGCTCTAGGGTATAGGGGACATGGTGCTCACGATGGTTTGCTGGAAGACGGGACGGAGCAGGGTGGTCGACGGTGACGGCCGGCTTGGAAAGCCCGATGTGCGCCACGACGTTCGCACCGGCGGGACCTCAGCTGTGGAAACGAGCAAGCGCATCACGACTAGAGCATCAAGGCGACTCAGAAACATGGGTTGGTTTGCTACGAAGCTCACCAGAGCGGCGCGACGGCGACCCGACCCGCGGCGGCGGTCCGACCGGAGCCGGGGAAGAAGGCTTGGCGTGTGACTCCGACTACGATTGGTTGTGGTTTTTGAGGCTTTGGAAGCGCAATTGAATTGCGACGAGGCTGGCAAAGGCGAAGGGCGAGAGATGAGGCCGAGCTCGTCAATTTATAGGAGACGATGATGGATGTCGGCCGGCGGCGGGATGAGTTTAAGTTGAAAACGACGACGTTGGGACCCTCTGGCGCCGGATGGATAGAGAGGGAGGAGGAAGACACGGCGACTTCGGTTAACACGTTGGGACAACGGCGGCACGGCGAGACGGTGGAGGAACGGCGAGGCGGCCACGGCGACGAGCTGCACACTGGCCTGGCGGGTCTTCCGCGGCGCGGATAAGAATGAGCTACGGCGGCGACCGCGATGGGCGACGCGGCCGGGCGGCGCCCACGACACGTAGCAAATCGGGCCGGGCGCGGCTAGACGACGGGGACGGGCTGGAAAAGCTAGCCGTCGGCCATGGGCAAAGCGTGTGCGTGGCGGCGCCCGCCTTGTCCCCCCCCAAATTTCTAATTTCCAAACCCTAACCCGAAAATTCAAAATTACTTTCAAAAAATTGAACTGCACTCAAAAATCTCCAAATACGACTTTTGCATAATTTTTTCGAGATCTACACTTTTCTCAATTGGAAGATTTCCTAATTCGGCCTCTAAGTTAGACTTCTTGAAAAGTCAGATTTGAAATTCAAATTAGGATTTGAAATTACTCCAAAAATTTGAACTAAACTTGAAAAACTCAAAACACTAACTTTGTTCATCTCAAAAAAGATCTACAAGGTTGATGTTGGAAGTTTTCTCAAATTTTGCCTAAATTTGGAATAATTCAAAAGGGGGCTAAACTAGGGTTTTGGAAAGCTAGGGTTTTCAAATGAAATAATAAAAGCAAATCATCATTCAAACTTTACTTCTACTCAACCAACATACATTGCCATGAATTAAACTCATTTTAGTGAATGCATGACAAGGTTCTCAAAAAGGATGCTTTGCAATGCATATGATGACATGGCCAATTTTAGTGGTATAACACCGGGTGTTACACTAAAAAAAGAGAATTGAATTGAAAAAAAAAGAGATGGAGAGAAAAGATTAAAAAAAAAAGAGAACAGAGAAAAAAAAAAAAAAAAAAGAGAAAGAAAAAGAAAAAGTGAAAAAAAAAAAAGAGAGTGTTGGTAAAAAAATATAGATATATAAAAAAAATAATAAGAGAGAGAGAGAGAGAGAGAGAGAGAGAGGTAGGTTGGCCCTACATGGAACGATAAACACCAATGTCTTTGCTGCTCCACCCTTCATGGCCTCAACAAGCAAGAAGGCCCTCCTCTCATCTTTTCTGCTACCATCAAGGCCCATGGCTCGCACACATGTCATGTGTGTGTGGCCTAGCCTTGAGATGCACTGGCTGAGCTATCAAGCAAACCAACAAAGAACAATTTTGATACTTCATCCATAAAAAATTTGTCGGTATTTATACTCAAGTATGCAAAGGTAACATTCACCAACTCTCATACTCATAATTCATCTCCATAAGGTCCTTTAAAGTCATGCTTCCTTAGTTATGACATATGCTTGAGTTTGGGTGTGTCTACATGTGCACGTGTAATGCATCCACAAATCTTTTAAATTGAGCATGGTGCTTAGGTTAAAAAAAGATCTCCTTTAATCAAAAATTCGACATGCCGTTGGATCTTGGTTAATGAACTTAGAGCGTTGTTGTCATGATCTTTGGAAGTATCTTATCTTTGGAGATGAATCAAGGCTTTGTTTACACTTGCTTCTTTATGTTAGCCTTGCTTGAGTGATGTTGAGGTGAACAAATAAAATAAAATAAAATAAAATAAGGTTTTCCCAATAAAAGGCTCCACGGTATTCATACCAATAGAGCCATGTGTTTGTTTTATTTTGTTTTTGTTTTCTTTGTTTGAATAAAACCAGGCACAAGAATAAGTGTGGGGAGATCTCTCAAGCATACAATCACACCCGTCTGAGATCTCCCCAACACAATGCACAAACCCCGAGCAATTCACGATGGAGAAGGACGAGGCGACGACCACCATTAACTCCTTCCTCCTCAAACGGCGGTTTGTGCAATTCCCTCTCTCACATCCTCCAAAAGTTTTAAAGTTTAAAAACCCGAACAACTCAAAAAGACAAAACTTTTGAAAAAGCTCTATCTCCGGCTATCCTTTGATAAAATGTGCATACTCCTTATTCCTCGCTAATGATCCTATAGCTTGTGAACCACCTATCATAGGGACCCCATGTTATCTGAGTAATTGGAATATGTGATATAGGCGGATAATATGAACCTTGCTCTTTTATATGAACTTGGGATTTGTTTTCAAAAATTCAAAATTCAAAAAAGCATGCTCCTCAATGATATGCATTTCCCACCGTGAGCCATATGACATGATCATCATTCATGAAAAAAAACCATAGTCATATGCTACTTGTTTTCATGGTGAGCCTATGACAAATTGTTTGTGACCTATGTTGAGATTCTTTTTCCCAAGATCAAGATTCACGTACACCCACAAATAAAATGCCGACTCTTACACTGAGAGTTGCGCACAACATGCACCCATCAATCCACCAAAAATATACTCCATTCATTTGTATCATGACCTATCACCAAAATCCCAGTTTGCAAAGGAGAAGTATGGGCTATGTTTAAAAGAAAAGAGATGAAAAAGGGACAAGTGTCCAAGGGTGAGTAGAGCCCACATCTCCAAAAAAAAATATGATGATAATAAAGAGAGGAAATAAGGGACACAAGTCCAAGGGTGAGTAGAACCCACCTCTCCATAAAAAAAAGAGAAAAGAAAGAAAAAGAAACAAAAAGAATAAGGTAGCCCATACCTCCGAATAAATTCCACCAAAAAGAGAGAGTCATGATACCTGGAGTACACAAAAATGTTCCACACACTTTGCACATCTTGATCTAGGCCTATGACTAGTCTCTCCATGTGGTCCGGTTTTTGACAAAGGCAACATGACATGATACAAGTATGACATTGTTTTTACCTACCCAAAACTCCATAAAAAGCCTTATATAGTTGGTAGGGAAAAAAGAAAGGCAAATCTAAGCCTTTGGTGAGGAACAAACCACATACATTTGAGTGATCCGAGTGAATCATTCGAGGAGCAATGCTATATTTACATTTTCAAAATCAAATGAAAACCCAAGTTCCTGCACTTATTTTGAAGCAAGGGGATTTGAATCTATGTTGTTCCATAATTCAATTACCCAAGATTAACATGGTAGACATATCAAAAAGTTCACAAATGCAGTGAAGCTTGGAATAACTTGTATGCAGGTTTACATATCAAGGAGATGACCCATCTTAGTCCTCAACCTTTACTCGAGGACGAGCAAAGGACTAAGTGTGGGAGAGTTTGTTGACGGTCATTAACTACATATTTTATACCGTCAACATTAGTATAAAACTACCAAAACACAATAGTGATAGGGCTTTGAGCTAACCATTTCCACAAGTTTTGGTACTTCACTTGTTTTGCGGGACAATGTTGAATATATATATATATATTGGGCCAAAAAGCAAAGGAAAATATACAAGATAAGAATGGCCCAATGCGAAGCAAGGGTAAAGAGGAGAAAAAAGCCCAAGAAATATGATTACAAATATCCAAACATAAGCCCAAAAAGGTCAAGGCCCAAAATCAACATGAAATCATATTGGGCCACATGACATGGGTTTAGTATTTCGGGCATAACTTTTTCATACGGACTCCGTTTTCGGTGTACCACCCGCCAAAACGGAGCTAATGACGAAATGGATGCGCTCACAAAATTTGAGCCCAATCGGCCCAGGTTTGGGTGCGCCCGCACCTTGGGGTGCGCCCGCACCCCCGGCTGCCAACCGGGCCCATCTTTCGCGTGACGGTTCCTTTACTCCGAGGAACGTCGGTGGCGGTGTTGTCCATGTGCGTTGAACCGTGAAACCGCCTCTCCTTGGTCGGTTTGGCCATAATGGAGGGAGGAGGCACATTTGCAAAGACACCCTCCACTCAAGCTATAAAGAAGGCCCTCTACTCTCTTCCAAGACAACCAATTCCACATACAACACAAGGAGGGCCACAATGTAGAGAAGAGAGGAAGCTCCACTCTTATTCTTCTTCCTCCTTCTTAGTTCTAATGGAGAGTGAGAGAGGGAAGGCTAGAAGAGGGCTTGGCCTCTTCTCCATGGAGTCCCTGTACCCCCCGGTGCATTGCGGATCTCGGGTGGCCGGAGTCTTGGGACTTGTCGGCACCCGCCACGCTTGTACCTCTACAACCTTCTAATCATTTTGGGTAAGAATGGTTGTGTTCCTCTTTGGCTTACTACTCTTAAGCATATTATCTAGCTGTTTTGGACTTGCGGGATTGATAGTCGTTCCTTCGGGGCGGTGCTGCGGTAGAAGGACCCGGGGACGGGTAAGCCTTGTTAACACGCCCGGAGTAATAATCACTAGTGTAGACGTGGTGTCTAGACTAAGGGTTTTCTATCTTTTGTGGCGCATCCCACGGTTGAGGGGGTAGGCGGGTGGGTTGTGACGACCTTGTCCGTCCCTTGTAATCCCCCACGTTCGGGTGTGGCGTAGTGCAATTGCCGGGACAACGTCCTTCATTATATTTCTTAGTTGTAGACTTGCGGGGATCGGTGGATTGTCTCGTTAAGAGCGTTAGTTCTTGGTGAAGGAACTCTTTGATCGGGGAACCTTGGCCAACATCAAGAACTGTGACCAATAGTGCAAATGTGGTGTTTGGACTATTCACCTACCTTTTGCGGTGCATCCACGGTTGAGGGGGTAGGCGGCTTGGTCGTGACAAGCCTTGTCCGTCCCTTTGAAATCACCCCATGTTCGGCTTGTGTCGTAGAGCTAATGCGGACTACGCCCGGTTGGGCGGGGGCGGTTCCCAAAGTGAGTAGACAACGGACTTTAGAAATCACTTTGCCTAGAAAACTTAGCCTATAGATACCTCGCTACTCTTAGAAAACAAACCCTTGCCTTAGGTTGACCACGGACCCGAGAAAAGCTGCTGTGTGCGACCGTCCTTGTGTAAAATACGATACCACCTACCACCGGGGTGAAGTGCTACAATAGTATTTCCGTGCGCTTGCGGATTTCTCTGTGTGCGTAAGAAACACCAACAAGCATTTAAGCGCCGCCGTTTGCGGAGACGGTTGTCGTAGTTATATTTCGAGCCTAGTCGACTGTGTGACTGGTAGTATCCTTTTAAACAAAAATACCAAAAACAGTCCTTGTTACTCATGGAGCAACCTACCCTACAAATCACATCCGCTCCTAAGGGCGAGCTCGTCGAACCACGCCCATCTGCGAAGCCAATCACGGCTTCAGAGTATGAGCTCCGCCACGGCTTTATAGCCATGGTTCGGGCCCGAGCCTTTTCGGGCTCGAATATGAAAAACCCCTATCATCACTTACGGGAGTTTGAGCGGCTCTGGGGCTGCGACAATTGCGAGGCATGACACACGACACGCCGAGGTGGAAGTTGTTTCTGTTCTCTCTCACGAGGGCGACTCAATGGTACGCCCATAACGTAGGGTTGGTAAACGGAGAATGGGAAGAAGCTGCGAAACAGTTTCTGTGTAGCGTTCTACCCTATATCGAGAATCGCGGCCTGCGACAAGAGATACTCAACTTCCAACAAATAGAGGGTGAAACCTTAGGTGCGGCACGGGACCGGTTTACCACGCTTACGATCCGGCCCGGACACTGTCCATACCAAACCACGTGCTTTTACAAAGATTTACGGCTGGATTGGACGAGGGCAACCGCCTGCCGCTTGATTTAGTCGGGATGGTCGTTCGCACATAAAACCACAACGGAAGGAGAAGCTCTCCTAAACCGTATTCTTGAGAATACTCCTCCGCTAGAACCCATCCGAGTAGAACCCAAGCAGAAACCAGAGGAAGTCTCTTCGGCTAACGCCGAACCCGTCAAACCTATAGAGACCCTCGCTTGAACCGAGCGCAAAAGGAGACCGCATGCACGGATCTCCCATTCTTCGAGGTTGACTTTTCTTGATCAATTCGGTGACACCTCGAAATACGAACAATGGAAGAAACCACTGTCCCGGCTAGCCCTGAACAACCTCTGGATAAATTCTTTCTCCAGGAGTCTATTAAGGAGCTAACAACTATAATGAGCACGGAATGGTTGCGAGAGGAAGGACCTTCTTTCGAAGAAATTCGGATAAGTGGCCCCTCTACACCAATCCATTGCAAATATCGGGGAACTTGGTGGAAGTCATGTATAACCCTACCGTGGGGATAAAACATAATGTCCGAAACCTTTGCATAAGCTTGTGACGAGGAAGGCTGTTAGGACCCCCACAAAGACGGACCTTGCGCATAGCACCACGTACCACCATTAAAAGCCGTGAGGTTATACATGAACAAATCTTCCTACACAAGGATGTCAAGTTGTCTTTGGATTTCCATATTTTTGATGTCCAAGACTTCGACATCTTGATCGGGCATCCCTTGGAGAAGATTCTTGATTTATCAACATCCGGGGATTTAGATGTCAAACTTCGGGAAGAAAAAGTTCTCTATCCCGGTTACTCGAGGTAAAAACTTCGATAATGAGAACCCTTCCTTGAGTACGACACGCCCGAGGAGGTCATGGGAGTTATGCTATATGAGAACCCGAAAACAGACCTAGAAAAAAGACGCCCAATTCTTCATTGAAGAAGAGGGGCGATTCGGGGAACTCATAGAACTTCCGAAAGAGGCGGGCTTCGGCCTCGGTTGAGCTTAAACCCCTACCCCGGGCCTACGCTATGTCTTCCTAAACGGCGATTCACAAGCCCCTATCATCATAAGCGATAAGCTTAGTGACCAGAAACCACCCAACTAATAGCCATCTTAGAGAAACACAGATCGGTCTTTGGGTATTCCCTTCAAGATCTGAAAGGCGTAAGCCCAACACTATGCACACATCGCATTCCTATTGACCCTGCCAGTACCCCATCATGCGAACCCCAATGTAGGCTCAATAATGCGATGCGTGAAGTCGTGAAGAAGGAAGTTCTCAAACTTCTTCACACGGGATTATCTATCCCGTACCACCGCAAATGATTGGGTTAGCCCAGTCCAAGTGGTCCCTAAAAAGGGAGGAATGACGATCGTTGAGAATGCTAAAACGAACTCATTCCACAAAGACAAGTCACGGGGTGGAGAATGTGTATTGATTATAGAAAACTTAACAAGGCAACAAAGAAAGATCACTTCCCGCTATGCTTTATTGATGAAATGTTGGAGCGGTTAGCGAAACATTCTTTCTTCGCTTCCTTGGCGGGTATTACGGCTACCACCAAATCCCGATCCACCACGATGACGAGCAAGACCACGTTCACATGCCCATACGGACCCTATGCCTACCGTAGAATTTCATTTGGGCTGTGTAATGCACCTGCTTCTTTTCGGTGCATGATGTCTATCTTCTTAGACATGATCAAAGAAATCATGGAGGTCTTCATGGACGACTTCTCCGTCTATGGTAAGACTTTCGAAAGTTGTCCGAAGAACCTAGACCCGGTCTTTGCAACGATGCCAAGAAAAGGACACTGTATTGAATTGGGAAAAGTGCCACTTTATGGTCCGAGAAGGCATCGTTCTTGGGCACCTCGTGTCCAGAGAGGGGATAGAGGTAGATAAAGCCAAAATAGGCGTTATTGAAAAACTACCCCCCCAGGTGAATGTCAAAGGGATCCGTAGCTTCCTAGGTCACGCAGGGGTTTTATAGAAGATTTATAAAAGATTTTTTCACAAATAGCCGGACCCCTTACGGCCCTCGCTAGCCAGGGCGTACCCTTTGACTTCACGGATGAGTGCTTGCATGCTTTGAAACCCCGAAGAAAGCACTCATCTCGGCTCGATCATCAACCCCCGGATTGGTCGTTGCCATTTGAAATCATGTGCGATGCTAGCGACTATCTTTGTTGGTGCGGTCTTAGGCCAAACCAAGGACAAAAAGCGACATGCCATCGCATATGCTAGCAAGACTCGACGGGGAGCCCGGCTTAATTATGCTACAACGAGAAAAAGAACTCCCGGCGGTAGTCTTTGCTGCTCGAGAAGTTTCGATCCTACTTAGTGGGCGCAAAAATAATCGTCTACACAGACCATGCTGCCCTTAAGTATCTTCTTACCAAAAAGGATGCGAAACCTCGCTTGATTCGCTGGATTCTTACGCTCCAAGAATTTGACATAGAGATAAAAGATAAAAAGGGAGTAGAAAATACGATTTGCGGATCATTTTGTCGCATATCGGGTAACTAACATGCGGGAACTACCAATCAACAACTACTGTAGCGACGACATGCTACTCAAGGTGTCGCACTTCAACCCATGGTACGCAAACATTGTGAATTACATGGTTGCGGGCTATGTACCACACAGGGAGAACAAGCGGAAACTCCAAATGGAGAGTAGAGCGGCACCTATGGGATGACCCATATGCATGCGGGGTGTGTGCGGGCGGCTTGCTAAGAAGATGCGTACCAAGGGAGGAAGGAATGCGGATCATCGAAAAATGTCATGCATCTCCCTACGCCGGACATCTAGGAGTATTCCGCACACAAGCCAAAATTTGGCGGTGCGGATTCTTACGGCCGGCGATGTCTGACGATACGAAAAGAGTTCATCGAGAAGATGCTACAAGCGCCCGGCTGGGAACATCATAGCTCGTGATGCAATGCCCCTACATTACAACCTTCAAATAGAAATATTTGATGTGTGGGGCATTGACTACATGGGGCCATTCGGAAGTCTCATGATTGCGAGTACATCACGGTGGCGATGAGACTACGTGCGAAAGTGGGTAGAGGCACTACCATGAAGAGCTGGCGATGGCAAGCACGCCGCAAAGATGTTCCATGAAATCATCTTCCCTCGTTTGAACGCCACGCATGGTGATCGGTGACGGAGGATTGCATTTCAAGGATAAATCATTCAAGGCATTCTTGAAGGAGCTCGGCACTCGCACAACATTGCTACCCCTTATCATCTGCAAACCAACGGGCAAGCCGAAACCTCAAATAAACAAATCAAGAACATCCTACAGAAGACAGTCAACGAGATGGGGAAAGGCTGGAAAAATAAGCTACCCGATGCTCTCTGGGCATATCGGACAGCTTACAAAGCCCCCCCATCGGCATGTCACTGCTATCACCGGTCTCTATGGCAAAACACGCCATTTACCGGTTGAGCTGAGGCATCGAGCTCATTGGGCCATCAAGAAATGGAATATGGACGTCGGACTTCGGCTGGAAAAACCGTCGAGAGACAAATCTACGAACTAGAAGAATGGCGAGAAAAAAGGCGTACCACAGTGCGAAGCTCTACAAAGAGCGCACGAAAAGATGGCATGATCGGCGCATCAAGATCAAAGAATTCACCACGGGTGACAAAGTACTCCTATTCAACTCCCGGATGAAGCTATTCGGCGAAGGGAAGGCGAGAAGCAAATGGAAAGGACCGTACACCATCATCAACACATCGCCGCATGGGCGCAATCACAATCAAGATGGCCTTGGTGAGATACAAAAGGTAAGCGGTCAACGCCTTAAGCTTTTCTTCAAGCCGATTCTCGATCTCAACCGAGAGCTCGATAGAATAGATTTATGCTTTGAGAATTAATTTATGTTGATCAGCATATAAAAAAACATATTTTTATAAATAAAAATTGTTACAACTAATATATATATATATATATATAAGGTAATAATAAAATATAAAAGTTATCTATTTACTTTTCTAACTTTTTAAGATCTTTATTTTCTTTTTACTTCTTTGCCCTCACTAAAAGCATCTTTGGTCAATTGCTACACAAAGGATATTTAACTTCTAAATTAATTAAAAGCATAATCTATTTTCAAAATTTGAATTTGAGGATCAATTAGAGATCAGCAAGAAAGGAAATGTTTTTCGTGGCGGCAAACACCGATTCAAAACTTTTCGAGAAAAGGAAAACGGATGTGGCCGAAAACCCGACCGGGGGGACACACAGGTGGTGCTTGTAGCGCACCACCTGGTGCGCCCGCACCTGGCTAGCCTCCTGCTGGTGCAGGATTTCGCCCATCGCCTTCTTCTTTCTCACACTCCACAGTAGTAAGGTGTGCTCCGCCAAATTTCGACACCGCCAAACCCGAGAGAGGAGAATTTGTCCTATAAAACCCACCCTCCTCCTCTCCATTCTTCACACCACTCCTTCTTGCTCTTCTCCTCTCCTCAATACTCCTTCTTCCAAGCTGAACAAGCGGCAAGGCTCTCTTTTCCCATGGCACTAGTGCCCTTTAATAGAGAGGAAGCCATGACTTTTGCCTCCAAATATCTTGAAAAGGAGAGACCCCAAGAGAGACCTTGCCCTCCTGCCTTCCCTAGTTGAAACTCCGACACCAAAGAAGAGGAAGGCGAGGCGCAAGGAAAAATATCCCCATAGACAACCAAGAAGAGACAAAAGTATATTCCAATGTCCCAACAAAGCCCCTCTCCGTTTCTTCCAAAAATCCAGTTCTTGTTTCCCATACACTTTAGAGCAAATGCCAAATGGGGAATGGAAGAAATGGGTTCCCAAACCTCGAGATCGAGGGGGCAGCCAAAAGGATTCTTCGGGGGCGACATTGTGCCTAAAGAAGGACCTACAGTTGAGAGTGTGCGAGAAGAAGATCACCGAACTCTCAAGCTTCGTCCAAATCCTTAGAGGCGGGGCTAGCGAAAGGCATAGCGCCAATATCCGCCTTAGGAAAAAGCTAGCGAGACTTACACGTTAGTATGCATGAAGAGCTTAGACTTCATTTGCTAGGGAGATGGGGGTAGAGCGCTCGATGGATCTCATTGACCTTTTCGAGTAGAAGTGCTCTACCTCTCTATCAATAATTTGGCGCACACTAGTTTTAATTTTCAGTATTTCCCTTCCAATCATTTTTGTAATTCCTTCAAAGTGTGCGCCCCAGTTTGAATTATTTATAAATTCAATAAAGTTTTGTTATTGTGTATATCTCCACTTGTTTTTGTCCTTGTGTAAAAGAAAATTAAAAATAGGTACAAAAACAAGTGTGGGGGAGGCTCACAAGTCAAAGGTACGCGATTTATTAAAATTAAATTTTGACTTGTGACTTATCTTTAAGTGCTAAAACCTGAACCAACTTAACAAAACTCCATCTCTTTATCTACCAATTGATACATAGCATGCATACATTTTATTCCTCGCCAAAAACCCGGACTTTTGTTGAGCAACTATCCATTAGGGACCCCATGCTTATCTAAATAATTGATCTTTGTGATATGGTAGAATGACTTGACGCTTGCTCTCTTTTTTGCAATAAGACTTGGTTTTATCTTGAAAATTTAAAATAAAGCATGCTCATGGTTTGACTTAGCCAAATCCTACCAAAGCCTGAATAATGATATGATTATCCACTATAGCTACTACCTGCTGTATTGAGTTTTGTCGGGGCTCCGTTGATCTAGCGTTGAGAGAGGCTGATACCCCTAAGATCGGAAAACACGTACACCCACATATACACACCGGTTCTCACAATGAGAATTGCACACAACATGCATCGTACCATCCACCAAATAAATACTCAATCTTTATACCATGATCATCTCCCCTGTATCAAGAAAAATGCGAGAGAAAAAGATACAGGCTGCAGAAAAAACAAAAAGAATAAGAGATGAAAAATGGACACGTGTCCGGGGCGAGTAGAGCCCACATCTCCAAAAAAAAAAAAAAAAAAAAAAAAGAGAAAAGAAAAAAAGAAAAATAGCAATAGTATCTCTCTAGAAGCATACAAAAAAGAAGGGAAGAGGATCACGAGCCAAGGAGTTACCACAAAGAAAATATATATCATCAATATTTTCCACACACTTTTACACGTTTCGATCTAAGGGTATGGCACCTCTTTCCAATGATCGAGCTTGACCCGACAAAACATGCGAGAGGTACGTATGCATCACTCCATTCAAAGATCCACAAAACCCTGCAAAATAGGATGAGTGAGAGTGATAAGAGTGCTTTGAGAGGAAAATTCAAACAAGAGTGATTTTTGTGAGAGTCAATACCATAAAGAGCAATGCTATTTCTTTAAAAAATTCAAAAACTTACCAAGTCTTTGCGCATAAGTAGTAGCAAGAAGATAGAAGTTCATCTTGTTCCATTGCTCAATTTTTCTAGGATAGCTTGGTAGCCACCATGAATGCTCACAAGGCGGGTGAGGCCCTAATAACCTGTATGCAAGCTTACATCTTGGAGATTGAACCACTTTAGTCCGGTGCCTTCACTTTCGAGGGCGAGTAAAGGGCTAAGTGTGGGGAGTTTGTTGACCGGTAACCATCTCGCAATCTAAACACCGTCAACACAACACCAAAACAACCTAGAAATAGGGATTTCAACTAACATATTCCATAGTTTTGGTGTTTATTTGGACTTGCGGTACCAATTCAAGAAGAATCACTTTGGGCCAAAAATACAAAGAAAAGAAATAAAAACCAACAAATAGAAAAAAGGCCCAAAGAAGCAAATGGCAAGCCCAAACAAGAATCGGGACAAAACGTCAAAACCAGGCCGGGCCTAGACCACCACATGACTTTTCACAGCAAAGAGGCCCGACTGCCGGAAGCGAGCCAGCGGGCCCCCGCTAGAGTGCTTGCGCACCACCACAGTTGGCCGCACCCACAGGCCGAGGCGGTTCGGGCTTCGGCCGGGGGGCGGTTTGTTACCTTCCAAAACGGACACTACCGACGTTGGATGGTCGGTTTGGCGGATTTGGAAGGTTTTCCTAGGTCGGTTTTGTTGTTTTTAGCACTTAGGCCCTCCCCTTGTGTATAAATAGCTCCCTCCTTCACCTCTCTACATAACAATTCCAAGGAGAAACCAGTCCACTTGTGCAAGAGAGTAGAATTAGTTCTTCTTCTTCTACTTCTTCTATATCTTCTTCTAAATTCTAGAGAGTGAGAGAGGGGAAAAGCTAGAAAGAAGCTTTGTTCTTTCTACAGGAGTTGCTTGGGTTAAGCCCCTCGGTGTTCAGCGGTTCCTAGGAGGGGGCCAGTGCTTGGGACTTGTCGGTACCCGCCCGGCTTGTACCTCTGCAAGCTACTTACACTTTGGTAAGGAGTCTTGTGATTATCTTGCAGCTACTTAATTTCCTTCGTATATTTCTTAGGCTTTGTAGACTTGCGGGATCGGTAGATTGTCTCATTAAGAGCGTTAGTTCTTGGTGAAGGAACTCTTTGACCAGGGAACCTTGGCCAACATCAAGAACTATGACCAATAGTGCAAACGTGGTGTTTGGACTAGCGTTCACCTACCTTTTGCGGTGCATCCCACGGTTGAGGGGGTAGGCAGCTTGGTCGTGACAAGCCTTGTCCGTCCCTTGAAATCCCCCACGTTCTACTTTGTGTCGTAGAGCTAATTGCGGGACTCGCCCAGATTGGGCGGGCCGGTGCCGGCGAGTAGACAACAGACTTTAGAAATCACTGCCTGGAAAACTTAGCCTATAGATACCTCTCTACTCTTAGAAAACAAACCCTTGCCTTAGGTTGACCACGGACCCTGAAAAAGCACAACTGGCAGCGACCGTCCTTGTGTAAAATACGATACCACCCCGCACCACCGGGTGAAGTGCTACAACGGTATTTCCGTGCGCTTGCTGCGGATTTCTCTGTGTGCGTAAGAAACACCAACAAGCATTTCTGGCACCGTTGCCGGGGACGGTTGTCGTAGTTATATTTCGAGCCTAGTCGACCTGTGTGATTGGTAGTATCCTTTTTAAACAAAAATACCAAAAGCAGTCCCACGTTACTCAAGGAGCAACCTACCCTACAAATCCTGTCCGCTCCTAAGGGCGAGCTCGTCGAACCACGCCCATCTGCGAAGCCAATCACAGCTTCAGAGTATGAGCTCCGCCCTGGCTTTATAGCCATGGTTCAGGGCCGAGCCTTTTCAGGCTCGGAATATGAAAACCCCTATCATCACTTACGGGAGTTTGAGCAGCTCTGTGGTTGCCTGACAATTGCAGGCATGACACACGACATGCTGAGGTGGAAGTTGTTTCCATTCTCTCTCACTGAGAGGGTGACTCAATGGTACGCCCATAACGTAGGGTTGGTAAACGGAGAATGGGAAGAACTGCGAAACAGATTCTGTGTAGCGTTCTACCCTATATCCAGAATCGTGGCTGTTGGCGGTCATTATCGAGCATTTAACACCGCCAACTCAGGTTCATTCCAAGGAAAATAAACAATCTCATGGTGCATATGCATTTATTTCTAACCTAGTTCCACTTGTATTGGTCGAAAACATATTTTTGCGGGAACAAAAGTGGAAACTAGTACAAATCGCCCAATCAACAATGAAAGCACAAAACCGGGACTACGCCTTGTCAAGGGAAGGCCAACGATCCGAAAATCAAGCGAGAAACAGGCCGACGCACCTACGTGACAATGGACCAAAGTGGACCAAGAGGTGGCACGCGGAGAGCCCGGCTCGAGCCGGGCCAAACTTGGGGGCAGGCCCACCCGCGCCCGGCCGGCGCAGATTTTCGGCGGATGTTCCCGCCCTTTCTCTGGCGGTTCGGAGCGACTTTCAAGCGGCGGTTGCATGTGGTGCAAATTTTCGTTCCGCCAAAACAGCTCGAAGCAAAGGGAGCCCCTCCATTCCCTCATCCTCTCCACTATATAAAGAGAGGCACCCCTCATCATCAAAGGGAGACATTGATCATCATACACATCATTACACTCCATTCACACACTCCACTCCATCACACTTAGTACACATTGGAGTAGAGGAAAGGAGCCAAGTTAGAAGTAGAAGGGAGTGAGAGAGGGAGGAAGTGTGGAGAAGAGGAGTAGCGACCCCTGCACCGAGCTGACGACGGAGTTCGAACACTGTCGGCTCCGTCTCCGCACTTGTACCTCTACGGATCATCCTACTAGTTTGAGTAAGAGATCCGTGTTCTATCTCTGATAATTATCTTCGAGTTTAAATTATTACTTTAATTATACGTTCACCGGTTCGTTGTTTACCATATCGGTAGATGCTCTAGTAGAGGACTCGATGAAGACGGATGCTCTGGCCAACGCTAGAGTGCGTGATAAGTAGTGTAGACGTGGTGTCTAAACTACAAGTCACCCTCGTTTACCAATCGGTCCACGGTAGTGAGGTAGGCGGCGGTGGTGACAGCCCTGTTCGACCTTAGTATTCCTCCACATCCGGTTGTGCGGTAGTGCGGAGGCGGACCCTTCTCGGCGGACCGGGGGAGAGCCGTGGCTACGTGAGCGTATAAGAAAAGAAGTAATTTGGCTTTAGGATAATCCTGCATAGTAGAAACTCACTACCCAGTTCACCCTTTCCATCTTCCTCACGGTAGCTAGTCGAGCCTGACTTAACACCCGTTCCTCGTGGAAATCGATACCACGAACACTTAGGGTGAAGTGCTACAACGGTATTTCCGTGCGCTTGCGGACTATTACGCTTACGCTAAGAAACACCAACAAGCATTTACGGCGCGTTGCCGGGAACGGTTGTCGTTATAGTCTTCGAACCTAGTCTACCCGTGTATCCTACATTATCCATTTCCACCCGCCATTAAAACAAAAATCTAAAAAAATTATGGAGCACCCAACTATTGCAAAAGCATGCGCGCTCGAGTGGCGAGCTCTTAGAACGCCCATCTTCTTCGAAGCCCATCACGGCTTCGAGTTATGAGCTCCCGCCCGGCCTCTCGGCCATGGTTCGGGATCAATCCTTCTCGGGTTATGATTACGAAAATCCATACCATCACCGAGGGAGTTCGAGCAACTCGTGCTTGCCTCACCATTGAAGGCATGTCACAAGACACGTTGAGGTGGAAGTTATTCCCTTTCTCACTTGAAGAGAGAGCGAAACAATTGGTTCGACCACAACGTAGGGAAGGTAGCGGTGATTGGGAAGAATTGCGGGCAAGGTTTTGCCAAGCTTTCTTCCCTATATCCCGAATTGCTTCCCTCCGTCAAAGAGATAATCTGCTTCCAACAAGGAGAGAAGGAGTCGTTAGGTGCGGCCCTGGGATAGATTCTCAATTTTAACAGTGCGGTCTAGAACTATCCATTCCCGACCATGTCTTTGCCCCACATTTTTGGCTAGGTTTGACTAGAGAGTCTGCGCCCTACGCTTAGACACGGCCCGCGGGGAGGGTCGTTTACACACAAAACCACAGAGGAAGGGGAAGCCCTTTTAGGCCAGAATACTTGAAAACACCCTCCTCTAGAACCCGTCCGTGTTGAGCCGATGTCAGAAGAGGTTTCGTAAACTTCAAGCGAACCTCTGAAAATACTGAACCCCGAACCAAAGGAGGAACCCCTTACGGGAGACCTCCCGTATATCGAGGACGTATTTCTTGATGATTTCGAAATACCTCGAAATACGAGTCGGTAAAGACCACAAGTTCTGTCACCCCTAGAGAACCCTTAAGCACCGACTCTCTACGAGAGTCAATCATGGGGTTAACATCTTTCATGAGTAGCGAATGGGTACCGCGACAATGAGTCGTCTTCGAAGAAATTCGGATTCGTACTCCCTCGTTCCCCATCCAATGCATAATAAAAAAAAAACAGGAAACGGTATTGTATAACCCAACCGTGGGCATCAACATCATGTCACAAATTTATGCCCAAACTTATTTTGAGGAAGAGAAACGCCGCCCACAATAAAAACTTTTAGAGCTGATATGCGTTCAACTCTCCAAGGGTTGGGGGTTTTACATAATGTGTCTCTTTACCATGAAGGTGTCGGAATGAGCCTTGATTTTCACATCTTTGACATTGAGGATTTCGACATTCTAATTGGCCATCCCCTAGAAAAAAATTATTCGGCGATCCACCAATTCACGGGGGAGTTAGATGTTAAATTAGGAAGGGACACGTTCACGCTACCCATACAAAAATCCAAAAACACAATAGCTGAACCCCGTCCCCCAATAAAACCATAGAGGTGGTGCCAAAAATACCTTTTGAAACTCACGAAGAATCCTTAGAAAGATACTCCAAATTCTTCGTTGAAGAAATTAGCGAGATAGATGAATTTATCGATCTCCCTAAAGAAGAAGAAGAAAAAGGCACCACCTCCCATTGAGCTAAAAGCCCTTCCTGAAGGTTTGCGCTATGTTTTCTAAACAACAATAAAAATGCTCCCGTAATTATCGGTGACAAACTAGCAGACGAGGAGTCATCCAAATTAATCAAAATACCGGAAAAACATAGGACAGTCTTGAGGGTATTCATTACATGATCTAAAAGGGATTAGCCCTCTAATTTGCTCTCATCGCATCCCTGTTGACCCGGAAAAATCACCCTCACACGCGAACCACAACGCCGGCTCAATAATGAGATGAGAGAAGTCGTGAAGAAGGAAGTCCTCAAACTTCTTCACGCCGGGATAATCTATCCCGTACCACCGCGGCGGCCCCGGGTTAGCCCTGTCGGTGGTACCAAAGAAAGGAGGCATGACGGTAATTGAAAACGCTAAAAATGAATTAATTCCACGGTCGTGCGTCACGGGGTGGAGAATGTGCATTGATTACCAAAACTCAATGCGGCAACAAAGAAAGATCACTTTCCGCTCCCCTTCATTGATGAAATGTTGGAGCGGTTAGCGGCACTCTTTCTTCTGTTTCCTCGATGGGTATTCAGGTTATCACCAAATTCCCATCCACCACGACGATCAAAGCAAGACAACTTTCACATGCCCGTATGGAACGTGCGGCGTATAGGAGAATGTCATTCGGGTTGTGTAATGCACCCGCATCATTCCAACGGTGCATGATGTCAATATTCTCGGACATGATTGAGGAAATCATGGAGGTATTCATGGGCGATTTCTCCGTCTATGGAAAAACCTTTGACAACTGTCTTGAGAATTTAGATCGAGTCTTGCAACGATGCCAAGAGAAGGACACAGTACTAAATTGGGGAAAAGTGCCATTTCATGGTCCGAGAGGGCATCGTCTTTGGACACCTAGTGTCCGAAAGAGGGATTGAGGTAGACAAAGCAAAAATTGAAGTGATTGAAAAACTACCTCCCCCGTGAACGTGAAAGGAATCCGTAGCTTTTTCTAGGCCACGCAGGATTTTATAGGCGGTTCATAAAAGATTTCTCACAAACTTCTAGACCGTTGACAAGCACGCTAGCTAAGGATGTGCCTTTACGTTCACTAATGAGGCCGGACCCTTCTCCGCGGACCAGGGGAGACCGGTGGCTACGTGAACATATAAGAAAAGAAGTAATTTGGCTTTAGGATAATCCTGCTGTAGTAGAAACCCACTACCCAGTTCACCCTTTCCATCTTCCTCACCTCGGTAGCTAGTCGAGCGACTTAACACCCATTCCTGTGGAAATCAATACCCCGAACACTTCCTGGGTGAAGTGCTACAACGGTATTTCCGTGCGCTTTGCGACTATTCTGCTTACGCTAAGAAACACCAACAACGGCCCTGCGACAAGAGATACTCAACTTCCAACAAATAGAGGGTGAAACCTTAGGTGCAGCACTGGGACCGGTTTACCATGCTTACACGATCGGCCCGCACTGCCCATACCAAACCACGTGCTTTTACAAATTTTGGCTAGGGATTGGACAGGGCAACTGCCTCGGCCGCTTGATTTAGCTGCCGGAGGTCGTTCGCACATAAAACCACAGCGGAAGGAGAAGCTCTCTAAACCGTATTCTTGAGAATACTCCTCCGCTAGAACCCATCCGAGTAGAACCCAAGCGAAAAACCGGAGGAAGTCTCTTCCAACGCCGAACCCGTCAAACCTATAGAGACACACTAGTCAAACTCGAGCTCTTCCACTCGTTTTCCCTGCTCTTAAGTCCGTGTAATCTGTCGATTGAAAGATTAAGAAATCGCCCCCAGGGGGCACAAAGACGACGCCTCTACCGACTTCTAGCGCCCTCGTGGCCAGCGAAGAGTCCCGCTGTTCAAGCTTGAAATCAAACAATCGATCGGGAACACGGACAAGGGAAAAGAAAATGACCTCTTTCATAAGCCTAATATGAATAAGTTATATTTACACTTTGCCCCGAGCTAGGGGACTTTGTTCAACAAAAGAGGCCCCGCCTGGACCTATCCTACTCTTACGTAGAAGAATCCTCATCGGACGACTCCTCCCCACCAGCCGTGGGCTCGAAGATCGTCGAGCTCTTCTTCCGCCGTGAGCTTGAAGAGCTTCTTCGCCATCTTCTTAGCATCGGCCTCCGCTTTGGCGGCCACCGTCGAGTCGCCTCGATGTCCACTTGTGGCCAGCCCTTGCCCATCACCTTGAGTGTCGATCTCGGGGTAGTGGGCGGCGACCACGGCCCGACCGCATTGTGAGCAGCGCGATGAGCGTTGTCCGTCACCATGTCTGCGGAGCACGAAGCACCCGAGTGGCCGGGTTCTCCAGCTCTTCAATGCCAAGGACGTCGCAGACCGTCTCAACGTCGAGGACAAGGTCCGTCTGCTCGCGCTTCGACTCTCGGACAGCGTCCTCGGCCTTGATCACCCGGTCACGGAAGCCGGCGACCTCGGTCTCCTTAGCCTGGAGCGCCTCGTCCTGCCGGAGCTTGTCCCTCGCGGTCCTAAGGTCGCAGATCCTCTGCGAGGTCCCCCTCCTTACATTGCGGCGTAAGGCTGCGTGTGCGTTAGGGTGGCCTCACGCGAGAGGACGGGGTGCTCTCTTTGTCCTTGAGGCTCGAGCCAACCCCAGCGACTTCTCCTTCTCGACTGCAAAGAGACAAATGATCCAGGCGTAAGTCTCGAAGTATGAAGAAGAGAGAGCGAAATACACCAGCTTACATGTCGGGGACTTCATAAAGCTCTTCGATTCACCCAGAAAAGATTGGTTTTCAGCATCGAGCCGATGCCTCTCCGCCCTCTGAAGCTTGGAATAGCACTGACAGCTCGGTGACCTCGTGGTCATAAGCTAAAGGTCCCGCCGACTAAATCTATCAGCTCTCTACCCAGAGACAACGATAAAGAACGAGCTCGAATGACACTTACTTTTGAGCTCATGATCGCTCTGCAGGCGTCCTCGCGACGGTGTCTCTGTCCTCCTCGAGCCGCTTGGTCCTTTGCTCGAGTGCGAACGCTCGAGCTCTTATCTCTCCTGCATCTTTTCGCGCTGCTGCCAATGCGCGAGGTCGATCTCCTCTTGGCGACGAGCGGCCGCCTCCTCGACTCGGCGCACCTCGATGGCAGCTTTCTCGTGAGCCCCGCGAGCAGCGCGATTCTCGGCCTCACGGATGTTGGCGGCGGCGCCCTTTATCCTCTCGCTCATATTAGCGTGAGAGGTCTGCATCTGGCCGAAGCCGCCGCTCACCCGCGCCCAGGTTGAGCACAGCCGCCCCATGAGATGCTCGAGCTGGAGGCCAGCCTCCGTCACCTGATTGTATCCTATGACGGTGCCTCTCAGACTCTGCAAGGACAAGGGGTTGGTACCACATCTACACAACTCATAAGCAAAGACGTGAGTCAAGCTCTTCTCGCGATGACCTGATTAAGACACTCCGGCGCCACGTTCTCGGGCGGCATCGCCGCCGCCTCAACCTCCACCGGCTTTGGTTGCGGTCCCTTCGCCCACTGCCATGGCACGATGGCGTCCACGGAGGGCCCTCATGGCCTCATCCTCGAGCCGAGTTCCTCGAGGAGCGCCCTCGTCGAAGGAGATGCTCCGTGGTCGATGGCGCGTCACCAAGAGCCGCATGCGGCGTCTCCACGGTCGCCGGCGCATCACCGGAAGCGACACGGGCGTTGGCGGCCGCGTCACCAACGACTCCCTCGACCTCGAGCTCCGGCACGCGACCACAAACTCCAATGCCGCGTCGCGCATCTTGACGACGGAAGGAGCGACGTCAGCCTCGCTGTGGGGCTCCGAGACGTCCCCAATGGGGTCCGCGACCTCGGGGGCGGGCTGGATTTGGGGCACGGGAGGATCGTGCGCCTCCGTCCTCTCTCGGGAGTCAAGGACAATCACCGCCCACTCCGTTGCCGCTTCCTCGACCAAGCGAGCTCGGGCCGCAATGGGGACCGTTGCCAACGCCAAGGCCCCGAGCCCCCGCAAGCGAGCTCGACACTGTTGCATTTCTTAAGCGCAATCACTAGAAACAAGTTTAGAACCCATGTCTAATAACGGCGCGCGCCGTTGACATTCCTAAGTGAAACCACCATGTCGGTGATAACACTAGGTACATCAACGGTGATAGACCTTGCCAAACAAGATATTCATCCGCAAGCGCACGGATCTATCATTGTAGCATTTCACCCGGAAGTATTCAGGGTATCGTTATTTATATTTTTCCCAAAGGAAGGCATGGTGTAAAAGTCTCTAATTCGGACATGGTCAAGATGACACGAATGTATAGTAGACCAATGATCATAATAGGGGTAAATTAGGATAAGTAATAGGATAACTTGACACACACACTCGAGCCAATCTCAAGGATAAAGGTAAAATAATGAATAAAAGAATAAATCTAACATGGAGCAGGCATATCCTAGATAGTCATGTCAAGATAGCGAGATACACACATGTTTTACTATTAGAGATTCTAGTTCAAGAAAGCCAAGGTCTCTGCGACTTACTTCGGGCAATCGGATAACACCTGGTCATGCCAGCGTTGCCGGCCTACGGCTCTCGCCCGCCACGGACGTGGGGATTACTAAGGACGGACGGGGGCCGTCACCACTGCCGCCTACCACCTCAACCGTGCGTAGCGAGGCAAACGAAGGCAGCCTCTAGCCTAAACACCATGTCTACGCCATTGACCACATACTCTAGCGTGTACAAGGCTTACTCAAAACGGGGTCCTTCACGGAGCAACCGCCACGAGGACGGACGACGAACCCGCAACCCAAATCAACCAAGTCTAACTCTAGGTAGAACTCATCATATTGATATAGCTCTTGGTCTAAACATGTATGTATGAAATACAAAGCACAATATTCTAAATGACAAGATCATGATATAGAAACTATAGGCTAGTTCATCAATCACGATTATATCAAAAGAACTTTGCTCTAATTCAAGAACATGACTATATTGATAGTAGAGAACAAGAACAAGATGAAGAACTCTAAATTGATCATACCGAATAGCTCCAAAATGTCTTGCTCTCCTTTATTAATCCTTGCCAAACTCCTCCTAAGTACAAACTAAGAAAAGGAAGAAGAAGAAAGAAGAAGAAGAAAGGGGGGAGGAGGAAGAAGAAGAAGAAGAGAGAGGCTACATTGTGTGGTGTGTGTTGAATGAGGGGAGAGGGCCTCCTTTATAGGTAGAGGAGAGGGGCTCATTGGAAAATGCCTCTCCCCACATGGAAAGAGCCAAAACCGTCCTTGGACACCTTCCAAATATGCTTGAACCGACCATCCAACGCGTCGGCACGGTCGATTTTGGAAGGTAATGCACCGCCGCCAAACACGGGCCCGAACCGCCTCGGGGTGGGTGCGGCGCACCAGTGGTGTGCGCCGCACCTGCCTGGGGGGCTTCGGTTCGGGCCGGCCTTGGCAAAAGGCGTGTTTGGGCTTGAAAAGTTGTGTGGCGGTGTTTGCTCGGCCCGATTCTGCGTGTTTGGTCCATTTCTCCCTTGGGCTTGATGTTCCTCGGGAATGCGCTTTCAGGGAGGCGCCTTTTGGTGCATTTTCCACTTGTTTCTTATATAAATCTGCACAAATATTTTGGCACTACAAGTGGAATTATGTCAATAATAAATGTATATGTGTGTAGCAAGGTATAGTTTCAACCCCTAATTGGTAGAATGTTGACGTTAAAAATATGTCATTAGTGACCGTCAACAAACTCCCCAAGCTTACCCTTTGCACGTCCTCGAGCAAAAAAGATAAGTACTTGGTTGCTGATCGGGAGTTGCTACTATGCCGATTATGTTTTTCAGTGCCAAGGTTATAATAAGATTTTCTACTATAGTTTGAAAACAATGGCATGCCTTTGCTCACCCTTTATTACCTTTCATCGTTCGGGGGCTTTTTAGCTTTTCTCAAAGCCTTGGGGCGGTTGCCGAGATAGAACGGTTATAACAGAGATACTTTTCATTCATTCTTTGGATCAACTTTCTCATCCGGGATTTATTTATTTAAGTTCTATTTTGTTTTTCGAGAAAGTATGGGCTTTATTGCTATATATATATATATATATATATATATATATATATATATATATATATATATATATATATATATATTTTGGAGAGGTGGGCTCTGCTCGCCCTAGACTTTTGTCTTTTATTTCCTCTCTCTTTTTTTTTTTTTGTTGGATTGGAGATGTGGGCTCTACTCGCCCTCGGACATATGTCCATTTTCATCTCTCTCTTTTTTTTTTTTTCTTTTTTTTTTTTCTTTTTTTTTTTTTTTTAGCATAGCCCATATCATTTCTCTTTTCTTTCAAATTAGATTCCCGGATGTCAAGTTTCTCTTTTTGGACGAAATCATAGCAAATCCATTTGTACCATATCATACTTGGCAACAACTTAGACTAGATAGAGCCTATGCAACCCACATGAATCGGGCTTTTTTTTTTTAGGATGAGTTTTTAGACTTAGCCACTAAACCCAAACTTTAGAGAAATTCGAATTATAAACTAGGTACAAGCAAAACATAAGGCGAGCAACTATTCATCATTTCAACGGGGGGTAGAACTAAACATTTCTACAACACATATATATGTAGTGGAATAAATCTCCTCTCTCTCTTTCTTCTTCCCCTTTTTTTTTTTTGTTATTATTATTTTTTTTTATTCTCATACCTCATCATTCATATAAGATACGGAAAATAACCGAATGGAATGTGAGATACGAGTTACCTTTGTGGGAGTCCTCCCCAAGCTAGCTTTCGACTTACCTTCGGTTTATGAACGTTGCTAACTTGTGAACGCCATGAATAGATCTTTGATTACACCGTCTTTTGAGCATGCCGGGAGACTCCCCCAAGCTTGTCTTGTGATGATCTTGGAAGAGCGGGACAACCATTCTTGGGGTTTCAAAGGTTTTATTTATTTTTTGTTATCATTATCATTATTATTATTTTATTTATTTATTTATTTTTTTTGGTTCACCAAACAACTTCGATCTCTATTGTCATCTCTTAGACTTACCCTCACGATGTTTGATAAAATCACTGTAGGGGTTAGTCCATAGATTTGAGAGCAATAAGATTCATCCAATGAAGATGAAGACTTTGAAAGGTGAACAAAAAGTTTTATATATATATATATATATAGATTTTATGTAATAAATATTTTTGTTAATTTTGATAATAAAATATTTTATAAAACACACATTTTATATATATATATAAATATATATTATTTTTTTGGCATGGTAACGGAAAAGGATGAGAGTGAAAGGTTCACATTACCATGTTTTTGGTCCTCCCCAAGCTAGCTCAAAGCCCATTGGATCGAGGGGTTTTACCCCCGTACTTTTGGCTTTTCCTGCATGGTTAGTATATGGTAGATTCACGAGTGGATTTACCATCCTTCGTGATTACCAAATTTTGAAACATATGCAGGAAGGAGCAAAAGAGCAGCTTGTTTTTTTTTCAAAGATTTTTATTTTAGGATTTTATTATCAAGGGAGAACATAAAAGCTTCACCAAACTTTTCATACTCAAACAAGGCTAAGATAAAGATGCAATATAAGTCTAGCCTTCTTTTATCTCCATGATGAAATAATTAATTAATTTTATATATATATATGGATAAGTATGAGAAAAAAAAAAAAAGAATTGGTGAATTATTACCTTTGCGTACCTGAGTGTGTGTGTACCAACCACGCATGAAGGCAAGATGTTGAAACTCCCGCGGTGGTAGCTTGATGATCCATCTCAGGCGGGCCACAAGGCTTAGGTGATACACACATGTAGTGTATATTGACCATGGGCCTTAGTGGTCACAAAGGCTTAAAGGAGGATGTTCCTCCTTTCCTTTACTTCTTTTTTTTTCTTTTTTTTTATTATTGGACCTTTGCATACCTGAGTGTACTTGGCCGGCGGACTTGAGCATAGAGTTCATAATTCTTTGCGTCGTAGCGTGATGATCTTGATTTGGTAATGACTTCCTCACACCGGAGTAGAGGGAGGCATACCGAACTCACTCGAAGGTGCAACAAAGGTCTTGGGAGAGAAAGATCCCTTCTTGCTTACATGGAAGCAATGTTGGTGGAGTCGGTGTGCCTTCTTGTTTATTTTGATCTTGTGGGCCAACCTGCTCCTCTCTCCTCTTATATATTTTTTTTTCTACAACCATTTTTTTATATATATTTTTTTTCTTTCTTTATTTTTTTATATATCTCTCTTTTTTTTAACTCTTTTTCCTCTTTTTCTCTTTTATAGCAAGGAGAGGCTAATCTCTTATTCATCTCTCTTTTTTTTTCATATATTTTTTTTTTCACTCGAGCTCTTTTTTTATATGATCCCCTTGCACGTGGAACTTGATATTATCACCATCCTCCCACTCACACTTGTACTTTCGTGAAAAAGTCGAGTGTGCAAGGTCGAGGTCTCCTTTTGAGTGCGTTCCTCCACCCAAGAGCATCAAAGTTTTCTTGATGTAGCCCCATGTTTTCAAGCGTCGCGTGCTCCTTTGTTCTTCTTAGTCTTCACCTGAAATGGTTAGCGACAAGAATACCCGAAGGTGCATACTAACTTGATAACATGTCCTTGCTTTTTATTTATAAGAGATATATTTTTTTTTTTATAAGATTTTTTCATATATATATATAAAAATTTTTTTTTTATAAAAGATTTTTTTTTGTTTTTAGATAAACCTAAGATGAACAAAGATAACTACACATGCATATTATCGGAACATGTCCTAATAGATCATCCCTTTAACCAACGCCTTCCCTGTAACAACGGCGCCAGAAAATGCTTGTTGCATTTCTTAAGCGCAATCACTAGAAACAGGTTTAGAACCCATGTCTAATAACGGCGCCAGAAATGCGCCGTTGACATTCCTAAATGAAACCACCATGTCGGTGATAACACTAGGTACATCAACGGTGATAGACCTTGCCAAACAAGATATTCATCCGCAAGCGCACGGATCTATCATTGTAGCATTTCACCCTAAGTATTCGAGGTATCGTTATTTATATTTTTCCCAAAGGAAGGCATGGTGTAAAAGTCTCTAATTCGGACATGGTCAAGATGACACGAATGTATAGTAGACCAATGATCATAATAGGGGTAAATTAGGATAAGTAATAGGATAACTTGACACACACACTCGAGCCAATCTCAAGGATAAAGGTAAAATAATGAATAAAAGAATAAATCTAACATGGAGCAGGCATATCCTAGATAGTCATGTCAAGATAGCAGATACACACATGTTTTACTATTAGAGATTCTAGTTCAAGAAAGCCAAGGTCTCTGCCGACTTACTTCGGGCACCGGATAACACCTGGTCTGCCAGGCGTTGCCGGCCTACAGCTCTACGCCAGCCACGGACGTGGGGGATTACTAAGGACGGACAGGGCCGTCACCACCTGCCGCCTACCACCTCAACCGTACGTAGCCGAGGCAAACGAAGGCAGCCTCTAGCCTAGACACCATGTCTACGCCATTGACCACATACTCTAGCGTGTACAAGGCTTACCCGTAAACGGGGTCCTTCACCAGAGCAACCGCCACGAGGACGGACGACGAACCCGCAACCCAGCATCAACCAAGTCTAACTCTAGGTAGAACTCATCATATTGATATAGCTCTTGGTCTAAACATGTATGTATGAAATACAAAGCACAATATTCTAAATGACAAGATCATGATATAGAAACTATAGGCTAGTTCATCAATCACGATTATATCAAAAGAACTTTGCTCTAATTCAAGAACATGACTATATTGATAGTAGAGAACAAGAACAAGATAAAGAACTCTAAATTGATCATACCGAATAGCTCCAAAATGTCTTGCTCTCCTTTATTAATCCTTGCCAAACTCCTCCTAAGTACAAACTAAGAAAAGGAAGAAGAAGAAAGAAGAAGAAGAAAGGGGGAGGAGGAAGAAGAAGAAGAAGAGAGAGGCTACATTGTGTGGTGTGTGTTGAATGAGGGGGAGAGGGCCTCCTTTTATAGGTAGAGGAGAGGGGGCTCATTGGAAAATGCCTCTCCCCACATGGAAAGAGCCAAAACCGTCCTTGGACACCTTCCAAATATGCTTGAACCGACCATCCAACGTTGGCACAGTCAGTTTTGGAAGGTAATGCACCGCCTCGCCAAACACCGGGTCTCGAACCGCCTCGGGGTGGAGTGCGGCGCACAGTGGTGCTTGTGGCGCACCTACTGGGCTCGGTTCGGGCCGGGCCTTGGCGGCCGGCGTGTTTGGGCTTGAAAAGTTGTGTGGCGGTGTTTGCTCGGCCCGGATTCTGCGTGTTTGGTCCATTTCTCCCTTGGGCTTGATGTTCCTCGGGAATGCGCTTTCGGGGGAGGCGCCTTTTGGTGCATTTTCCACTTGTTTCTTATATAAATCTGCACAAATATTTTGGCACTACAAGTGGAATTATGTCAATAATAAATGTATATGTGTGTAGCAAGGTATAGTTTCAACCCCTAATTGGTAGAATGTTGACGTTAAAAATATGTCATTAGTGACCGTCAACAACACCGTGGCCAGCACCTGCCCCATGGGGGACGGTGCTCGAAGACTGGCCGACGCCCTCCCGGCCGATCTGCGCCTCTCCTCCTCCTCCTCCTCCTCCCCGAGGTCGAGGGGGCGTCCGTCGGCGGTGGTCCGCGGAGGCGGGGAAGAGCTTGGATCGCCGAGCTCGTACTCTCCGACGTCCTCGGGCGCTTGGAGGGATTCGGGGAGCCCCAATGGCTTGGCCTTCCCGGTGAGAATAAAGGGGCGAAGCTCACATCTAGGAGGAAAGGAACTATGACGCCAAGCGGACAATGAAGAGTTGAGCTCAAGCACTTACGTGTTGGCCATCCGCCTCTTCTTCTCTACCGGCTCCAAGCTCGGCAACCCCCTCCGCCTCGGCGTGCGGCTCTGAAGAGACGGCGGCGGCGGCCTAGGACCCGCCGTCGACGAACGGCCGAGGTTGCGGCGTCCATCGGCGCAATCTAGGGACGACGACGTCCCCCGATCCACCGAGGTCCCCTCGTCTCCCTCGCCGGCCGAGGTGCGGCCGCCGCCTCCTCGAGCCCCGGGTGCTCGGACGGCGTCTCATCGGTCTCCTGTGCCTCGCTGTCCCCCGAAGACTTCGGCACCCGCCCCGGGGAGCGGCGTCCGTGCGCACGCTAAGGGCGGGGACGTTCCTCATCGGTGGGCCGAGATGGAGGAAGATCCACCGCACCGACCTGCACGCCGCAAGGGCGGGTGAGACAACGACATCACCTGTCACAACAATAAGTAAAGGAGAGAAAAATTGAGCTCACCATAGCCTCGTCCTCGGCGAAGGCGCGGGCGGCTGGAATCGTGTTGGGCTCGCCGAATCTTGAAGCTTCCGGTCACCCTCCGGACCCACCACTCGGCGTCTTCCTTGCGAAGAGGGAGCGCCGTCACCGTGCCCTCAAAAGGGCGCTTGTCGTCCGTCATCTCCCGTCTGCGGAGGGTCCTCCGTCACCCTCAAGTCTGAGCATTTGCGCGGAGGCGCCGCCGCGCGCGAAGCTGAGCTGGGACAGCGGCGCGTGCTGACACTTGACAAGGCGTATAGGCAACGGCGGCGACGACATGGCTTTCGATGTCCCCTTCACCACCGACCACCGAGCTCCGGCTCGGCGGTGTCGTCTGGGACCTCGAAATAAGGAGCCGCCCCTCTGAAGTCTACCCCATCCAGGCGGACAAGGCTGCTACGCGAGGACGGCGGCGGCGCACACGCATGCCGGCGGTCGGCGTGCCCGACAGGTCGGCGACATTTTCCTCTTTACCCCTCGAATTTGTATTCCTTCTCTCCCTAAGTCCCTCGCCGATGACCGCCTGTGCGCCCCCCTTACGACTATAAAAGGGAGGCTTGGCCATAGGAATGGGGCAAGCTCTCAAGCACACTAGCAACCGACTCATAATTCACTTGACCACACACCTCCACAGAGACCTGGGAACTCATTTCCCTCTCTCGTCCGCTTGTATTCGCCCCGATACGAGCATTTGAGCTCGGATAGTGCAGACCACTAGACTAGGGTGCGCCGATTAGCCCCGAACCAGTATAAACACCGTGTCACTGTCCCTTGAGCTAGGCCATCATTGCACACATTAGCCAGTTGATTACTGTAACCGTGGTACACCACCACGACACTTGGATATCAAAAATATGAAAATCCAAAGAAAGTTTGACATTCCTATGTAGAAGAATTTGGTCATCTATAACCTCACGACACATTAGGATGGTTCAGGGTGCTATGCGTAAAGTCCGTGCTGTGCGGGTTCTAGGGGCTTCCTTGTCACATTTCTGTGCAAAGGTTTTGGACATAATGTTTATGCCCACAGCAGGATTATACATGACCTCCACTACGTCCCCTTGAAATCTGCAACGGAGAGGTGTAGAGGGATGGTTCATTCAAATTTCTTCGAAAGAGGGCCCTTCCTCTTGCAACCATTCCGTGCTCATGATAGCGGTCAGCTCCTTAATAGACTCCTGGAGAAAGAGTTCATCTAGGGGTGTTTCAGGGACAGCTAGGACGGGTGGTTTCTTCCATTGTTTGTACTTCGAGGTGTCACCGAATTGTTCAGTAAGGTCAACCTCGAAGAACAGGAGATCCGAACATGCGGTCTCCTTTTGTGTGAGTTCTGGTTCAAGCGAGGGTCTCTCTAGATGTGTATTAGGTTCGGCAATAGCCGAAGAGATTTCCTCTTGGATCTGCTTGGGTTCTACTCGGATGGGTTCTAGCGGGGGAGTATTCTCAAGAATACGGTTTAGGAGAGCTTCTCCTTCCGCTGGGGTTTTATGGGAAAATGACCCTCCGGCAGTTGTGTCAAGCAGTAGGCCAGTTGCTCTATCCAATCCTAACCAAAAGTGCTGTAAAAGCACATGGCTCGGGATGGACAGATCTAGGCCGGATCTGGTAAGAGTAGTAAAATGGTCCCCGGCTGCACCTATGGTTTCACCCTCTATTTGTTGGAAGTTGAATATCTCTTGTCATAGGGCCGTGATTCTAGATAAAGAATAGAACGCGAGGCAAAACCTATTCCATAGTTCTTCCCATTCTCCATTTACCAACCCTACGTTGTGGGCGTACCATTGTGTCGCTCTCTCGGTGAGAGAAAACGGAAACAATTTCCACCTCAATGTATCGTGTGTCATGCTTGCAATTGTCAGGCACGCACAGAGCTGTTCAAACTCCCTTAGGTGATGGTAAGGGTTTTCATATTCTGAGCCTGAAAAGGCTCGGGCCTGAACCATGGCTATGAAGCCAGGACGGAGCTCATAATCTGAAGCTGTGATTGGCTTCGAAGATTGGCGTGGTTCTACGAGCTCGCCCTTAGGAGCGGATAGGATTTGTAAGGTGGGTTGCACCATTGGTAGAGGAACTATTTTTGTATTTTCTAGGAGACAACTAGACACACGGGTCGACTAGGTCCAAAATACAACTACGACAACCGTCCCCCTACAACGGCGCCTTAAATGCTTGTTGGTGTTTCTTAGCGAAGCAGCAAAGTCCGCATAGCGCACGGAAATACCGTTGTAGCACTTCACCGGTGGTAGCGGGGTATCGTATATTTTGCAAGGACGGTTGCGCAGAGGGCTTTCTGGCCTGTGTCTACCCAAGGCAAGGTTATGTTCTAAGAGTAGTGAGGTTTCTCTATGGGCTTAGATTTTTCAGCAGGGATTTCTAGAGTTGTTATCTCCTTACTTCGGGCACCGCCACGCCCAAACCGAGCAGTGCCCGGTAATTAGCTCTATATCACACCCGAATGAGGGGGGGATTACAAAGGACGAACAAAGGCTGTCACGACCCTGCCGCCTACCTCCACGACCATGGGATGCTCCACAAAAGGTAGGTGAATGCTAGTCCAAACACCACGTTTGCACTATTGGTCACGTTCTTCTTGATGTTGGCCAAGGTTCCCCGGTCAAAGAGTCCCTTCACTAAGAACTAACGCTCTTGCGAGACAATCTACCGATCCCATGAAGTTTATAACAACTAAGATAATATGCTTGAAAAGACAATAAGCCGAAAAGATATTCACAAGCTTTCTTACCAAAGTGTAAGTAGCTTGTAGAGGTACAAAGCGTCGCGGTGCCGACAAGTCCGGCACTCCGATCTCCTAGGAGCCGCGAAACACCGGGGCACTCCAACAACTCCGAGTAGAAGGAACAAAGTTTTCTTCTAGCTTTTCCCTCTCTCATACTCTAGAATTAGAAGAAGAAGAAGACTAATCTACTCTCTTGCTCAAGTGTGCTGATTTCTCCTTGTGTTGTGTGTTGAGGGAGAGGTAGAGAGCCTCCTTTATAGCTTGAGTGTAGGGGTCTTTGGAAATGTGCCTCCTCCCTCCATTAAGGCCAAACCGACCAGGAATAGGCGGTTTGGAGGTTCATCGCACCTGGTCCATGGTTCAACCGACGTTCCTCGGAGTAATGGAACTCGCCACGCGAAGACCCTGGCCCCACTGCCGAGAAGGATGGTGCGTCCGCACCTTTAAGGTGCGGATCGTACCTGGTCGAGCCCGATCCGGCCCAATCTTGGCGTGTCGCCCTCTTTCGTTATGTTGGGCTTGGTGTCGTGTTGGAAGCCTGTGTTCGTGGCCCAACCAAGGTAAGTTGGCTTGGCTTTGCCATTTGGCTCCTTTGGGCATTTTTCTATTTATTGTTTTTATTCTTCTTTTCTTTGTATTTTGGCCCAAAGTGCACATATCCTTGAGTTGTACCTACAAAGCCAAATATACACCAAAACTATGGAATTTGTTAGTTTATAAACCCTATTTCTAGGTTGTTTTGGTGTATGTTGACGGTGTTTGATCTCAGTAGTTGGTTACCGTCAATAGTAGACATTGTTGATGTTTGTTAACTCGCTAAAAGAATATGAAGGATTCTCGCAAGCGCACAAAACACCATCATAGATTTTTCCTAGGTGAGTATTCTAGGGAATCGTATCCATAGGGAAGCTAATGGTAAAGAATTTTAATAACTCACAATCATGTATCAACTAACTTAGCAAACCAACTAGACTAAATAGGGGTAAGTGATAAATGATAAATAAATAACAAAGCATAAACTAATAACATACCTAATAATATTATAAAAGAGCAACTGAAGAATGAATAGATATAGCAATCACACAAATGCACTTTGGAGCAACGGTACCTTTCCAACTCTCGAGAAAGACTAGGAAGAAGTAGTTGGGGAAGGTCGCTAAAAAGCTCTACGAACGTCAACCCTAACATGGTGGATTACAAAGGCCTTACAGAGCTGTCACCCCTGGGGCTATCACAACTAACCGAAGGATTGAGTGCAACCTCAGGTAACCTATAGTCTAAACACCATGTCTATACTATAGATTACTACTCTAGCTACCGCCTATAACTAGAGCACTCAATACGAGCAAAGATCCCATGCAAATGAATAAATGCTACACTAAACATATATATGGAAAGCATAAAAGTAAATAGAGAGGATAAATATATTAAAGCATAAGTCTTGTAGAGAAGATACAAAGACATACCATACTCAAGACTCTTCCCCGAACATGGAGCACAGTTCCACTCTCCTTACTCTTGATTAGATCTAATCTAGATCTAATCTACTTCTAATCTTCATATCTAATCTAGTTCTAATCTAATTCTAATTCTCTAATCCCTGATAGAGAGGTAATCCTTACATTGGAACTCCTCTACATTTGAGAGATAATGAATTAGGGTTTCAGGGGATACCCCTGCCCTTGTTTATATAGGCCGGTGGGATGAATCTCAACCCTTGGATCAAAACCGACTTGATTGGACGGCTTAGATTGGATCTCAAGGTCGGTGGTGGGAAGCTTCTAGAAGCCGGGCCCGTGGGTCCATAGCTAGGTGCCGCCTGGCCCCACCAGTGCCGCCCGGCCCACATCCCGACATGTGGGGCCCGGCCTTCGTGAGCTGTCTTCTCTTGTCTTTTAGACCCCTAAAATTTAAACTAATCGCCTTGATTCAATCCTTTTCTTCTGTTTCTCTATTTCTCCTCTTTTCTTCAATATTCGGAATATTCTGAAGTTCACCTGTAAAAAACGAGTGTGCACCAAAACTCGTGGAAATCATTAGAAATAATAACACTTTAGTAGCATTCATCCCATGATTGATAGCATTCTATATATATAAAAGTGGTCCATAACTACCGTCAACAGACGCTGAACTCGTAGCTGAATGGATGGCACGCGGATGGCCTGGTTGTCGAGGTGTGGATGCCAATCACGTTGTGCAGCGCCCAATCTAGTGCTTTCGCCTGGAGTTTGTTGGTGTCGGCAATGCCATGAAGCTCGTGGTCGATTGTTGTATCGAGTTAGGGTAGAATGAGAGCCTCTGGTGTAGCGACGAGGTCGACGAGGTAGGGAATTGATGTGGGTGGCATGTACCTCATGTCGTCGTCAGTGAAACTCACAAGTCGAAGCTTGCTGAAGACGTCAAGGAAGACGGGGGCGTCGAACTCTGGGGCGAGGTGGATCGCCACGCTCCCTATGTAGGGGGCCTCCTGGTGCACCATAGCATAAGGCCTGTTGCATAGCTCGTTGGTGTAGTCATACCAGCCATTGATGTCGTTGAGGGCGTAGATATAGTCGATCATGTCGCCACCCTATCGAGGTTGCCCGCAGTTGCTGATAGTGTCGACGTAGCTTGGCAACTTGAAGTGGCAAGGAAGACATCGCTTGTAGGTATTCCCGTCCTCAAGTGGCACCATGCTTGGCATGCAGATTAACCAAAGAAGTACCGCTATTATCAGGTGGATAGCGGCTTACCTCATGTTTCTGGTGGAGCTGATGTTCCGATGTCGTGGTGCTGATGGGGGGCCTTCTGTGCCGGAGCTAGTGCAACAGGAGTCCAATTGCTGGGAGTGAGGGCGCCCACAATGCACTTGCAAGTGTTGAAGCAGAGCAAATATGCAGCTTGCCTGAATGTGTTCTCCGCCATTGTGGATGTCGGCATGTCTAGCAGGTTTGGTGTATTGATCTTGTTGTCGAAGTTCGTCAAGTGAACGACCGTCCCGTTGGCGGCGCCTGGGGGGGCATCGGTGTTCTCATCCGTAGCGGCGCCCATGCGGGGAACGTCATGGTTGTCGACATCGATGGTGACGTCGAGGATGTCAGAGTTGATGTCGTCGTTGCCGGGGTTCCTCTTGGCAGAATCATTGGTGATGGTGATGTAGGCTAGAGCGACGTTGTTGCTGCCCATGGTGTGCATGTCTTTGGCGATGTCCGGTCGCGCCGAGGTGAGGGTCGACGACGCCGGGGGACGTCGGGTGATGTCATTGTGTTGCCCATGTTGATGAAGATGTTGCCGATGTCGTTGATGCTGAGGATGTTATGGTTAGCGATGTCATGGTCGTTGTTGATGTTGTTCGGGGTGCCCTTGTAGGCGTTGTCGATGTCGAGGACGTCGGGGTTCGAGTTGGTGACGTCGGCTTTGACGTCAAGCGGCGTTGTTGAGTTGTCTTTGCCCGATGGTAGCCGTGTGGATGCTCTTGGCTTTCCCCAAATGTCAAAGAAGACGTTGGTGGTAATGGGGGAACTTATCTGTACCAATCGATGGAGCCTTGTGACGTTGGCCTAGTTGAGTAGGCTTTTCGTCGAGCATCTGGTGGACGTCGGTGGTGGCCTCCTGATCTGATCTGGCCTGGGTCGCGATAGCTATGGCATCCTCGGGGTAGGTGTGTCCGTTGCTTGCAGCATCGATGATCGTGGAGGGTGTGATGTCGATGGCGCCTGGGGGAACGTCGTCACCGTCGGCGGCGCCCATGGCAGGGACGTCGTCGGTGGTGGCTGAGATGACGTTGGAGGCGCGTCACGTCGAATAGCATGGCCGCATGCTTTGGGTGTTGCCGCCGGGCGTGGGCACCGGTTCGTCGTGGATGTGGAGGACGGCGTTGTCGTTGTCCGTGGCAGCTTTGCGTACAGCCTACCGTCTCTCCCAACGTGCTGTCACAGCCCGCTCGTAGTCGTCGAAGATGGTGTGGAGCTCCTCCATGAACGCGATTGTCCATGCGCTGGGGCGGTGGTCGCTGGAAGCCATCGGTGATGGGGAATCGCCCCGGTCTCCGGATACCACCGTCCTGGCATCGGTTGGATTCCGGCGATCGGTGACATGATTAGTAGCGCCCGGGCGGCGGGCGGCGTTGCAGCCCTAGGGTAGCGCGCCGCACGAGGAAGAGGGCGGCGTGTGCGGGTAGGGGGCGGGAGGCGGCGGCCGGGCGTTGAGGCGGTGGAGACGGTGACCGGCGGCGTGATAGCTTAGATGACGAGGCTAACGATGAACACGAGTAGGAGGCTTAATTATTGATGACGCATGCCAGCCCCGCAGCGGCGACGAGGGCACGACGGCGCGCTGTGGGCGCGTGGACGCGGCGGCGGCCGCCTTTGGGCGGCGTGGCGATGGCGGCGCGGGCGGCGCACGCGGCGCGGGTGAGGGAGGGAGAGTGGCGCGTGACGGCGGCGTGGCGTGGCGCGCGGCGGCACGCGTCTTGAGGAGAGGGAGAGAGCCTAGGGCTAGAGAGCTGAAGTTGTTGGTTGTTACCCCTTTATTTTTCTCGACCGATCCAACTGATTACATCTCCCTTGTATTTATAATCCCGGGAAGACTTGCATGAGAAGTAGATCTCCTTTATTTCTCTATTACTATTTTATTCCTAAATAATATTACTTAATGAGGAAGCAAACGACGCGATGACGGGCGGGGTGGCGGCGGCGGCCAGCGGGGCGCGCGCGGCCTCCCTCCCCGGGCTGCTTGGGCGGTCTTTTAGGGTTGTGACAAGCGCTTTTGGGCCCCTTTGAGGGCACATGACATGCACGAGTTGAAAGAAAGGTACTCTATGCAAATGCAGATGCTGGCATGACGTGGCATCCCGGTACGGTCCTTGCAGGCGTACGTAGGGCCTTGCGTTATTATCATGCAAAAGAAAAAAAAAAAGAAGCCATGAATGAACCAACCGCATGATTGGGAAAGAACTGGAGTTATCCACCGCGCGCTTCTTCGAAATCATGGCAGACGAGATGATTTGCGCCAAACAGCTGTCACAAGAATTTTCCGTACGCAGCATGACAACAACGCACTGCAGGAAAAGCACAGTATATACGAGCAGTGGGGGATGTTTGGTTCTTTGATAAATTTTGCCTCGACTTGCTTGCATAGAGATCAAGATAGAACTAGTGTCTGGTTTTTTTTTTTTTTGAGAATACGTATATAGCGTATATTTCATTAAACAGGAATAGTTTACAACGAAAAAGAACACACTGGTAACATCAAGATTACCAAACGCACCCTCCCGAGACGCAGCTCAGAGAACGATTACATTTTCGCAAATTTCGCTACCAGGCACCGCAAAGCAACAATACAAATTACACCGATGACAACAGTACCCCAAGCTGCTTGCATCCTGCAAGCGCCCAGGCCAACGCTTCCTCCTTGATGAGCACCGAAAGCTGAGGCGCTGTCTTCACTACTGCGTGGAAGGTTCTTTGATTTCTTTCTTTCCAGAGCGTCCAACCGATGAGGAAGAACTAGTGTCTGGTTTTCAGGTGAAGTTGTCTTGGGGTTTTGTGATGGCAAGATTTTGCTTGCTGGTGAAGGAGAGCCAAATTGGCTCACCCATGCTGGCTAATTGAAAATCCTTAATTTGGTTTTTGGCTAATTGGCTCACCCATGCCTTGGTGAGTGTGCAATGTGTTGCTTTTATACTTTCTCCGGGTGTTCTTGGTTCCTAGTCAGCATACGAAGAAGTTGCTTGTAGTAGGGTTATGGTGACGAATCTAGAAATATATATGTAAAATTCCCTGTTTTAAATTGTAATTAAGATGTTTTGGCATTTCTGGATGCATGACTTTTATTATATATTTATTAGATGTACATTGTATGCAGATATAATTTCTTTCTTCGAAAGATCATATGCAGATATAAAATAAGATCAATGTCTCTTAAAACGTCAAAACGTTACAGTTTTCAACGGATGGAGCAGAGCAGAAATATATATATATACACATATATATATATATATTTGATAGACAACATAAGTTCATGGGGCTTTAGTGTTTCTGCCCTATTCTAGACTCTAAATGTGATTTTGCCCCCACTTTTTTAACTTTGTGATTTTGCCCTCACTTTTTTTTTGAAATGAAGCTGCCGTTTGCCCCTACTCTGTAACACCGTTCAACTACTCTTATTAAAGGGCTAAAAAACAGGGTTGCCCAAAAGACAAAAATGCCCCCGAGGCAAAAACAACATCTCCCGCCCTCTTCCTCCCCTCGACATTTCGCAGTCTCCATCCCGTGCGGCGGCCGAGCTCCCCCGGCGGCGCCTCCACCCGGTGCTGGTCGCCCTCCTCCCCATCGACCCTCCTCCGGGGCGGCTGCTCCACCTCATCCCCATCGGCCTTTCTACTCCCATCTCCCTCCAAGCGGCGCCGCGGTGCTTCAGCGGGCTAGGGTTAGGGTTTGGCTTTGAGGTGGCGGGCAAGCAGCTTCAGCGGCCGGGCAGCGGAACTCCGGCGGCTCGCGGCGGGGCTCTTAGAGGCCAGCGGCGGGACTCCGGCGGCCGGCGGGCGTATCGCTCATGGGCCGGGCGGCGGCATCGCTAGGCCGGGCGGCGACCGCTAAAGGGCCGCGGCACCGAGGAGGTCACCGTGGCGGAGTACCCGACGCCATCCACGCGTTCTACATCTTGGACGACCTCTGGACAACAAGAAATTTGTGGGCGACGCCGCGGAGTTCGTGAATCCGCACGCACGACGCGACCGAAAGAAACGCTGCGTGGTAGACCATGCGAAAAGACTAGTGTCATCTGTTTGCAAGAATTGCAAGAATGGTAGAGCATGCGAAAGACATCCATGGTGGAAAATGGAGGCACGGACCGATAGACAAGACTGAACTGCAATGGTTCATCAGTTCTCGCCATTGCCACTCCGAAGTTAACATTGGTTTAGATTGATTGTCATCTCACTCAATTGTGTAGGCTCCAAAACTTCCCCGAACCAATCAATGATCGATTGATTTGGTGGACCCTGTTGTCGATTGTGTTTATGTGGATTATCGAGGCGAAATCTTGTCAAAATTAAGTAAAGATGTTGTCAAAACTTTGTAAAACTGCTGTGTAAAAAATGCTTAAAATTCCTGTCCAAAATAGGGGTAAAAACACAAGAATCATAAAAAAAACCGGGCAAAAAATGTGTGGCCAAAGTTGTCCATTTGCCCAAAAAGTTAACACTTGTTAGGGGCCTAAAACGACCGGGGGTAAAGTCTACCTTCGTTTCAAAATTATAGGGGTAAAATCACGCTTAAAAAAACAGGGGGCAAAATCACATACGACCATGAAAATAGGGGTACAAACACTCAAGCCCCTAAGTTCATTGTTTGGAAATCATAGAGACACGAAAGAAAAACACAATTGAATCAAATCAATAGAAGGAATGATCCTTACCCGATTTGAGATTCCATCCTCCTTCAATACTACGACATATTCTAAGTCCCTAAACTTTCCTATAATTGTTGCAACAATTTTCTCCATTTTGTGAATTCCCATTTTTTCTAGACTTCTATCCTCAGTTAGTGAGGGAGTAGAAAATGTTTCTATTAGGATTAATTAGAATTAATTAATTAGTGATCAATTAGGATAATCATGTTGTCACAAACCAGATCGATTGGGCGGAAGTGACACATCGGGCGGCGAGCTTGATGGCAGCGGGGCAATCGGGGTTGCCGGGGAGCTCTAATGCAGGCGACATTCGGGGTTGCCGGGCGGCTCTAGCGTGGGCGGCAATCGGGGTTGCCGGCGGAATTCTGGGCGGCGACAATCGGGGTTGCCGGGCAGCAGCGGCGTGGCGCGCTGGAGTCGGGCGGCGGCGTTGGGGCGGCGGTGCACGTCGCGAGGGGAGAGAGAGAGAGAGAGAGAGCCTAGGGTTGGAGAGCCGAAGCTGTTGGGAGTTACCCCTTTATTTTTCTCGATTGATTCAACTGATTACAAGTCCCTTGTATTTATTGTCCGGAAAGACTTGCATTTAAAGAAATCCCTCATTTGATTTTCTATTTTATTCATATTTTATTTCCTAAATATCTATTACTTAATTGCGAAGCAATTGACGATGACGTGTTGACGGCGACGGCCGGCCACCGCCAGCGCTTGGGCCTTGGGCCCTAGGCGGCGGCGGTTAGCCCCTTCAATTGGGCACGTGACATCTCTCCCCCCTTTTCCCCGACAAAGCGTGTCCTCATGCTACGTGGTTCTCGCACGGCTATTGTTGTTGATGGGTTGATCGAAGTAGCACGGCCCGAAGATTGTTGCATCCACTTGTGTCGAGGGAATGAGCCGGGCGAAGTTGAAGACGTTGACCTTTGCTGATGCTGGTTCAATGGATGGAATTCCATTGCCCTCCCGGAGATGGTTGCATCAGTGCCGAGTACATCGAGGGGTGAAAGCCAACCTCAAGTGTGTGCAAAAGGATCCCACCTGGTTGGAGAACATCCCGTAGCACCTTTGATAATTCTGAGGCGTAGTAGCGGTGGTTGTCGAGGAAGAAGATTGGCACTGATGGCAAGAAGTTCTGTGGGCACTCCTCCATCAGCCAGGTGCTTGTCGTGATGCCTGACTGAAAGGTCCTAAATGGCTAGAGGGGGGTGAATAGCCTGATAAAATTTCTACAAAATACTAGAGCAACTTGTTGGACAATAACAAAGCGGTAATAGTGGTTGCACTAGCTCTACTTGTCGGCAAGCCACCTATTGACAATTCTAATCAATTATGTCTCTAGATCACTCAAATGGCTATGTCTCTACTTCACTATCTAAGTGATCAAGCTAGGTTACTCTAAACAAGTCTAAGCAACTAAACAACCTAGTCAACTCTATACAAGCACAATATATATATCAAAGTAAATGCTAGGTAGAGGGAGGTGGTTATACCGACTTGTCGAGGTAAATCACTCAATCACCGGAGATGATATCACAATATGAGCAATGAAGCCAATCACCAAAGGATGACAAGAGACAAATGAAGACACAAAGATTTACCCCAAAGTTCACTTGAGCACCCGTCAAGCTACGTCTCCGTTGTGCCGACCTTCTCACGTGTGGGGCAAGGTGGAGCTCACTACTAGCCAGGTGCCTTTAGGCTACTTGCACCCAAAGCAAATGAGAGGTATCCAAGACATGAGCAATGTATTACTTGCAATTTGTCGTCCCGACGAGGCTGCACGGTCCTCTCACAAATCAACCGGAGGTGGCAAAAAACAATCTCCTTCTCTTGCCAACGCCTCCACCAATCACCAAGCTGGCTAGGAGTGGTGCTCTCCAAAAGCAACAAGAAATCCACCACTCACAACGATCCCCAAGTGCCTCTAAATGCAAAGATCAAACCACTACGCACTTGGATCTCCTCAACTCTCAAGAATGAAGCTCACAAGCAATAGATGAGAGGAGGAGGGAGTTTGCTCAGCTCAAGAGATGTTGGGAATGATTCGAATGACCAAGAGACCTCCCAAAGCCGGCCAAACTCCTATTTATACACCCCCACATGAAATAGAGTCGTTGGGGGCAAAATCACGTTTCTCGCGAGTTGAGTGGACGCACCGGTCACGCGTCCGACCGGGCGCTCGGTCAGGTGACGGACACACCGTCCACGGTCCGGTCAAATCCGACAAACGCCCCGGCCTCGCGACCGACAAATTAAAAACGATCATCCGGCCGCGGCGTCGGTCATCGACCGGATGCACCGTCGGCCAATCGGCGAAAAAACGATGCTTTCGAATCGGCCGGAAGCACCCTCGACCGGGCCTCGGTCGGGACCCCAAATAACGGTCTAGCGTCCCCGTCGCGAGGGTCCGGTCGACGTTTCACTGCGAAAAGTCATTGTTTCTCCATCGCCTTTGCTTCGACATGCTACCCAACAAGTATACCAACTTGAGCTCCGGGGATAGCATGATTTCACCACCACGATGCATCCGGCTGTAATGAGAAAATATGCATTTCATTTTCTCAAAAGCGTCGAATCCGCCGAAGCGGTACCCAAACCCATCTCAACCCTGCAACCATCACCGCCTTTTCGCCAAATATGCCAACACCACCACGTGTACATCAACATATGCTCGTGTGTTAGCATTTTCACAATCAATTTCGAAGGTTGGGTTAGCTCTCTAGGTTAGAATGCATGCAAATGATTTTGAACCTAGAGGCACATGAGGACCGATATGTACGATAGTTTTCCCCTCTTTATAGTACGGCTTATCGATCCTAAATCACTCACACCCTCTATGGTGTCTTGAGTGCAAAATCAAAATGGCCCTATGGATATACCTTTTCCTTAAGCCCATTTTGATCCACGAACCACTCCAAGTTGCGCACTTGATCATCATTTGGATCACCTCGACCCATCCACCATGACCACCATGCGCCAACCTTGGCTTGACCAATCTATAACTAAATCAAACACTTAGCATAGAGAGATTAGTCCTAGGATGTCACTAATTAGCCAAAACCAAACTAGAGATCTTCAATCTCCCCCTTTTTGGTAATTGATGACAACCCGCATAAAGATTTTATGATAAAGTATTTTTGAACCTATCATGGTTGTCCAAGCATTTTGCTCATGATTATAGGATTGGACAAACATCATAGTTTCGGTTTTGGTAGCATGAGCTCCCCTACATTTATGCCTAGAGTTTGGAATTAAGATTTGCATACATGTATGAATATTGAAATTAGGGAGTGAGCCATGTTACCAAAATGATGCTATGGTGAAAGAATGGACCTTTGAAGCGTAATACCAATCGAGTTGCGCCTTTCTCAAGCATCATGGATAGCTAGATATTTCATCAAAAACTCAAAGTACCCCGTGAGATCATATTATAAGCATAGGTACTTGAATTTAGAGCAGAAATCAAAATACCTAGATACCACTTTGTATGACATACTACCACTTATGCATGCTAGTTGTTCAATCATCATTCAAGTTACCACTAGCATACACCACACAAGCATGTATATATGAAATTTAAAAACATGTGCAAGAGCAAGTCATATGTTTAGTGCACAAACAAATGCAACAAAGGGCTTATGAGCTTGCTCCCCCTACTTGTGTGCTTTGAAAAATTTTGATCCCCTTCTAATCTTTATGCCCGAATCTCTCCCCCTTTGTCACCGATTGACATAAAAGGTTTGATCATGTTCTTTTGATATTGGAAAGATTAGTTTTCAAATTGGCCAAATTTGGATAGCTTGCCATACATGTAATTCGGTTTGAACCAAAGACAAGCTTTTTCACACCTCATGAAAGGGTTATCATGTCTATGTTGAATCACATATTTGACAATATATCCAAATTCAACACTTGAGATTGCAAGCCCACAAGCATGTCATATATCATCACTTGAAATCTCATGTTTGGTTTTGGAAATTGATGACACCTTGTTATGATAATCCTTTGCTCTAAGTGTGACTTGAGAGATAGGATTGCATGGATGATGTGGAGCATGATGATCATCAACATGGACGATGATGATGGACATGATGGATCGTCAAGCTCGGTTGTCGGTTTGGGAAGGAACCCGGAGATCAAGGCAAAGGTATAACTTGATAGGGTTTTCTTTCGGTGATCAAGACACTATAGAGAGTGTGATCACATTATAGGATAGATGGCCGACTATCAAGAGGGGATGCCGCGACTAATCCTTTGGTGAAGTGCTTCTAGGTCCATTTGACTTGCATATTGCATTTAGGATTGAGAGCACTAACTTCATTCTTGCCTAATCGATCGCGACATGCTAACATACATGATTTTGAGATCATCTTTGACGTGTTGGAAACTCATGGCAAGAGGCGAAGCAAGGTTGAAGCAAAGGCGACAACAAGATGCTGAAATTTCACAGAAAAGGTCGGCCGGATCTTTGGCCATTTGACCGACGGTCCTGTCGAGCGAGTCCGGTCGATCCGCGAGAGAGCATGTTTTTTGGGCTGGACTTGGAGCTTCGACCGGACGCATGGTGTTGGCTGTCAGCTGTGGGGCCAAGGCGTCGGCTTTTTGTGACCGGACGCTCGGTCAGGAGTGACCGGACGCTAGACCGGATCCGCTGGTGAGTCCGGTCGGTGCGTCCGGTCAACGCGCAGAACTTGCAGTTTGAAGACCAACGGCTATGTTTTTGAGTGGGCTCTATATATACTTGGATGGCCGGTTTCTAGAGCCCTCTCTTGCACATTTGAACACTCCTACTTGCTTGTGAGCTTGAGATACTCCACTCCACTCATCTCTTCATCCAAACTTCGAATCTTTGGTGAGATTGAGAGTGATAGAAGTGCATTGCATTATTGATTGCATCTAGAGGCACTTCATCCTTGGAGGAGCTGCGGGATTTCGTTTCTCTTGGGAATTTGCTTGGTTCCCTAGAGGCTTGGAGGTTGAGGCGGTGTTGAGCTCGATTGGAGCTTGTTCGAGGCCACACCGGTGGACTCGTGAGGGGTCGTTCCTTACCCCGCGGGAGATTCGCGAAAGGAGCACTAGTGGATTGCTCGTGGCTTGTGGATCCTCTCTAGTGATTGTTTCATTGAGCTCCCACCGGGATTTGGCACCGGCCATTAAGCTTGTGGAACATCTAGTGAGTGTATCGCCACAACGGGGAGTAGCGTGCCGGCAAGCACGTGAACCTCTGTGAAAAATCATCGTGTCTCTTGTCTTGTGCTCGTTGGAGATTTCTCATTGTACACGGTGATTGGCGACAACCTCGACACTACAACGGTGGTATTGTATCCTAGTCCACTTGCATTACTTTCACTAGTTATATCATGTAGTTTGTGTAGTTTGATATAGCTTGCTAGAATTGTTTAGCTCCTAGTGTTTGTTTTAGTTAGCATATCTTGTTCACCTAGGAGTAAATTAGCAACCTAGCCCTTGCTTGTGATTAGAGACAATAGAATTGACTTGTGGCTTGCATAGCTAGTTCGTAGCACCGCTAAGTTTGCTTCGACATCTTATTTACTAACCGTCTTGTCTAGTGTTGTTGCAACAATTTTTAATAGGCTATTCACTCCCCCCCTCTAGCCATTAGGACCTTTCAAGTGGTATCGGAGCCGAGGCACCATTTTTAGAAGGCTTAACAACCTATGGTGACAAAATGGCATTGAGTTTGCATATCAACAACACCAAGAAGGCGCCTCCTTTCGATGGCACCAACTTTGCCTATTGGAAGGTGAAGATGACCGCACATCTCAAGTCAATCAATAGAGAAGTGTGAAAAGTGACTGAGAACAAGTTTGAGGTGGCAAACCAAGAGCAACCTACACCTCTCGAAGAAAAGAAGTTGCAAGCTAATGATATTGCCGTGAGTGCTTTTCATGAGGCATTCAATGACAAGGTGTTTGAGCAAGTCAAGTCAATTGAGATTGCTCATGATATATGGAAGAAGCTAGAGGAGTGGTATGAGGGCACCGAAGGCGTCAAGTAAGCAAAGGCATACATAAAGCTTGAGCAATTCAATAGCTTCAAGATAGAGGAAGATGAAAGTGTGCCGGAAATGTTTCACCAAATGCAAGTAATGGTGAATGATCTCAATGCACTTGGAGAAGACATCAAGGACAAGACTTTCAACATGAAGTTCTTGAGGTGCTTACCAGAGAGATTTGGGATGTTCATCACCATGCTTGTGAGGACAAATTTGAAGGATTTGACTCCCAACCAATTGCTTGATGAGGTTATGACCGATGACTCATATAGAGTTGATAAGAAGAAGCAAGAGCTCATCAACAAGGCCAACAAGAAGAACAAGGATGATGACAAGAAAGATGACAAGAAGAGCTTGGCACTCAAGGCTAGTTCATCATCCAAGGGCAAGAGCAAGAAAGAAGAGTCATGCGATGAAGAGGAAAGCACTTCTAGTAGTGGAAGTGAAATTGATGAACACATGGCTCTCTTTGTGAAGAAAAACTGGGCGTCAAGAAGAGCTACATCTCCAAGAAGAAGAAGAAGCACACACCCAAGAAGAAAGGTGGCAAGAATGAAGGCAACATGAAGTGTTTTAGATGCCATGATGATTGCCATCTAATTGCCGAGTGCCCATATGATAGTGAAGATGAGAAGGGCATCAAGAAGGCAAGGAAGAAGAATGACAAGAAGAATGAGAAGAATGACAAGCCGAAGAAGAAGAATGAGTCTCATGTGGCTACATGGGATAGTGATGGCTCATCCTCTTCAAGTGATGAAGAAGAGGAGAAGAAGAGCAAGAAGAAGGGTCAAGCTCACGTGGCCATGCATGACAAGATTTCACTCTTCGAAACTCCATCTTCATGCTTCATGGCTAAGGCCACTAAGATACAATCTATCACTAAGGATGATAATGTTGATAGTGATAGTGATAGTGATGATGAGGAACCAACTCACACCGTGGAGAAGTTGCAAATTATGCTTGATGATTGCATTGATATGTACAAGGAAAGTAGGAAGGAATGCAAGGGCTTGAATAAGGAAAAGAAAAGCCTTAAGCAAGAACTTGATGAGCTTCGGGCATCTTATGAGAGTCTAATGGTAGACCATAAGAAGCTTGAGAAGTCTCACTCCAAGCTTGAGAAAGCTCATTCCTCTCTACTCAAAGAGCATGAGTTGTCTTTGGTTGAGGATAAGGTTGAAACTTGCAATGCTAGCATGTCTTGTGACATTCTTGTTGATCAACCAAACCCCACGTGTGTTGCCTCCACTAGCACTACCACTAGCACATCTACATCTAGTGAAGATTCATGCAATCCCATGCTTATTCATGAAAATGCTTATTTAAAAAGGGAAGTGAAGGAGCTCAATCACACCTTGGCTAAGGCTTATGGTGGTGAGGACCGCTTGCTTATGTGCTTGGGTAGCCAAAGAGCATCTCTCTACAAAGAGGGATTGGGCTATATCCCCAAGAAAGGCAAGTCCGCCCTTGTAACGCACAAGACTCGTTTTGTGAAGAACAATGGTAGCTATTTCAAAGCTTGCAAGCAAGTTGGTCATGTAGAGCAAAAGTGCATGAACAAGAAAACCAATGTCTCTTCCATTAAGCTTGATAACTCTTATATGCTTGTGAAGAAGAACAATGGTGTTCGTGCTAGGTACATTGGTACACCATGGATGGGCTCAAGGAAGAAAGCCATTTGGGTACCAAAGGCCTTGATGACTAACCTTGAAGGACCCAGCAAGTTTGAGTACCTAAGAAGAATTGATCTCTTTTTGTAGGTCAATTACCGTGCCGAAGGAGAGCATTGGATAATGGATAGTGGGTGCACTCAACACATGACCGGAGATTCTCACATGTTGCAAGAATTTTTAATAGGCTATTCACCCCCTCTAGCCATTAGGACCTTTCATCACTAGATCAACCAAGCATAAATAGCAATAGTGATGGCATACATACATTGAAATTCATTGCTTTTCCATGAATGCAACCTAAGAAACAAGTTGTGTGTCTATATGTTCTAACAAGTCCTTAGATATCATGATGACATGTCAAACAATTTCACCTTTGCTTTGGCTCGGTGGAGAGGCATGTCACATATGTGGGGTGCATTCAACTCATATTGGAGAAGTCAAGAATGTTCAATTTATTTCTAAGCTTGCAAAATCTCTTCTCATCAAGGGGCTTGGTAAAGATATCGGCAAGTTAATCTTCGGTACCAATTGGATGGATTGCAATATCTCCTTGTTGTTGATGCTCTCTAATGAAATGATGCCTTATATCAATATGCTTGGTTCTTGTATGTTGCACCGGATTTTGAGTCATCTTGCAAGCACTCTCATTGTCACAATACAAGGGTACTTTGTTGAAGTCAAATCCATAATCCTTCAATGTGGACCTCATCCAAAGTAGTTGGCAACAACAACTCCCCGCACTAACATATTCGACTTCAGCGGTAGAGAGTGTCACACTTGTTTGCTTCTTTGAGGACCATGACACAAGAGATCTTCCAAGGAATTGACAAGTCCCACTAGTGCTTCTTCTATTGATCTTGCAACCACCATAGTCGGAGTCCCAATATCCAACAAGTTCAAAGCTAGACCCCTTAGGATACCATAAGCCAACATCTTGTATGTGCTTCAAATACCTCAATCAAGAAAGCATTTCTCTCCCAAATAGGCATCTCTTCCTAACAAAGCCAACTGCTTTCTGTATATATACAAATTTGTGCTTCGAGAATAACACGTAGATTCATTTGACATTCACAATTTCTATCAACAGTTTCCATACTTATGAATCGGGTACAATCGAGAAGTGGGGTGGGGGTGTTGAAACTTTGATTGTAGTATCTGTATAAAAAATGGAATTCGTATTTATCATTTATCTTTATGAGCATTTATCATACATATCATTATCATATTTATTATTTCATGTGGCATTAACCCTGTTGTTGAGTAGAAGCATTATCATTATTGGTTATAGACATTCCATACATAAGGTTATTATTAGTGTACGCATTAAGTAGTTCATAGATGTCTTCCTTGTGGATAGGATACTCTTACTCCTTAAAATGCTACAATGGTATTTATTATTTTGTCCGCTTGCAGAGCCTTGTTCTATATTCTTTATCTTATTCTATTTTTTGCCTAGTCGTATTATTTTATGCCATGTTATACTCTCTAGTTGCATAAGTGGACTGACAACCCTCTTTACTAGAAGTATAGGTTACTCTTTGACTAGTTCATAGTGGCTTAGTAATTAATTCTCATAATACCAAAGACTATTTGGGGTCATTGCTTTTATAGTGATTATCGTTTGGGCGCGTTGCTATATTAGTGGTGTCGTTAAAGCGGTGTCAACAACAGGTTCCTCTGCAACTCTTACACCACAAGCCCAACCGACTGATTGTACCACATGTGTGGCTTTGGTAAGAATACTTGCAAGACAGTGGTAAGACATTTTGATATCACAATCCACATCCATCACCACTTTCACCACCTCCCAAAGAGTGTTAGTTGTTAGGAATAATACTTTGTTGTTGTCTCTTGCTGTTTTCTAACCATGTCGGGGGACTGGTGAACCAGCCGACCTCTCCGAAGGATTTGAATGAGTGTGTGTCCAAGGCCGAAAGCTGACCACACTCATTACCGATTAGCGCACGTACATGACCCAACAATTTGGGGCGCCGACACGCAACCTAAACAATCGATCTCCGGATTCAACATGTTGAGCAACGCCAGCCTGATCCTGATGATGATATTTTTGAAGATGCTGATGTTGATGGTTTCGATCGTGATTCCGACCATCTTCATCGTAATCGCCGTGGTATGGGAGGTAATCGTAATCGTGGTAATAATAACAATGATCCTTTCGGTAAGATTAAATTCTCCTTGTTTGCATTTGCCGGTAATGCTGATCCTGAGGCTTATTTAAATTGGGAAATTGTTGTTGATAAAAAATTTGCCTCTCATCAAGTTCCTGTTGAGCATCAAGTTAGGCTTGCTACTAGTGAGTTTACAGACTTTGCTTTATTTTGGTGGCATGACCTTTGTAATCCTGCTAATGTTAATAATGATGCTTCTATACCTCAAACTTGGAATGATTTAAAGCGACGCATGAAATCTCATTTTGTTCCTCCTTATTACCAACGAGACTTATGTTTGAAACTACAAACTTTAAAACAAGGGAATAAAAGCGTGGAAGAATATTATCGGACTTTGATCATTGGGTTAGCACGTTGTGGTATTAATGAAGACAATGAAGATGCTAGTTCTAGGTTCTTTGGTGGTTTAAAGCGTGAAATCCAAGATATTCTTGATTATAAAGACTGGAATACATTTTCTCGTTTGTATCATCTTCTTTGTTAAAGGCGGGGACGAGAAATACGGGGATGCCATCAACAACCATCTTTCAGGTCCAACACCGGGGCCCCAAGTTTCCTTCCGCTACCTTCACACCGCCACCTGCACCTTCTTCCAAGGTAAGCAAATCTCTTGTTTTGCAAAATCCCCATCTGAAGAAAGGGTGTGGGCCTCTGTTGATTGTCGGGTGGGGCCAGCCATCGCCGCTTGGGGGACCGGCCGCCCGCTGCCTCGCCCGTGCGTGGGGCACGAGGGAGGCACTCCGCATCCGTGTGTGAGGCCTCGCCTTTGCCTGGTGGGGCCGGCCTCGGGTGCCGCATCTCGAGGAGTCGCGAAGGCCCGGAGGGCCACCTCGCACCATCTTTGTCGCCCGTCGGGCCGCTTGTGGACGCCACGATCGCGTGAGCTGGGGCGCCAGGCCGTCGGGTTGCCGGCGCCGCCCAAGGCTGCGTGGAGGGCCGCGTCGTGCCGTCCGCCCGAAGGCCGCGCTGAGATCCACCACGTCACGCCCGCTGGGGGATCGCGCCGCCGGTGCCCCATCATCGGTTGGGCGCCGGAGCACGTCGAGGGACACGCGCGTCGCGGGCGAAGAGCCACGTCGCGAAGCCGCCGAAGCGTCGTCGAGGGGCTCCCCGCACGGGTGCAGCCGCATCGAAGCCGCCCACCTCCGTCATCACCGACCCGCCAGCGTGTCCATCCACCCGCCCCTCCCACCTTCTCCGATGTGCTCTCTCGGATGGAGGGCACGCCCCTCATTTTGAGCCGAAGGCCCATGAGGGACGTCGATCCACGTGAGAATGATGTGACGTGGTGGAGTAGGCAGAGATGACGGTGGTAGAGGTGGAGCAGCTGTAAGGTCCTAAATGGCTAGAGGGGGGTGAATAGCCTAATAAAAATTCTACAAATTCACTAGAGCAACTTGTTAGTCAATAACAAAGGGTAAAAGTGTTTGCTCTAGCTCTACCTGTCGGTAAGCAACCTAGTATCACTTCTAGTTGCTAGAGTCTCTAATCCACACAAGAGGATAAGTCTCTACTCTACCAACTAGGTGAACAAGCTAATTCCTCTACCAAACTAGACAACTAGCACTACATAAGCACAAGATATATGTCAAAGTAAATGCAAGGTAGTGAGGAGGTGTTATACCGACGTGTCGAGGTAAGTCAATCAATCACCGGATGATGATATCACAATATGAACTCGAAGAAGCCAATCACCGAGACAATCAATCACAAGGGATGACACTTGATTTTTTCACCCGGAGTTCACTTGAGCACCCTCAAGCGAGTCTCCAGTTGTGTCGACTGTCTCAATGGTGGATCAAGGTGGCACGCACGCCTTGCCTCACTAGGCCATCTTGATACACACGATTGAGTGGTAACTCAACGACACGAGCAATCCACTAGAGTATCAATTCCGCACTCCACCGGGGAAGGTCACGAACCCCTCACAATATCACCGGAGGTGGGCAAGAACAATCACCTTCTCTTCCCAACGCCTCCACAATCACCGAGCCGGTCTAGGAGTGGTGCTCTCTAAGAGCAACAAGAAATCCACCGGCAACGACGACCCTCAAGTGCCTCTAAATGCAACTCACAAAGCAATGCACTTGATTCTCACCCAATCTCTCAAGAATGTGCTCACAAGCAAGAGAAGAGAGTGGTGAGATGTTTTTGCTCAGCTCAAAGTGTAAGGAATGAGTGAAAGTGTCCAAGAGAGAAAGCTAGAGCCGGCCACACAAGTATATATAGAGGTGGGGGAAACCCCACTTCAAACCATCATTTTTCGAGTGCGCCGGACGCGCCAAACAGGGGTGCCGGACGCTGCACAGTGGCGTGTGGTGCTCCTCGAGCTGCCACGTGTCCCGACCGTTGGATTTTACCATTTGAAAAGCGAGTCAGAAACACAGCGCCGGACGCGTCCGATGTGCTCCGGACACGGTCCAGAGGCGATGTAAAATCGCCCGACCGCCGGACGCTGGCGAGGGTGCGTCCCCGACGCCGCAAATGTTGAAACTGCCACACGCCCTTCTCAACACTGTGCCGGACGCTGGCGCTCAACCACCGGACGTTCCGGCGCAGCACTCGCGCTACCCGAGACGTCAACGGCGCCGGCGCCGACCCGACCAGCGTCCGGCGCTTCGTCTCTGGGCGTCCGGCGCCGCAAAAACAAGTTTTTGTAGCCCGTCCACGTCGCTAACTTCTCCACCATGCTACCCAACAAGTATACCAACTTGAGCATGAGAGTTAGCAGGTTTTTCACCACCAAGTTGCATCCGGCGCAATAGCAAATAGGCGTTTCATTTTCTCAAAAGCGGTACCCAAACCCATATCAACCCTACAAACACAATGACCTTCGCAAAAATGTGCCAACACCACCATGTGTACATCACCATGTGCTCATGTGTTAGCATTTTCACAATCAATTTCGAAGGTTGGTTAGCTCTCTATGTTAGAATGCATGCAAATGATTGTTGAACCTAGAGGCACATGAGGATCGATGTTCCTGAGGTTTTCCCCTTTTTATAGTCCGACTATTGATCCTAAACCACTCACACCCTCTATGGTGTCTTAAGTGTGAAATCAAAATGGCCCTAATGGTATACCTTCGCCTTGAGCCCATTTTGATCACCTCGATCGCAATTCCACGCCACGTGAGCACTTGATCATCTTTTGGATCACATCCATCCATCCACCATGACCACCATGCTCCACCATTGGCTTGATCAATCTCCAATCTAATCATACACTTAGCATAGAGAGATTAGTCCTAAGGATGTCACTAATTAGCCAAAACCAAACTAGAGATCTTCAAAGAGCTCCCGGTGATGTCCGGGCGAGGTGCTCCGGTGCGACAAAGCATGGAGATGGGTTGCGAACCACCGGAGACGGCATCGGCGTCGGGTACCAGATTAGCGACATCGACTCGACGCCTAGCGACAACCATGGTCGGCTCGACGCCTAGCGACAACCATGGGCGACATCAGGTGGCATAGGTACGAAGCCTAGCCCCGGGATGTACTGCGGTGAGATGCAGGGATCGTCACTGTGCAGCGGGCACCGCGGTAGAGGCGGTGCTGCCAATGCTAGACCGGTACCGCTAGAGCCACTGATGCAGCCGAAACAGGAGCCGGAGGTGCCGATGATGCAGCCGGAGCCGGAGATGGTCTTGGCGGTGCCGTGGATGACACCACTGAGTGCCGGGACGGTGGTGTAGGGACCACTTTGTCGACACGTCGGTGCCCACCCGCACGTCCGCCATGGGGGGCCGCCACACCTCTTCATGTTGATGTCGCGGTGGCGATCACGAGACGGCATGCGCCACGAAATCGCTCGCCGAGATGTTCCCCAAGAACCCCACGAGATCCTCGAGGAGGCCACTCTAGATGGGGTTATAGGCGAAATTGACGCCATTGTGTTGGCACGATGATAAGCCATCATGACCAATTGAAGGAGGAGGGAAGCACGGGGAACAGGACGGTTAGCCATCGGTATACCTCTTGCTCCGGTGATTTGCTCCTCACAGCGATGAGCTATGGATCTCTGTGGAGAATTGGGGTAGTGCAAAAACTCTGTGGAGAATTGGGTAGTGCAAAGTGCTGATAACGTGTTGCAAACAATAGTGAAAGAGAGACAGAAAGTAGCGAGTGAACTCTATGTTTATTCCATTGATCTTCAATTACATTTATACACGGTGAGGGGAGGAGTTTGTGGGAAGAAAACTCCCCCGCAAGAAAACTTCACGGTGAAACCTTCACGGGGAAGTATCCTATGTTCGGGAATATAGGAACGACGAGGTGAAGCCTCATCCTACGGGATAATCGTAACAGGAATAAGAGGCTCCAAAGTCCATCGGATGGCATTCTAGCGGTTGTGTCGCACTTCATAGTGGCATCTTTGGCGAAATCCGTTGCGAGATGGCATATCGCCGAAGCCCACTTCGATAATGGTGCGTGACCAATTAGCCCCTCTCCACTCGCATCGTAGCGCCGCCCCAACTCGCATAGGGATGGGGGTGTAGCCATGTGGTGGCGGTCTTTGGTGCGGTCGGCCGGGCGCGGACTCCGGCGGTGCGGCGGCGTGCGGAGAAGCTCGGCGCGGACGCGCTGCGGCTGCGGCGAGCAGCCATGGCGGCGGCGGCGCGGTGTGGCTCGGGTGGCGAGCATGACGCGGCGGCGAGCGGATGGGCATGGCGTGAGTGCGGCGACGTTGTCACGCGCTCCTCCGGCGAGCACACCACCCACCGGCAACCCCCATCCTCGAAGCCATCGGTCGGCGTTGTGGAGAAGCTTACTGGCGCGCGAGGTCTCGGCCGCCTTGATCCGCGATCGCGCCGAACGATCTTGTCCACGTCCAAGGTGGAGAAGAGTGGGCCCTCGTGCGATCTTGTCGAGTCGGCACGTGCCCCCTCGCCGCTAGCCGGTCGTGCGGGAGCGGCGCCACCTCGGATATGGCGGGCGTGGTGGCCCACGCTGTGCCGGGGGCAGCCCGGCGCCCCAACGGGCGGCGTGTCCCGCCGTGACCGGCCCGCGGGGGCGGGCAGGTTGGACAATCTGGGAAGGCTCTTGGGCTCGTCTTTGATAACTGAATGATTTTTTTTTTTTGGGAAGGTTGCAAGGCAAAATATGTAGTGTAAACCCATGGGTAGGTGCAAACACGAAACTCGCCTCTGCGGCATTGGATACGTTATCTACGGGCCTAGACGCTTACCTACCTTATTTTCATTTCCTCCGGCATTGGATACGTTATCTACGGGCCTAGACGATTACCTACCTTATTTTCGATTTCCTCCACCCGCGCTTGAGTGCCCTTTGCAATTAGACCCTCGAAGAAGGTTCGGTGTGCGGCCAGTGCATTCCAATCGTTCACACCGCCACCTTTGCTCGTCGTCCCGCCGCCTCCTCGCTGGTAGGACGCCTCCGCTGCGCACTTTACGCGTAGATCGAGGCCACGTGCGCCTCCGGGCCCGCCTCAGGCTCGCCTCCCCTACCTCCCTCCGTCACCCCCTCTCGGCCCTCGCTGCTGCCTTGTGCGCCGGCAAGGGCTGTCACGTCCGCCGGGCCGAGGCCTGCTGGGTCGGGCCGCTTCCCTTCGGCTCGATCTCGCCTCTTCTCCCCGTCGTTTTTGTCGCGGCCTCCTTCGATCTTGACGTCGCCTTCCCGATGCGGGTGTGCCTCGTGGGTGGGAGCGTTGAAGCAGCAGCGACATCGGCGACCGCCGCGTAAATTGGACGGAAGTCCACCGCTGGTCGCCGCCTCGTGGAAATCATTCAAGGTGGGAGCGTTCCAATCTACTCGTCCCACTCTGGTCCAATGTTCATCCTGCGTATTCATGTCCGCCCAAACCCGGGATGCGCTAAAAGCGGTCCCGTGAGGTTCTCATGGGGTGAATCTGGATCACATAGCCGACCCTTGCTCGAGCAAGGGCACGGAGCCCCAGCAAACAGACCGCTACAACGCTCACCGGAGCCACGACACATTCGGCTTGGGGCATTGTGGCGTGTCTCCCCTCCTCCTCCTCTCGGGAGGCGACGGAGGAGCGTATGATCAAAGTCGAGGAGGCTGGGGTCGACCTTTGCGCACATAAGCGGGCCTCGGGCTGCCTATGCAAACAAACACGCTCCGCACAAACAAAGCGCAATTTAAGAGTTGTTTCGCCTTGCCGGCGAGACATAAAAGACCTCGAAGGAATCCGCCATTCCATTCGAGGCCTCGGGGCATTCCACCAACCGGTGAGCTCGCATACGCACCCCCTTGTAGACGAACCACCCCGAAAAACAACAAGGCGACGGGAACGGCGGAACCCCGGGCGAGTCCTCACTTTCGCTCTCCTCGGCCACTTGTCGGGGACCAAAATATTGGGCCTCGAGACATTCTCAAACTATGAGAATTTGTCGGCCCGCCAAGGCCCGATGAAACCTAAGCCTGCTATCATCCCGCGGGAGGGGCGGCCCGACGAACGATGGACGAGCCATTGAGCCCACGACGTTTACGACGGCGGAGCAGCCCCACGAGCGGCCCACAAGCGGCCCGAATGGAGTCGCCGCGACGTACAAGAGCTTATTACGCTCACGAAGGGACAAGGTCAAGGACCTCTGCGAACAACGAACCACGGCGTTCCACCGTCGACCGCGATCAAACCATGGCTCGGGCTCGACCTCCGCGTCTCAGATTCGCCTCCGGGCTGGCCTAGCTCACCGGCCCCGGAAATCTCGATTCGTCGGGGGTGGCCTAGCTCACCACACCCCTCGGGCGCAAAAACTCCGTCTCGCCCGGGGAGACCAGCTCTCCATCCTCGGTGTGGCGGCCCAACTAGCCCGTCTCGGGTCGCCGACCCTCGGGCGTGGGAGGTTCCGTCGGAGGAAGGGAAACCACCGCATTCAAATGCGGTCGGCGTGGCGAGCAAGCGCCCGGTGTCATCGATTCGCCCAGATCAAATCGACCGCCAAATCGCCTCCCCAATCCGGCGGGATGGGGCGCAATGCTGAACCGGTGGCGTGTTTTCGCCACCCCAAGACGGAGCCAAGATGACACTGTTCACTTCCCGAGCACCGCCAAAAGCGCCACGATAGGCCGGACCCTCGGGCACTTGACACGCAAGGCGGCAACCACCCACCGACCCCCGCCATGCGGGATCGTGAGGGACGCCTCACAGACCCTCGGGGCCACGCCCGGAACGGCACGTCGCCATCGGATCTGGACCGCCGTGTCTTCGCCGTGCAACGCCCAAACCAGGCCAGCGCCCTCGGCGGCAAGACATGCAACGATGCGGCCTCGGGAATTAGCCACCTAGGCAACCACCAATGTAAACATTATCTCTCTCCTTCTCCTATAAAAAGGGGAGTAATGTCTTATTAGAGGAGGTTTCGATTCGGCTAGATTCGACTCAATCCCACTTTCAACTCCGGTTCACACCGACAAAATCGCTCACCTCAACCACCGCAACCACGATCGTGGGGCTCGAGACCGCTCTCTCCCACACGACCGCCCGGTAACCCCTACCGCAGCTCACCTTTGAGCGGGTAACACGAGCGTGACGCACCCCCGCCGGGCGTAGGGCCCGCTGGCCGAACCAGGATAAACCGCCGCGTCCCGTGTCCGCCTTGCGGCGCTCGCCATTGAGGGAGGAGGGCACGCAGCCTACAAATTTTTATTGCCGGCACATTCGGGCGCCCGCCGCTCCTCGAACCGCCGCTTGGCGCGCCTGCAGGGGGACGCCGGTGGCATCCGTGACTCCACCGACCCTCATGGCGGCTCCGCCCTTCGTTCCACCCCCGTTCGCCGAGCACCTGCTCCCGCTGACTCCACCGCTTGAACTGGGCATTCGTCGGACGCCGCCACGACTATGAGATGATCCTTCGCCGGATCGGCCGGGAGGAGGAAGAGCGCGACCGCCACCACGGGCGCCCACCATCACGCGATGCCGTCGCGGCGGCGGCAAGGCGAAACCACCGGGGCCGCGCAAGGCGCCACGTGCATATGGAATCCGTAGACATCTCCCTCGCCGCCGCATCAGAAGGGCTCGGGAACCCTAGGCCTCGGGAAGATCCGTGTTTGGGCGTCCACTGTGGAAGGATGCCCCAAACCCTAATCATCGGAAAAACGCCTCCGCTCCGATCATACGAGGGAGTCCCTGTGAATCCACGCGAAGCGCGAAACCTCGGTCGAAGCCTTCACCCGAAGAGCACGGGCCAACCTCCCGCCGCTCCACCCGAACGTTACCCATGGATATGCACTCGAGGAGGAGCACATCCTTCGGGAGGATGCGGGGCGACCCCATCATGCCACCTCCTCCGGGTTCGATTGGGGCACTGACCCAGGGAGCTAAGGGACTCGCTCTACGCCCAGAGAACGGTAAACTTCATCCAAGCATTCGCGGCTCCTTGCACCGACGATGAAGACGAATACTATGACCCCACGAGGGAATGCTTCAACGCTGAAAGTGCCGCAAGATGGGCGTCACCGGACGTGTCCGGCCGGACGACGTGGACGCAGCCGCCACCGGCCCGGCACCGGCGGCTTCCGCCCCGTCCGGCCCGGTGGCGGCGCCCGCTGTCGGCGAGAACTCACAACCGCAAGACTTGCGGGGCCGTTGGCGCGGAATCCGCTGGTCTTCGGCGGCGGGGCGGAACATTCAACGAACAGGCCCGGCGTGGGCCCCGAGCACCGCCCCCCCGGAGGCGGCGATCGTTACGCCAATGGAGCGCCACACCTTCCGACATTGCAGCCCATTCAACCGAGCAAGCCTCAGCGTACAAATGGCGATGCGCCATGCCGTACGCGAGATGCCCGAGCCCTCTACCGCCGAGGGAAGACGCGTCGGGAAGGCCCGCAAATATCTCCCTGATAGGGCAGCCGCACAACGGGCGGAGAGCTCGGCCTCCGGGAGATCGGGCGCGTGACATCGGCGCGACGCAGGAGAGTCCGGGACAAAGCCGACAAGGCTCGGCCCGGCTGAGCAAGCCGGGCCTCGGCAAGGCCACTCCGGGAACGCCAGACATGCGACAACCGCAAAGAACCGACCTATGCGGGATCGTATGGAAGACCCCGCCAAGACCGTCACCAAGGTGCACCCGACCTCGGGGGCGAGATCGAATCGGGTAACGAGCACGCCGGGGGAGGCAGCCCACCTCGTGGGCGATCAGGCGGGACGAGATTCCCATGCACGTCGGGAAGACCGGGGTACTCCCCCCAGGCCTCCCCGGGCCGCGGCAGCCTTCACAAGGGACATCGGAGAGCACCACTCCCCGCCGTTTCGGGCCACCTAGCCACCTTGAGAGAAATATACGGAGAAACTTCCCCAGGTATGGCTGACGTATTATCGGCCGGCCTGGCATCGGTTGCGAGGGGCACATGATGACAAGGTGATAATCGTGGAACCCGCCCTCGTACCTCTCCGAGTGCGCCGGAGCTTGGCCGGAACACCTTCCGCCCAACCTTATATCAAACGGATGATTTGGTGAGGACCTTCAAAGGCAACTTCCAAGGCACGTATCTACGCCCTCAAATTCGGGACCTTCTAACGCCGTCAAAAGTCCGACGAATCCTTGCGCGACTACATCCGGGCGTTTCTCAAGCAGCGGACCGAGCTCCCCAATGTGACGGATTCGACGTCATAGGGGCCTTCTTGGCCGGCACCTCATGCCGACCTCGTGAAGAAGTCGGGGCGCCTGACTCCAACCGAGGCAAACGAACCGATGGACATCGCCACTGTTCGCCAGCGGTGAGGGGGGTCGGGGCTCTGTTCAATCGGGGCTCGGGCAAGGGAAGCGTAGGAAGAGGAGCCCGAGGGATCTCAAACCTCGGGAGAACAAGAAGAAGAAGAAGAAGGATAAGAACCGCAAGGGCAAGGGCCATGCCGCCCAAGCGGATGATGAAGACATGGTGGTCGTTAGGCCGCAGGGGCCCCCGACCCCACAAGAAACCTTCGATGACATGCTCAAGAAGCCGTGCCGGAACCATAACTTCCTGGCCAAGCATACCTCGGGAGTGCAAGAGGGTGCGCCGACATTTCGCCAAGCTCAAGGCCATCCCCGAGGGTGAAGAGGAAGAGGCTTCCGAGGGTGGCGCCAAGGGCAACGAGGAGTTCCCCGAAGGTGAACAACTGCTTCATGATCTTCGGCGGCAGCACCAAAGAACATGTCCGCGGCGACAACGCAAGAAGGAGCGTCGGGAGGTCTACGCCACGAAAGCCGCCAAGAACCCCGAAGGCGCGCAGTGGTCGACCGGCCATCACCTTCGACCGCCTGGATCACCCTCTCGGACATCCCGAACCCGGGGCTTATCCACCGGTGGTGGATCCCATCATCGCCAACACACTCGGCTCACCAAGGTCCTTATGGACGGAGGGAGCGACCTCAATCTTATCTACGAAGAAACCCTCGACCTCCTCGGGTGGACAAGTCCAAGATCCGCCCCGGAGGGCCGGCATTCAATGGCGTCGTCCCCCGGCAAGCAACTTAAGCCCCTCGGGCAGATTGACTGCCCGGTGTGCTTTGGAGACCCCTCGAACTTCAGGCGAGAGACTCTCACATTTGAGATTCTTGGGGTCCGCGGTACTTACCATGCACTCCTCGGAGCGGCCTTGTTACGCCAAGTTCATGGCTGTTCCCGAACTACACGCACCTCAAGCTCAAGATGCCGGGCCAAACGGTGTCATCACCACTGGCCCCTCACACCATCACGCATATGAGTGCGATGTAGAGAGCGTGAGTACGCCGAGGCACTCGCCATTGCCGAGGCACTCATCGCCGACGCGAAAAAGGAGCTTTGACGAAATCACGGTCGAGCACAAGGCCAAGCGCCCGCGCCGGGAACTTCGGCCCTCCTCGGGCACAAAGAAGGTCCCACTCGATCCCAAGAACCCGAAGGAGAAGGCGGCGACCATCAGCTCGGACTGGATCCAAAATAGGAAGCCGGTCGTCGACTTCCTCCGTGCGAACGCCCGGACGTTTGCATGGGGACCCTCGGACATGCCGGGCATACCGAGGATGTCGCCGAGCACTCCCTAGACATCCTGGCCGGGCTCAAAGCCGGGCCACGCCAGCCGCGCTACCGTTTCGATGATGCCAAGCGGAAGACCATCGGCGAGGAGATCCACAAGTCGCCGAGGCCGGATTTATAAAAGAAGTATTCCATCCCGAGTGGTTAGCTAATCCCGTATTAGTAGAGAAAAAGAATGGGAAATGGCGGATGTGTGTGGACTACACTAGTCTCAACAAAGCATGTCCGAAAGTTCCTTTTCCTTTGCCTCGAATCGACCAAATTGTCGACTCCACGGCGGGATGTGAAACGTTGTCCTTTCTTGACGCATATTCCGGTTATCACCGGATCAAAATGAAAGAGTCCGACCACCTCGACCTGCGTTCACAACCCCTTCAGATGTATTGTTACCTCACCATGCCCTTTGGGCTGAGGAACACCGGCGCAACATACCGGCGATGCATGCAAATCATCTTCGGGAACTCATCGGGCGGATAGTTGAGGCCTACGCCGATGACATTGTGGTCAAATCCAAGAAAACATCGGACCTCGTGGGAGACCTCGGAAACCTTCGAGTGCCTAAACAAGAAGGGAGTCAAGCTCAACCCCGAGAAGTGCGTGTTCGGGGTTCCCCAGAGGGATGTTGTTGGGCTTTATTGTCTCTCAACGAGGCATCGAAGCAAACCCGACCAAGGTGGACGCAATCACCAAGATGGGTCCGATCCAAGATCTCAAGGGAGTACGGAAGGTCATGGGCTGCCCGGCTTCACTAAGCGGGTTCATCTCACACCTCGGGGAGAAGGGCCTGCCCCTCTACCGACTCCTTCGCAAGTCCGAGCGCTTTGCTGGACCCCCGAGGCCGAGGAAGCCCTCGGCAACCTCAAGAAACTCCCGACGAACCCACCGGTCCCGTACCGCCAAATCCAGGGAGAAACCTTGCTCTTATACGCCACCGCCACTACCCGTGGTGGTCGGCGCGGTGGTCGTAGAGCCGGCGTCGGAAAGAGGGGCACACGTTGCCGCTTCAATGCCCCGCTTTACTTCATCGAAGTGCTTTCCGACACAAAGACAAGGTATTCGCAGATGCGTAAAACTACTGTATGCCATCGTACTAACGCGAAGGAAGCTTCGTCACTACTTCCTCGTGCACCCCCGCTTGCCGTGGTGTCCTGCCCCTCGGGGAGATTCTCCAAAACCAGAGGCCACGGGAAGAGTGGCCAAGTGGGCGGTGGAGCTCATGGGCGAAACCCCTGTCGCCCAACCCCGCAAAGCGATCAAGTCCCAAGTCCTAGCCGACTTTGTGGCTGAATGGACCGATACACGCCTACCCCCCCGCACCCATCCGGCCGAGTCTCGGACCATGTTCTTCGATGGATCCATGATGAAGACAGCGCTGGGGCCGGATTGCTCTTCATCTCACCTCTCGGGTTCACACGAGGGGGATTCGCAGCCGGTCATCGACCAAGTCATGAAGGCCCCGGCGTGCCACGACCGAAGATGGAGGCGCATCGCCCGAGAAGTGCGCAAGCCGGAGGAAAAAATTTCATGGACTCGAGCACAAACACATACCCAGCGTTATAATGAGGCCACGGATGAGCTTGCCAAGGTCGCGGAACCCGAGGTACTTGTTCCCCCGAACGTGCTTACCCGAGATCTCAACGAACCCTCGGTCAAGTACATACCCTTGGAAATACCCTCGGGGCTCAAGAAGGCGCCCCGGGGCGGGCCACGCCCGGGCTAGCAATGGCGGTCGACCAGGTTCCCCGACCGGAGGAAGCGGCCGTTGGAGTACCTCATCCGAGATGAGCTACCCGGGACAAGACCGAAGCTCGCCTTGGCCCGAAGGGCCAAATCCTTTTGCGCTAATTGGAGAAAAGGGAACTCTACAAGAGAGGAGCCTCGGGAGTGTACATGCGATGCATACCCTCGGTGAAGGCAAAGAATTGCTCGAAGACACACACCGAGGGGAGTGCGGTCACCACGCCGCCCGAGGACGCTAGTCGGTAAAGTCTTGAGTGCAAGGCTTCTCACTTGCCGCCCCTCGGCGGTACGGGACGCAAATCAAGTCGCGGCGTACCGCAAGGAATGCCAATTCTACGGCGCAGGGGGGCGCTCTCCGGCTCAAGCACCGCAAACCATCCCACTTACGTGGCCATTTGCGGTGTGGGGACTCGACATGATTGGACCCCCTCGAAAAAGGGCGCCCGGAGGACACACTCACGTCCTAGTCGCCATCGACAAGTTCTCCAAATGGATTGAAGCCCGACCCGTGGTGAACCCTCACACAGGGAAACGGTGAAATTCTTCGAGGATATCATCTCCGTTTAGTCCCAAACTCCATCATCACGGACAACGGAACCAACCGGTGGGGAAGAAATTCCTTGACTTTTTGTGACGACTATGGCATCCGGTCGATACCTCGGCCGTAGCTCACCGAAGACCAACGGTCAAGTGGGCTGCCAACGGCATGATCCTACAAGGGCTCAAGCCGAGAATTTTCAATCGGTGAACCGGTGCGGCAAGAGGTGGTACCGGGAGCTGCCATCGGTTCTATGGAGCCTTCGAACGACGGCTTCGAGCCACGGGATTCAGCCCGTTCTAGTCTATGGGGCCGAGGCAATCCCCGCCCACGGACATAGAATACGGTCCCCGAGACTGCGAGCCTACACCGAGCAAGGCAACCGGCCAGCGAGGCAAGACTCCATAGACCAAGTTGACGAGGCCCGGACGTTGCGCTCCTTCACACTCGGCGAGATATCGGCCGGCTGGCAAGAAATATCACGCCAGCGGCTGAAACCTCGGAGCTCAAGTCAACGACCTCATGCTCAGCCGAAAAACGATAACAAAGGGGCGTCACAAACTCACGCCACCACGAAGGGCCGTATTTCATCGCCGAAATACTAAGGCCCGGGACCTACAAGCTTAAGAACGAGAAGGGCGAAATCTACTCCAACGCTTGGAACATAGAACGCCTACGCCGCTTCTACCCTTAAATTCCGCACTAGAAGTCAAACACCTGTGTTTTTTTCGCTCAATAAAAGATCTACATCTTTTACTAAAAAGTACTTCTCGTGCAAACCTTAAGGGAGTCTTAGCCTCGTCCCACAAGACTAAAACTCCCTCGGGGGCTACACGGGGACCCCCCGGGGGACCCCCTCTCCTTTTTTTTTTTTTTTTTTCGAAACTTTTTTGAGCAAAAAGTTCTCGTGTATACTCGGATCGATTGTTTAAGCCGCGAGGGTCGCACACGCTGAAAAATCCTAAGTAAGATAGTCGAACCAAGCGGGGCACCCGGGCACCCGTGCCCGCCTATCTTACAAACGGAGAAATCCCAAGCAAAGTAGCCGAAGCTAAACGGACCGCCGCCGAGGCACCCGTGCTCACTACCTTGCGAGCGGATAAGGCAAGCAACCCGGCCACACAATAAATATGAAATCCGAGGAAGCAACCTTAAAAACATAAGTGCACCCGTCAAGGCAAGGCCACCCTCGGGCGGCGCCATTGTTTATACACATCCATCTCACAAGCTCCAATCTTTTCATGCAAGGAAGGATCAAGGGGCAAGGGAGGCCTCATCTACTGCGCCTCACCGCCGCCCAGCGAGGAAGCCCGGCATGAGCGCGCCCTCGGCGGTCGACACTCCCGAGGGTGGCGTCGGCCCGTCGGCGCCACCCCGGGCGTGGCGCCCCACCATCTCCGTGTCCGCCAAATAGGTGGACTCTGCTATGGAGTGCGGGGGACACACCTCGTCCCTCAAAGCGCGAGGACGCCAGAGTCGCGGCGCCATCCACGAAGTCATATAGACTTTGGTCTTGGCGGCGCGGCGGCATCCCTCTCGGCGGGATCAACCTCCTCCTCGCCATCGGAGCCGAGGAAGAGGCCCGTCGCGACGCCATCCAGCGTCTTGACTCCATCGGGAAGTGGGAGCGAGACCACCGCCAGCATGTGCGAATGCCATTCCGGAAGGCGTTCCGCAGCTCGGACCGAAGGAATCCACCGACGACGCTCAGGCGATCGCGAGCCGAGGGCCCAACCTCCGGGTTGTCCGCCCCCGAAGCGACGGCGATCCCGACAGGGGCCTCCTCCCGCCTCCCGCGCGACTCGCTCCCCTCCGCCCGTGGGCGGCGTGGCGTATTCACAAATTCCCCTCCGGCCCCGACATTCTCCGCCTCGGCAACAACCACCAAGACAATGTCGGCAAGACGTCCGAAATCGAAGGTGACAAAGCCTACCGGGATAAGACGTGCCTTGGCACTTCGTTGCCCGCCCCAAAGATGACGCCATGCTCGATCATAGCGACCTTTGAGCTGGTCCTTCCTTCCCGAGGTTTCCCCCTCGGACGCCGCCTCCCTCGATGCGGGTGCTCGAGGGCGTTGCACATCTCCGCCGCTCGCTCGCTCCTCCCGGACCCCGTCCGGCCGCCGGGGCCTCCCTGGGGCCCGGAGAGACCGCCCTTCCGGCGCCCTCGAAGATCTCGCCCGGCCCGGCCGGCGGCCTCGGACTGCCCTTGACAAGCTCCGCCGCTAGGGGCCCTGTCGAGACTCCCTCTCCTCGGCAAGAGCGCCAAGCCGGAGGTCTCGCTCCGGGTCCCGGACCAATCCCCACACCCGAGCCCCGCCCTGGGGCGTTCCGCCTCGGGACGCCCCGCGAAGGAGCTCGGACTTCTCCCGGCAAAGCGACGAGAGTCCCGCAACGACAATACTACTCATCAAGACGCAAGCACAAAGGACATGCCGACGGGAGATGGCCATCAAGATACTTATCGCGTGTCGGCTTCCGCGAGACACCGGCGGTGATGGTCTCCCCGATCCCTCGCTAGGCCCTCGGCGACACCGCCGGATCTGCTCATGGGTCCTCCACGCCCGGACTTCGGAGCGGTCATCGATCACCGCGGCGGGACCCCGAGAACATCACCCAAGGTCAAGGGGGACCGCCCGGCCCGGTTGGATCCTCGGGAATGCCGCTTCCACCCCGCAACTCCCGCATCTCGGGAAACCCGAACCAATAGAAGTCCGGGGGGCCTCCGGGTCGATCACGAACGCGTCCTCGTCATGGCCGAAGATGACGTTTCGCGAGGGCCGCCTCGAACCCTAGGACACATGGGCGGCGGAAGTCGGGGTTGTACGGCTCAGGCACCTCGGGTCGGCGGCGCGCCGGAGCAAGCGGGAGACTGGCGTGTCTCCGCCGGCGTCAGCTCCTCTGCGAACTCCCGAACAAAGGGGACCGCCTCCTCGGGGTGGGCAGCGCCACGCCTCCCTTCGGGGCGGCGCCGCTCGCTGAGCGCCCGCCGGGTCCGTCCCGCCGGCGACCAGCTCTCCAGTGGCGATCGCCAGTCAATGGGCGCCAACCCACCATCGCCACCATGGGCAAATACCGCCTCGGGCGCGCCCTCGTGATCGGATCCGGGACTGACCCCCACGGGGCTCGGGGTGGCGTCCGCGGGAGGACTCGACGCGGCCCGTGGGCATCCTTGCCCGGCGACCCCGGCTGCGCGCCGGCGGAGGATTGTGCACTAGCCCCCGGGGCCTTCTTGGGGTGCGGCTGGCGGCGCCCCGCTTCCTAAAGACCACAGCATGTCAAAACAAGGCAACCATATGCCAAAAAAATCAAGATTGCAAAGACGAAAAGGAAACTCAATGCGGCCAGGGATCGCCCTCGGCGCCGATGAGGCTCGGATGGCTACGACCTGCCGTCGCACTTGGCCTTCAGCGCGCCTCCCCGCTACGCCCGCTGCGGGGCTGATCGGACGGGGCTCGGCTCGTCCCCCGAACCGTACCCGCGACGCCCGGTACCATGGGCGGGGAGGCGTTGGATCTTCCCTTTTGGCCTCACCCTGCGGCCGAGGTGCCGACATGGCCAACACCAATAGTCCCGGTGACTCGGCCCGAACCCTCGGGCGTGCGGGACAGCCCCGACGCCCCCTCGGGGCGGCCGGGAGCTCGTAATGAAGCCCCGACCGGGTGCGAGCCCCATGGCTCTGGTCTATCCGGCCGCACGTCATCATCGGATGAGTTCACCGTAACTCATCCTCCGGGTTGTCGCCCTCCCTCGGTGGTCGAGGTATCGGGCGACTTCGCCCGCCCCGCAGCCGACCTGGCGCTTCTCGCGAGCCACATTCCTCTTCTTCTCTCCTCCTTCTTCGCTACCGGGGGCCTACCTTTCGTTCGAGCATGGCTCGCAGCCGATTCGGCGCCCAAACCTCGTACGAGGGAGGAGGAGTCCCGAGTTGATACGACCCCCCCGTGAGGGGGAAAGTGAGAACCATGATAACAATGCACCGAAACAACGCAAAGGACATCGGGGTCGAAGTACATACCGTATAAATATACCGGTCGTGGCGTATGGGGATCTCGGGGATATGTGCGGGTATGTTGGACCCCACACGTCCTCACCCTCTTGGCCAGCCATCGGTGGAAGCGAAGGCGACATCCGGCACGCGCGTCAAGACCCTCGGCGTCGGCGCCATCTTGCACATGAGCGGGGCGAGCCATCGGTGGCGAAGAACCGACGGGTGAAAGGGCGTAACCACGGCGGCAAAGATTCACATCCTTCCCACGGCCGCGGGGCCCGCCGCCAGCCTTCCAACCGATGGTGATCCTCCGAGGGGGACCCGGCTTCCACTTCTCGCGGCGATGCCAGACCCGCCCGGTGTACGCGGGAGCGCGTTCCCATCATTGCGGAGGTAGAACCACCGATCCTGCCACCCCTTGTTCGAGGAGGTGAGCTTGGATAGGATGTACCCATCGGCTCGGTTCGGCCCGTCGCTGCGCCGCCGGACTTGGGCGCACAACCTCCAACGCGCAATGCCCTCCGTGGTCGGCCCCCGCGCCACCGATGCGTGTGGTCCGCCTTGAAGAACCATAACCGAGGTCCCAATGCGGCTCGATCCCCAGAATCCCTCACGCAGGGTGACGAAGATGGCGGCCGGGAGATCGAGTTCGGAGGCGGTGGTGAAGCTCGACTTCATAGTAGTTGAGGATCGCCCGATGAACCGACCAGCCGGCATCCCAAAGCCACGCCGGTGAAGATCCATCGGGCTCACCACGTAGCCGTCACGGGGGTTAGCTCCTCCTCGGTCCAATGGAGCAATCCTTTCCGGCCGCTCTCTCGGTGGGGGGACGGAGAGCCCTTCCTCGACCCGGCGCCGAAGTTTCTCTCCGTCGCCACCGACCTCGGCCACGGGCCGAAAGAGCACCTCCCTCGCGCCGTCACCACTACCCGACCGCGCCATGGATTAAGGAGATGAAGGGTGGCAACCGCTAGCGACCCCGATCACACCGCAAGGCAGGTGAATCTCTCCCAATCTCTCCCACACTATCTCTCTATCTCCTCGATTGTCGAGCAAAGAAGGCAAGAAGCGATGGCGAAGAGCAAAGGGAGCAACTATCGCCCATGGCCACTCCCCCATATTTATAGGGAAGGAGAAGGCAAACCACCGGCACGGGCAATCGAACCCGACTCTGGAATGGACGGCCCATGATGGAACGGAAACCGCTCATCGCGGCTGACCGGCCGCGGGTGGAAGCGGCAGGGCGTTAATGCACCTTGACGGTGCCCGATCTCCCCCCTCGACGAGGAAGCCACGCCCCCGTCCCACCCTGAAAGAGGCACGCCGCCGAGCCTCGGCGAGGAGACGCCGCCTCCCGGTCGGTGAAACCGTCCGGCCATCCATACCCGCCAGGCGCCACCTAAGGGCAAAAGTCCGATGACGTTCCCGCCCCGGCGAAACCAAACGGGCCTCGGGGCCGACACACCCTACGTTCGAGGCTTGCCCGTCGGGCCCACAAGGGTTTCTACCGCCCGCCCTCGGGGATAACCCGAGCCGTGGGACAGAGGGAAATGCACAACCAGCTATACCCGGGCCCCCGGCTCGGATTTCCGAACGTGTTTAGGCCCGCGGTGGCGCTTATAGAGATGTCCCATCCGGTGGGGGCCCTACCACAGCCCTCGGGGGGTTGGTCCCCAAACCCCGGATCCGCTAGCGGTCCTTGGGTTCTCATGGTGAATCCTGGATCACATAGCCGACCACTTGCCCCGGCAAGGGCACCTGCACCCCGCAAACACCGCTACAGCGCTCACCGGAGCACGACACACACATTGGGCATTGTGGCGTGTCTCCCCCTCCCCTCCCTCTCGGGAGGGCGACCAGGAGCGTATGATCAAAGCTCGAGGAGGCCCTGGTCGACCTTGCGCACATAAGCGCGGGCCTCGGGCTGCCTATGCAAAACAAACACGCTCCGCACAAACAAGCGCAATTTAAGAGTTGTTTCGGTCTTGCCCGATCGCGAGACATAAAAGACTCTCGAAGAATCCGCCATTCCATTCGAGGCCTCGGGGGTTACACCCAACGGAAGAGTCTGGCCAAGACCCCTTGTAGGCGAACCACCCCGAGAAACAACAAGGCGGCGGGAACGGCCGAGACCCCGGGCGAGTCCTCACTCGCTCGGGGGGCCTGGGCTACCGTCGGGGACCAAAATATTGGGCCCGGACACATTCTCAAACTATGAGAAATTTGTCGGCCCGCCAGCCCGGAAACCTAAGCACCGCTATCATCCCCGCGAGGAGAGGGGCGGCCCGACGAACGATGGACCGTGCCATTGAGCCCGCGGCGTTTACGGCGACACGAGCGTGCCCCGCGAACGCCCACAAGCGGCCCGAATGGAGTCGCGCGGAAGACGCATAAGAGCTTATTACGCTCACGGCGGACAAGGTCAGGACCTCACCCGAACAACGAACCACGACCGTTCCACGTCGACCGCGATCAAACCATGGCTCGGCTCGACCTCACGTCTCCGATCGCCGCGAGGGCGCTCACCGGCCCCGGAAATCTCCGATTGGCCCGAGGTGGCCTAGCTCACCACCCCTCGGGCGCAAAACTCCGTCTCGCCCGAGGGGAGACCAGCTCTCCATCCTCGGGTGTGGCGGCCACCAGCCCGTCTCGGGTCGACCGACCCTCGGGCGTGGGAGGTTCCGTCCCGGAGGAAGGGAAACCACCGCATTCAATGCGGTCGCGTGGCTGTGCAAGGCCCCCGGTGTCATCGACACGCCCGATCCAAATCGACCGCCAATCGCCTCCCAATCCGACCGATGGGGCGCAATGTCGAACCACGGACGCGTGTTTTAAGCCACCCCCAAGACGGAGCCAAGATGACACTGTTCACTTCCCCAAGACCGCCAAAGCGCCACGATAGGCGCCGGACCCTCGGCACTTGACACGCAACCGCCAGACCACTGACGGGCCCCGCCATGCGGGGCGGAGGGACGCCTCACGACCCCTCGGGGCCACGCCCGGAACGGCACGCCCGCCATCGATCCGACGCTGGCGCGTGTCGTCGCTGCAACGCCCAAACCCGCCGCGCCCTCGGCCGGCATGCAACCGCGGCCTCGAATTAGCCACCTAGGCAACCACCAATGTAAACATTATCTCTCCTTCTCCTATAAAAGGGGAGTAATGTCTTATTAGAGGAGGTTTCGATTGGCTAGATTCGACTCAATCCCACTTTCAACTCCGGTTCACACGGAGAAACCTGCTCACCTCAACCACCGCCCACGATCGTGGGGCTTGAGACCGCTTCTCTCCCACACGACCGCCTATAACCCCTACCGGAGCTCACCTTTGGCGCAAAGTAACACGGCGTGACGCACCCCCGTCTGGGCGTAGGGCCCCGTTGGCCTAAACCAGGATAAACCGCCGCGTCCCCGTGTCCGTCTTGCGCCACGCCATTGAGGGAGGGAGGCACGCAGCCTACAAATTTTTATTGCCGGCACCGGGCGCCCGCCCGCTCCTCGAACCGCCCGACACACGGGCTACTGGATAAACAAAGGATAACTTCGAATCGTCAAACCACTGACCAACAAAGCTGACTGTGGACAACTGAATCCATGTTAGAAAAAGCCAAGTGCTACGTTCAATCTTTTAATTCAAACAACTAGGGCCAGATTTTTTTATTGCTTGGAAGCAATGAATGTCGGGCTAAAACAGACAGAGCTGCTTAATCGTCTTAGACTGTTCAAGGCAAACACAGTGGGACAATAATTAACTTGCCTAAAGATCATCAGGAACACATTGCGATTTCAACGACCAGAGGCTTAATCTAGAGCAAAAAAAAAAAAAAAAAAAATCCCCCAACATACATGTACAGAACCAGATCTACACAATGCGAAACGAGAAGAGGAGGACTGGGGTGACCTAGGTGCATAGAACCAGGACGCGTAGGAGAGGAGACCGCCGCACACGACGATAGCAGCGACGGACCAGGACGGGCTGGGAAATGGCCGCTGCAACCTGCAGAACCACTGTCCTCAGTGGGCATTTTCGTGATTGGAGAGATCAGGGAAGGTGGAGGCATGGCCGAAGGAACGAGGTGCCGGCTGGCTAGCGAAGCAAGCTTGGACTGCAAGCAAGCTTCGATTGGAAGGAAGCACCCTCTCAGATCGATTTGAAAGGAGGTGGCGGCAGTTTTCTATCTAGTTCAGGTTCCTATAAGAAAAGTTACTGAGGTATCATGGGGTGCTATATGCAAATCTGCCAAAGGACTCTATATGCCGCACATCTGAAATCAACAATACACGATCAAAGTTTCCACCCATCATTGAGTTTTGCACTACATATTTTGCCAGGGTTGCGCAGGGCTCGGAATGGTCTTGAATGACATGTGTTGTTAACTGAGTGATCCCTTCTGTTCTGCAAAAAAAGCGAATGATCTTGAAATTTTGCATGAATGATCTTTTTTTTGACACAACAGTTTACCGAATGATCTTCAATTACATGTGCTGTTAACTGAGTGATCCTTCTGTTCTGAAAAGAAAAGTGAATGATCTTGAATGGCATGTGCTGTTAGCTGAATGATCCTTCTATTCTAAAGAAAAGAGTGCATGATCTTGGATGGCATGTGTAAACATGATTATTAGGCAGCAAGCCTATTGGTTATTCAGGCTTTGTAGCTGTCACAGTATCAGGCTCAGCATTCCATAGAAAAAGGAGATGGAAATACAATGGTTCCTATTATTCAGGCTTTGTAGCTCTCTGAAATGAATTTGTGCTCTTAATGCAATGCAATGGTTGCTATTTTTGCTCTCTGCAAGATCAGTTGAAATTGTGAATGGTGGTCACTTCACCAGTATGAACTCGATACCAGAATACCATTCAGTTGAAATTGTAAGCTTTCACTGAACTGAATGACATTCTGGACTGAATTGCTGTGTTAAGGTTTGCTTTGAACACAATATACAGTTCGAGCAGGGTTCAAATAGTAGAGTCAGTGCACAATATTCAGTTCAGTTTCCTGGAATAGAGTCAGTGCACAATATTCAGTTTCCTGGAGCAGGGTTCAGGTTGGGCAATGGAGAACAGTTCGACTACTAAATCACTGATTTGTCTAGCACTTCCAAGATTCCAGCAAATAAGGTACACAATATTTCATAAAAAAAAAGAGGTACACAATATAAATATTCATTTTCCTAAACACACTACAAATATTTTATGCATACTCGGTTCCCTTCTAGTCTAATTTTATAGCTCAATTTCCTGGAGTCATTGTCTAGGCCATTTTGCCAATAGTGGTGCTTGAGCTGCTTCCTGGGTTAAGCATCCAAGCAAGACAAAAAGGATATTGCTTATAAAAAAACATTTAAAATTTGAGAAAAACGAATCAGTACTGATTCGAGTTGCAATTTCAGCCCCTGTATACTGCCATTTTCTATCACCCTGGCCCTGAGAGGAAGAGAACTGACCAAAACGAAACTAGCCAAAAAAATAAGCATCAGACCAACTCCCTCCATTTGGCATACTCTAGAAAACCCAAAAGCGTCTTATAATTTGGAATGGAAGGAGTGGAATATATTTGCTTTCTGTGTTTTGTTGCTGAAGCTGTTTTTGTAAGAGCAACTCCAACAGTTTGGCTATATGGTTTTGTAAAATAGCAAACATGTTATCCCTAAAATCTCGAGGGCCATATATAGCCAGCCATAGCCATTTGCTACCTAATTTTGTAAAATAGCAAGGCTAGCCATTTGCTACCTAACTTTGTAAAATAGCAAGGTATTGGATCATATATACAGTAAGCATCAGACCAAGGTACTGGATCATAAGCTCTAATTGTCCAAAGAATGAAAAATACTATTTGGACTAAAAGAATCTTGGACCAAAACAATCCACCATAATCAACAAGCACACCCAACAATGCAATGGCACAATCAGCTTACTCACAATACACACCAACAATTAACCCCCAAAACATTACTGTATCAATCAATCAATCTTTGAACAATAACAATCAGACCAAAACCGGTGGCTTTCCTTTTGTTTTACAGTCATGGGTGTTATACCAGCAAGGCAGGCTGCTAGACATTGAAGACGCGAGCATGGAGAGCTACCCGGAGGAGGAGGTGCTCCGGTACATCAAGGTGGGTCTGGCGTGCGCAGGCGGCGCCCCAGCAGCTGCCCCACGATCGTCAGGTGCTCACCTTGCTGTCGCGTCCGTCGTCGTGCTGCCGAGAAGGAGATGCGCCCGCCGAGCACCGCCGCCACCGCCCCCCAGGAGGTCTGCCGCCCGGTCCGCTTACGCCGTCGCGCCCGAGGGCAAGATGGCGGCGCCCGGCGGTAGAGTCAGCGGCAACAGCAGTCGCCCGGGCTCAGGACAGCGACCGTGCGTCGCGGGGGGCGAGGTGGCCGCCAGGCTCGGGACGGCGCCCGCGGGCGGTGTGGTGTCCGTCGTATCCCAAATCTGTGCATTGTACCGTTTCCATGAAGAAAAATCGTCTTTGCCTCCGACTCCGTCTGACAGAGTCGTAGCACTCCCCGTTAAGTCGAGCTTTTTCTGATTCCTGAGCTGAAAGCCTGAACCAAACCACACACGCTTGAACCGGTGGCGTCCGGCGGGCGGTCCATGCAGGTGGATGCATGAACCAGCAGGTGTTTTGGGTTGCTTGGTTGGAAGTCAATGTTTGCCGAGCCAAAATATTGGCATGAGCAAAAGATTTGATATGTAACTGGTTTTGATGCCAAAATATTAGCAATATCTATAAAAAATCCGGCAAGCCAATATTTTTGTTTCTTATCGGTAGCAAACCAAACTTAAACATTTATTGTCTTACCGCCAGCCCTAATATTAGCGTGCCCAAATTTTAGGTTGCCATTAAATTGACATGGCAAGTATTGACTTCCAACAAAGTAGGCCCATTGTCTACATAATAGCAGTAAAATGGTAAAAGGAAAAATGTGTAAAAATAATTCTTGAACAAAAATGTATTGTTCTACAAACATATATTTGATACATAAAAATAACTCTTGAACAAATATGTGCTATATGTAATTTTTAAAACAAATTGGGAAGATATCAAGATCTGGTGGGATATTTTGAGAGTACACACAAGTGAATATGTTATCAAGGTCAAAAGCATTTGAACTATGCACTCATCTTCTGCCACGAGCGACATATTGTTTTATTATTTGAATGCAAAGAACTAAATAGTACTCGGTGACGTTAGGACAAGGAAAAGTGACTACTCCCTCCGTTTTAAATTAGATGTCATATTATTTTTGTCCTAGGTCAAACATTTCAAACTTAGACTCTCAATTCCTATAACTTATGTTTTTAGACTTACCATGAGAAATACATTCATAATATATAATTCACATGTTGTTAAACTATATGAATTATAGAAACTGATGGTCAAAGATAAAAATGTTTGACTTAAGACAAAGTTAATAAAACATATACTTTAAAACGAAGGGAGAAAAACTAGCAGCTCATTTGCTTGGTCTTAACGTCAACTGGAGGGAGTACAATGGTAAATAGATAACTTCCAGCGTTTGCTCTAATTATGAATGTACACAACCATTCATATTACAAAGTTGCCGATGGCAAAATAGACCGAAACTTGACCCAAAAAAGGAAAAAAAAGGAAGAATGCATGCTTTGACAAAAGGAAGAATGCTCCCAGGTCATCCACTCAATTCGTTCAAAAATTGTGAGCATGCATGTCAACATTTGTTTGAGTATGGTAATTTACCTTAGACGTTGGACCGTGGAAATTGGTCCAATGCAACATAAACAATCGGCAATTTCACCATGTCCACCACCTTTCCTTCATTTAAAAAGCCATTAGTGGTGCCGTTCGATGTGGGACCGTCGCTGACACGAGCAGCCTGCACAAAAACATGTCATGGCACTGCATATCGGGGGTGCCTCCTCCTGTGCTCGGAGTGTCACACAGATATAGCGCTTGGAACATGGTGCCATAACTCCGCTGTTTGGCTCTGCCCAGTACTTCCTTTTGTCGGTCTTTATACTAAATGCAATGAAGCCATCCGTCGTGTTAGTTAGCTGGAGGCAGGATGACGCCTCCTTCTTTGGCTCGAATAGGAATCGCAGTTCCTGAGCCGGGTCGACCGCAAAGTACGCTAGAGTCAAAGCTCCTCTGCAAGAAGGGATCGATTAATGTGGCTCGGTATAAGATCCATTGTGTACACAGTGCATGCATGTCCCTGCTAAGCTAAAACTGAAACCATATTTTAGAAAGAAGAGTGAAAAAAAAAATCTTAATATTACTAATCGAGACGAGATATTCTAAGTACTCCCTCTGTCTCAAAAAAAGAACCCCATTAATTCTAGTTTTGTCCTTAATCAAGATGTAGATTTACCAGATTTATATATAAAAGTACTAACATTTATGTGACCAAATTAGTATCATTAAATTTATCATGAAATATGTTTTCATATTACCTGGCTAATTTTAGCCAAAACCATTGATCAGATTTTTTCTTACCTGGCTAATTTAAGCCTTTTGGCTGAACAGAAGATAGTGGCATTGCCTTAATTTTAGCTTCTAGTTCTTCCAGATCATGGAGGATATCCTTTATGTAAGGCCTTCTCTTTCGGTCTTTCTCCACACATCTTAGTGCTATATCAGCGCATGTCTTCACTCGTAGGATGTCTATTTGGTGTGATGAATATCTCGAAGTTCCCAGCAGCCTTCCCTTCCAGTTTTTCACATACCTGCGAATGGCCACATGAAGTTTGCAAGATGGAAGACGCGTACAAATATAGGAAATACATAACACATAGCTTCATAAAAGGCATCTCATGTATTCATTACGTAAAAGGAGTGTCTTACAAGCTCAATAAACTGTTCAGGAGACATATCCGAACAGCGATAGTACCCTTTATTTCCAGCCAATATTTTCATAATTATAACTCCCAAACTAAACACATCAAACTTCTTTGATATATAACCACCGTCTATGTATTCTGGCGGCATGTACCCTCTGCATGATATCATAAGAACAAAAAGATGCAGTTATACAGCAATGGAAACAAAACTATATGTTTGAGCGTTACCAAAATAACTGGCTCAAAACATGATCCATCAACTTACTGTGTTCCTTTGACCATCTCTGTTTTATGGGTTTTGTGGAAGCAACAAGTCTCGACAAACCAAGATCAGCAATTTTGGGTGTCATGTTCTTATCCAGCAATATATTGGAAGGTTTCAAGTCCAGATGGAAAATAGGTCCTCCATTTGCAACATGCAGGTGATTTAAACCCTCACAAGTCCCTTTAATAATGTTGTAACATGTGGGCCAGTCAAGTCCACAAGATTCATCTGCCAAAGGAAATAAGAACATATAAGCAGCCTATTAAATTATTTTTGTTAGCATGCTGAAAAGAATGATGTGGAACACCTCGATCATACCTGCAATATGTTTATCAAGGCTTCCGCCCTGCATATATTCGAAGCAGAGGACTCGTTCTGTTCTTTTAGCAAAAACTAGTTCTCCCTCGTGCTTAACATACTTATGGTGTGATGCGTAGCAGTAGCCAATTAACCGTACAATGTTTTGATGGCGGATGTCTGTAAGGTTCGCGGAATTCATTGTCAAATTCCTTATCATCAAGTCCTTGCAAAGGATGAAGCTTCTTCACAGCAATCTCCTCCCGTTATACTCCCCTGTTGAAATTATATGTTAATACAGATTGCAGATCATGGATTTGTCCTAGTTAGCATTTGCAAAACTAGCGAAAATACAATGATCATCAGCCAGACCTTGTAAACTTCTCCATACCCACCACTGCCAACTTTTTGCTCCTCCGAGAAGTTGTTCGTAATTTTTTTAATCAATTCAAGTTCAAAGTCCATGCTGTTATATAGGACTATCTCCCACCAGGCTTATGTTGGATCTTATTCCTGAGAAAAAAAAGGGAAACAAAAATCTTTCACCTAAGAACATTCACAACTATCAGTAAGGAGTTGTTTTGGATCGTGTCCTGTCAGACAGCGATCTCAAGCCCAGACGACCCAAATCAGACACGTGGAGAGGTGTTGGCTGGGCAAAGCAGCTTTGCTCGGAAGCCAACCAAACAATTCTGCATGCTTGTGTTGTGTCTACAATTCTGCATGCTTTTATGTTCAGCAGTCCTGTATTCTCGAATGGTGTTGAAATGTTTTTCCCTGCTGTAAACTGAAATCCTTGCACTCTGTTTCAGGGAAGTAAGATTAGATGGCCCAGAGCTTGCTGTGATCAAGTTTCTGTGTGCAACAACTATTGTTAGCAAGTTTCAGTTGAGGAGACTAGAATTATCTTCCTAGCTTATTCTATTATGAAAAATTGGAAGTTCTGTATGGTGATCTGTATTATGGTGATCTGTAGGTGGCCAATGTATGCTACCTATGTGAAAAGAATTGGTTACCTATTGCCTGTATGCTAGCTATTTCAGAGAACTGATAGCCATATTTGTGAATTTGCTATACGAACCATTCCAGAATTTAACTTAAGAATGAACGCCGTTTGTGGGCTTTTCTCATATATGTAAGATTGCCTCATTTGGAGAACATGTTCAGTTTGTAGTGTATTTATGTATGAACTTGTATGAAGAAGAGTTAGCCGTGAGAAATTAGCAACAAAAGGTATACTAAAAAGGATAGCCATAATTGATCATGTTTGCATGCAAGCATTAAACAGCTTGTAGACAATTAAAAAGACAACCCTTAGTTTGTGGATTGTATGAGCTATCTGTGTTGTGGATTCCAAAAATATACAGACGACCCCTTGTCTGTGGGTTGAACATGTCCTAATTCTCGCCAGCGGCAGCGTGAATCTCAATGAGGACAAGCGGCTCCAGTGAAGATAGGCGTTCGGGCACCGCCATCGTGCCAATGACTTCTGTCTCAACGAGGACTAACATAGAACATAACTTCTTTTTCCGAAAGAGAAACAGCAGAACACATGCCAGAATGTACCCATAGTCAGGATGAATTTAATACTCCCTTCGTCCCAAAATAAACGCACATCTTACTTCTCGAGGAGTCAAGTTTGACCAAAATGTATATATAAACGCGTTACTACTATTTATGATGTATAACAAGTATCATTAGATTGAGTAATGAATATATTTTCCTAAGGGCAGTCCCAACGCGCACGAAGTCCATGACGATACGTCGGCAAACGTCATCAATAGAAACGACCCCGGCCAACGCTTCGTGTCTTGCTTTAATAATTACCATCCTTCTCTCTCCCTTATCTCTTCTCTCCATCCTCTCGCTCTCGTTAAGGGGCACTCGGCTGACCTTCTAGAGGGGCGCTAGGGCGTGACGTCGAGCACGCGTCGCGTGGCGGGCGCTCGCGATCGCGGCGGCATGCGTGGTAGCGGTGTCCGGGCGTGGCGTGGCGCGCTTCAGGCCGTGATCAGGCAGCTGGCCGCGAGCAAAAGGTCGCCGCGGACGAGCAAAGGGTGGGTCAGGCGAGCCGAGCGCTGGCGGCTCCGGCGAAGTCCAGCGGCGGCAGCGTGGCGGCGGTGGCGGCGTCTGGCGGCCGGGGCGTGTGGCGAAGCTTCGCTGGCGAGCAGCGGCGCCGGGCGAGTCCCCGCGTGGCGGCGTGGCGAGCGGCGCAGCGGCGTGCGCACGGCGGCCGGGCGTGTGGCAAGCTTCATGGCGGCGCTGTCGGTGGCTGGCGTGTGGCGAGCCGAGCGCCGCGCGCCAACGAGGCGGTTTCGCGGCCGTGGCGGCAAGGGCGAGCATGGTGGGCGAGCTAGCGGCGCAGGCCCGGACATAAGCGAAGCCTTGTAGCGCGCGGAGATGGCCATTGGACGGCTTACGGCGATGGTGTGTGCAATCAATGTCATAATGTCATAGGCGCTGGTCGTTTCTCCCCCAACGCGAAATCGGTCGTTTCCTGCTGCATCGGTGCGAAGCGTAGACTTAAGTTTAAGCCTGCAAGAAACGATTTCTACCTCGAGCGCTCTCTCTCTTCATAACTTCTCCTCATTTTGCTTTTACGTGGAGGCCTCTTAAATGCAGATGGAAACGACGCGATTAATTGGCGTTGGGACTGCCCTAATAAACTTGTTCGAAGATACAAATGGTTATACTCTTTTCTATATTTTTGTTAAACTTAAAAATATTTGACTTATTGAAAAGCGAGATGTGCGTTTATTTTGGGGACAGAGGGAGTACTAAGCAAGAACACCACTGAGATTGCACCCCGATAGTTCTTTGCTTCTTTATGTGGTTAAGATGTTAAGATGAAAGCAAAGGACGTAAGCTAACTGACAGATGCATGCGATGATGGCTTGGTCAAAGGATAGCTAGCTCTCACCTACCAGCCGGAGGGTTGCAGCACTTAAGCTTGGTAGCGGCAGTGCCGGCAGCCGGCGAGGGCGCTGGATTTGACCGGCCGGGAGCTCGAACCACACGCGACGCCCACCTGTGCGGGCTGGCCGGCGAGGAGAAGGGAAGCCGCTGGGGAGTGCCGCGAAGCACGAGGCCGTCAGATCCGGTCGGCGGCCGGGAGCTCGATCCACACGCGACGCCGACGTGTGCGGAGGAGCTGGCCGGCGAGGAGATGGAAGCCGCTGGGGGAGTGCCGCGAAGCACGAGGCCGTCAGATCCGGTCGGCAGCCGGGAGCTCGAGCGGCGAGAGGGTTGGACGCGGAGTCCGGTGAGGATCGAACGGTCTTTGTGCGGAACGTGTTTTGGTTTCCCAACACGTTAAGCCTTCAGCCCAATGGTCAACAGAGGACAAATTCGATGCTCAAAAAAGAAAACAGAGGACAAATTCAACACGTAGCGTCCGCAGTGTGCAGGTTTGCCTCGGTGCTATCCTACGTGGAGTCGATTCCATACACTGTGACATCGGTAGAACCCGATCCCATGCATAGAACCCGGTCCTTCGAAATAAAAAAAATCCTCTGCGTCTTCCTCGTCCGTTCGCATGCCTCCGCACAAGGCGAGGTCGGCCCTCCCACCGCGCGCGCTCTCTCCTTCCTCCATGCGTCCGCATGCATCCGCGTGCTCTCTCTCCTTCTTCCTCCCTGCATCCGCATGCATCCGCGCGCGCTCTCTCTCGCATGCATCCGCACAAGGCAAGCTCGGCCTCTCACCGCGCGGGCTCTCTCTCTCTAGCGTTTCCCTCCATGCGTCCGCAAGAAAGGCGAGCTTCAGGCGGAGACACGAAGGGCGGCGGCGTGGCGCCCCCAAGCGCGCTCGCCCGGCCCAATCATGCGGCCTTCCTACTACGGCCTCCAGGCTCCTGGGCGTCCCCACCGCCGTTCCCATGTTCAAAGGAAAAAGCCGGCGATTTTTTTAATTGTTTTTCGGGCCCGAGATAGAATCAAGGTTGGTTCATACATTGTAGCCACTTTAACGGTGATGTCAAATCGATCTATAAAGCATCGGGGTTGGGTCTATACACCTGGCGATGCTCTTAGAGGGTATAGATGGCCACCGGCGTTACGTCTTGCCGTGCCGCTGGCCCGTGGTCATGCACCAGCCTACGCCCACGGCCGCGCCCATGGGCCATTTGGCCGCTGCCGCGCCATCTTGGCCGCGGCGCCCGTCATGCCCGTGGCGCCCGCTCGTGCCTCGCCCCGCATCGCCTTAAGTAGGAAGCGTGGAGCTTCGCCCGACGTACATCCGGCCGTCGGCGCGACTTCCTTGAGCGGGAGGTGGAGGCCCCCGACAGCGGGAGGAAGGTTGAGTCGAGATGAAGCCATGGTCGCCACGCGACGCATCCGCCGGGCCGTGAGTTACCAACACCCCGCCAGCCGGAGGCGGCGGCGGCGCAGTAGACCCGCGAGGGCCATGGGTGTGGACTAGGGAGCGAGCAAATGCCGCCGTCCGCCCGTCGCCGCCGGTGAGTGCAGACTTTCGGAGTGGGGGCGCGATGGCGACCGAATCGGGGGCGGACGGCGGGCGGCGGCGGGTCGGTGGGGGGAGCACGATGACCGGATTGGTGCAATGCAAGAGGTGGTGTGTGGGGGCTTAGGGTTAGAAAGGAGCTACGAGCCGGGCCAAAAATTCCATAATGGTGTGAATTGAACGGGTCACCACCATGCCGCCGTGCCGTTTCACCGCCGTGCTACGGGCGGGGTGGTGCCTTGCCTCGGCCGAGCCCAAATTACCGTGCCACGGGCCGTGCGTAGCACCGGGCTGCATGGCCGGGCAGCGCCTCCTCCTATCCATCCTCGCCTTCCGGTCAACATGCAACATGCAACCCGATGATTTGCTATGTCGAAGAGATAAGGACGAGTACAGTGTTTTTTGTTTTACCGGGTCAACATGCAACATGCAACCTCTGCTGGGGTCACGGGTCCCGGGGTCCGGCTGCATGAACGAGTGCACTGGTGCCATGTGCATGTATAAATGCAGGCCTCCCCGATGATAGGGTCACGAGTCAAAATAGCAACGGTACCAAACCCGAGTACCCGACGGGTTTTACCCGATAAAGATGCGGGTGTGGAATGATTTTTCTACCCGCTGGCACGTTATTGAAGAAATCTTCTACCCATCTGCACGCGGGTGCGGATGCGGGTGTATGCTACCCATACCCGTCTACCGTGGGTAATAAATACCACATATATCACTAATAATCCTAATAAATTTGGCCCATATAACACTAAAATTTGAGCCAATTCAACTAAATTCTACATATATAACACTAATATTGTTGCTAATTGATGTTAGATTTGCTTTTGTGCACATATGTTGACCAAATATTTATTAAATATTTGAATTTATAAAACATTTCATATGTCATACTTCGGGTATGTTCGCGGTACGGGTTACCCGTCGGGTAGAATTTTACCACGCGCGAATGCACGGTATGGAATGATTTTCCTACTCGCATGCGAATCACGGGTAACCCGGCGGGTAAGATTTACTCTGGCGGGTGCGGATACGGTGGGCACTACCCGTCGGGTATTTACCCGTTGCCATCTTGAGTCACGAAGACGCGTGTGTGGCACGAAGCCACTACTCGGTTAGTGACGACCGTCCATGCACGGTTCATGGGCTCACTTTGAGCATGGATGGGTTTTTTTTGACATGGAGCATGGATGGTTGAACATTTGCTAGATCAAGCTGGCCGAGTATTGGAAACAAGCTGTAGCGCTTACTCCGGAAATTATATTGAAACCTGCGAACGAGTTAAAACCCGCGAAGGGACACGTACATACGGCCACGCTCCACATCGGAGACAAACATAAATAGCGGTGGCACGAAGCCCACTATAAAGTCTAATTTTGCGGCCCGAAGTCCATCATATTTATTTATATTATTATCACTACAATTTAAATTTGATATTTAAATTACGCAAATTTATTTACCGTAATTTACTTTTCAGTATTTAAATCCTCTGATTTATTTCTTGTAATTTACTTTTTAAGCATTTAATTCCCATATATTATTCAAATCACGATTACTTTCTCGCATTACTTTACGCAAATTATGTATTTGCAAATTATATTCGCGAGAAAGGTCGCTTAATGTAATCATGAAGATTACGGACGACAAGGCTATATATATATATATATATCGCGGGAAGCATTTTTGCTTGGACCAATGTGCACTAAATCATGTTGCAAAGTGACCGGAAGTCACTACATAAAGAGGCCGAAGCCTCACATGGAAATGGTATAAGTGTCACAAACCGGATCGATCTGGCGTGACCGCGTGGCTTGTTGGCGCCCGGCGGATAGGGCGATGGCAGTCTTGGCGATGGGCGTGGCCTTGGCCGGAAAGCGTTGCGCGGCTAGGGGCGGTATGGCGGGAAGGGGAAGGCGCGTGGGGAGGCGAGGAGAGAGAGGAGATAATTTTTCTTTATTGCTTGTTACCGTGAAAGATTACTGGACCCTTACTTTTATAGCCCGACTAGTGGGACTTGTATATAAGCAATCTCTCTAAAAGGTTTCCTTATAGATTGGAATACCTTTATACAAGCAAATCCTATTTATTTTTCTAATAAGGGCCTTCCTTATAGATAGAATATTCCATTGCATACCAAAAGCCAAAGATAATCCTAATCAATATCATTCTTTATTTTCTAACTAATTGCCGAAGAATCCGCGGAAGGGAGGCGGAGGCGAGGCGGCGCGGCCGCTTACCCCGAGGGCCTCATGGGCCTTGTCATTCGGGCCCTATTTAGGTGGCTCATGGCGTCTCCCCCTTCTCCGGCCGGCGCGTCCTCGCCTTTGGATGAATGTCTATTCGGTCACACCCGAAAGGTCCGTGCATCGCACCGGCATGATGAGCTCAACCTGCGGAATCAACTTGCCATGCACCGGGGTTCCGGAGGATCATGTTCTCCCCGGGTTCGCAGTGGTGCGAACTCCAAGAGGTAGTGGAGGTTGCTGATGTATCCGTGGTAGATGTACTGGTGGACGGCGCGTCCCTGCTGTGACGTCGTCTGTCGATGAGCTACGAGCAAGAGCTCCCTTGGAACTCCAGCCTCAAGGTGTTGATGCACCATGTCGTGATGCGGGCTCTCCAGGAACAAGAAGCGCTTGTTGGGCGGGATCGCGACGAAGAGCGCCGCGCCGGATGGTGATGTCGCGTCGAGTGGGGGTGTAGCAGCCAAATTTAACATCGTACCGTACATGAAGGAGCCGGCGTCGAACATGGAAGGAGATAGCTAATGTGTGCCCCCTTTCTCGCGGCGTAGCTGATGTGGACATTGTCGATGGTGAGGAAGAGGCGATCCATGCCGCCGAGGAAGACGCCCGAAATGGGCCGACGTGGTGGCGCCGGCCGATGCCGCCCTAGCAAGATGGCTGGTCGGTCTTCGCCGACGTCGGTGTAGTCGTGTAGGCACCCGGGCGGGGAAGTTAGCCCCCGCGAACCCTCCCCGAAGGTAGGGCCTCCAGCGGGTCCCGGGTAGTAGTGGTGAAGAAGCCGAGGTAGAAGCGGCCGCCGAAAGAGTGGGAGGCCGCCCCTCCACCGCCTGCACGACGGGTCGGCGGCGCCCGCCGTGACGCCGAGGGCGATCCGTCGCGGTGCCGGTCCTCCGTAGTCGCCTGCCGCAGCCTGAAGACTCCGGGCCGACGTGGTCGAGGTCCAAGGCGCTGCGTGCCTTGAACGTTCCCGGCTGGGGGAAAGCTCAATCCCCGTGAAGATCCCTCGACCAGCAAAGCCAGTCGGCGCCCCCGTCCGTGTGGGGGTGGTGCCGACGTGAACGGCGTGGTCGGGTGGCGTCGCGGTAGTACCGGAGCTTCGTTGTTGGTGAAGTCCCATGTCATCGTCCCGGGCTTGCCCGATAGGAAGAGCCGTCTGGCGTCGGACAAGCCGACGTCGTTGCCGCGATGCATGACATAAGCGTCGATGTCAAGACGCCTTGGCCGTCGGAGCGCAGACGCCGAAGGTGGCCGCCTAGGCATGTCGAAAATAGCGCCCGATTGCCAGCGGTGATCGTACACGCACCGGCCGAAGTGTAGTCCAGCCGTGGTCACCACATCGAGGCTCGATGTAGTTGTGCGTCGCTCCCGAAATGGCGGCGATGCCGACGCCGATCCCCAGATGATGCCGACGAGGTATAAAGAATGCACCACGTGCCGAGGAGTTGGGGTCCCCGAATAGGACCCCCGGTCGGCCGCCTTCGGCGGCGTCGGCTCTCAGTGGCGCCCTTTGTCGTCGGTGTGGTCGTTGAAGATCGTAATGTCGAAGAGGTGCTTGCACTTGTGACCGCGTGTGAGCGGCTCGTCACGGGTTGAAGCCGCGTCCCGTTCGTGGATTACGTCATCTCCTCGGTTATCGGCCGTTTAAGCGGCCCGAGTGATCTTCGCTGGCTGGCGGTGGTGGTGGCCGGCCCGATGCGGTCGCCGGAGGATAGCGCGGGTGCCTTGCCCCGCTGCTGCGCCGGCACCGGAGTTGTAGAAAGATGGTCGCGCGCTGTGCGCATACTGGCGAGAACATAGGCTGTCTCCATGTCCTTTGGATCTGCGGCTCGTCCGTCTTGGCGGCTCTCCTAGTCCAGGTTGTGTAGATGTTCACACGCTACTTGTGCGTCGAGGTGTCTAGCGTGCGCCCGGGGAACTCGTGTACTCATCCCGCGTGCTGTCTTCCCTCGGCGATGCCGGCTCTCCCGGCGGGTTTCGCCTCGTAGGCTGGGCGGCGTTCGTTGGCGTGGCGAAGGCGAAGATCGTCCAATACGCCAGCGTCTTCTCACAGGATAGCCTCATGTACCCACTGTTGTGCTCCTCCCTATGAGATGGTATGAGGCATACCAGGACTTGCTCAATGGTCGGGCGTACCTTGTCCCCGAAGAATTGTTCGCAGGTTCAGCCATGGTAGAGGGTCGTCCTTGCCGTCGTGCGTCGGGAAGGCGCTTGTGTAGACGCATGTCGCAGGCCCCGGGAAATGCGGACCGGGAGGGGTGGGGTGGCGATGCGCCGGTGCGAGCGCCCCTCCTAGCGATGGCCGGCGATGAGGTAGCCGGCCGGCATCTTCTCGGATCGGTATTTGTGGCGTGATCAAGCGACGTCTTCATTCGGCCCGCCTTGCCTTGATGAAGGTGCGGGTGGTTTCCTCCATGCATGACTTCATGGCTGCCTCCTCCTCCTACACTAACTACAGACGTCTTGCCCTCCTTCGGATCGGCATCGGAGAGCACAAAGAACTTGATCGGGCGGCGTGTCCAGCGGCGGTGAAGGTGGAGAACTTTCCCCCAACTCGTCGGCATCTTCTTCGCCTTGGTGTCCATGGTGGTGGGTGGATCGTAGTGGCCTCCGGATACCAGGTATCACAAACCGTCGATCGGACCGCGTGGACACGTGGCTGGGCATGCCTCCCAAGGATGGGGGCTGGTGACGGTCGACGTGGGCGGCGCGGCGTGGCGGCGGCGCTGCGGCCGCGGGCGGCGGCAAGGGCGGCGGCGGGCGTGGCGCGGTGGTGGGCGTACGAAGGTGGGGGGCGGGAAGGGCGGCGGCGGCGCGGAAGGCGGCGCCGCGTGGGAGCGGGGAAAAGTTCTCCTGGCGTGAGGAAGAGGACGGCTCACGCGCGCACGGCGATGCGAGGAGCCGCGAGATAGCTCAAGTGGAGCGCAAGGATACGGCGGAGCCGGTTGCAGGTGGGATGGGAGAGGTGGAGCAAATGACGGGCGAAAAATCGACGGGCGAACGAGGGCTCGACGACAAGGCGCGACAGAAAAAGAAAGAAGAGGACGGCCGGCCTCGTCGTCTTAAAAGAGAAGGAAAGAGGACGGGGGCGTGGCTGGGGCGTTTGTGAAGTCGTCCACGACATCGACCACGCCGGGGCATGAAGGCGCAAAAGCGACCCGCGGCGGCGGCCGGCGGCCGCGGTATGGCCATGCACGCTGAATCCCCTATTCACCGTAGCACTTTAACCCTAACTTGCTGAATTTGATCAAATTCTCCCAAAATTTGAACTGAACTCGAAAAAAACTCCAAAAAGTAACTTAGCCTAATTTTGCAAGATCTACAATTTTCACAATTGGAAGATTTTCAAATTCGGCCTCTAAATATGACTTTTTGAAATGGGGTCAAAAAGGGACAAATTTGAATTCAAAATTACTTTAAAATTTATTCAAAAACTTTAAAAACTTTGTACATATCTTTTATACATCAAAACAAGATCTACAACTTGGCTTTTGGAAATTTTGGCAAATTTTGCTTAGATTTTGAATTATGGAAAAGGGGGTAAAAGAGAGAGAATAGAAATTAGGGTTTTGAAGCTCAATTCAAACTTGAATTTGATTCAAATTTCAGATTCCCAACCTATACTATCAAACCATCATCCAACAACACACTTAGGATCAAAAATATAAATTCAAAATTAAATCACCCTAAAATTTCTTAAGCACAAACAATTCTCTAAAAAAAAATAAACTTATTTTAATTTGATGCATTTCAAATTTTCTAATCATGCATAATTTTGCGATGATCATGATGACATGGAAAAATTTTAGTTGATTAACACCAGGGGTGTTACAGCCTTTCCCCTAAAAGAAATCTCGTCCCCGAGATTTAAAACCCAAGGAAATGTGTCAAGCAAACACATCTCAAACTAGTTCATAAAACAGATAGGGTTTTACCTAATATATGCTACAAGAGTTTGAAGAGACAAGCTATAACTTCGGGGAGGGATTGTAACCTAGATAGAAGCAAGAAATTCAGGGAAGTGCTCTTGTAGATATTCCTCGACTCCCATGTAGCTTCTTCTTCTTAATGTTGGTTCCATTGGATCTTATACCATTTGGTTGTTCTTCTACGAGTGACACGATCTTTTTGGTCAAGAATTTGAACAGGTATTACTGAATAAACCGGATCAGGTTCAAGTGCAACTCCTTCAATATCAACCACTTAATCGGGCACTCAAAGACATTTCTTCAAGCTGGGATACATGAAACACATTATGCATAGGCGAAAGGTGTTCTCGTAACTCCAAACGATATGCTACTTTTCCACATCTTTCCAAAATCTGAATGGTCCAATATAATGAGGTGCTAACTTTCCTTTGATTCCAAATCTTTTTACCCCTTTTATAGGTGATACTTTTTTAAATACACATAATCTCCCACTTCAAATATCAAAGATTGATGTCTTTTATCCGCATAAATTTTCTGCCGAGACTGAGCTACTTTCATATTTTCTTGTATGACACGAACCTTCTCTTCGCATCCTTTACCAAATCCACACCAAAGAACCATTTTTCTCAGTGCTCGGACCAATTGAGAGGAGTTCTACATCTACGACCATATAAAGCTTCAAAAGGTGCCATCTTGATACTCTCTTGATAACTGTTGTTATAAGAGAATTACGCCGAAGGTAAACATTCATCTCATTTTTCTTGATAAGCAAGAACACAAGCTCGTAACATATCCTCTAGAATTTGATTAACCCTCTCGGTCACATCCATCGGTCTTACGTGGGTGATAAAAAATTTGAACTATGAGCAAGCTTGGTTCCCAATGACTTTTGTAATTGTGTCCAAAATTTATCCATAAATATTGAACTTCGATCTGAGACAATAATCTTTGGTGCACCATGTAGGCTGAAAATCCGACTGACATATAACTTAGCATAATCTATTGCCTTATAATGAGTCTTCCTTTGGTAAGAAATGTGCAATCTTAGTAAGTCTGTCTACACAATAACCCGGATGGAATCAAAACCTCTTGATGTATTGGGTAAACTAACAATAAAATCTATGGTAATTTCCTCCCATTTCCAAGGCGGAACAGGCAATGGATTTAAGCGTCTGCAGCTTTCATGTGTCTTGCCTTTACTCGTCTACATGTATCACATTTAGCCACATAACGAAAGCAACTTCTATCTTCATCTTAGTCCACCAGAACCTCTGTTTCAAGTCCTGATACATCTTGGTACTCCCTGGGTGAATAGAATATCTAGTCAAGTGTGCTTCATCCAGGATCTGGCCGGCGTAACTTCGGGAACTTTTGGTACTACCAGGGCGATTCTTGAACCATAGCACATCCGCTTCATCAATCTTGAAACAAGAGGACTTTCCACTTCTAACTTTCTCTTTGATACAAGCTACACCTTTATTTTCTCTCTGAGCAGCAATAATCTGATCTCGGATATTTGATTCCACAGTGATACTAGATAGAGTCCCTTGTTCAATAATTCCCAAATTCAACTTTTCCATATCTTGCCACAGGGTCTTATCCATTAAACTTACTTCAAGACAATTGCATTGAGACTTCCGACCGAGTGCATCGGCAACCACATTTGCTTTACCGATGGTAATGCACTTCGAATCATAATCCTTGATCAACTCCAACCATCTTCTTTGCCTCATATTCAGGTCGGTGGGTGAAAAAATATATTTTAGGCTCTTGTGATCGGTATAGATATGACAAGTGTTGCCCGGCAAATAATGGCGCCAAATCTTTAGTGCATGGACAAGCTGGCTGCTAATTCTAAATCATGGGTTGGATAATGTTCTTCATGACGTTTAAGTTGTGCGGAGGCATAAGCAATAACCCTTCTTTCTTGCATTAGTACACAACCAAGACCAATACCAGAAGCATCACAATAAACATCGAGCGGCTTCTCAATATCTAAAATTTTGAGCTAATCTTGGTGCGTAGTTAATGCCTTCTTCAGAATCTTGAAAGCTTTCTCACACTCAGACGACCAGACAAACTTAGTTTGATTCTTCAACAATTCAGTGATAGGCTTTGCCACTTTTGAAAAGTCCGGAATAAACCGACGGTAATATCCCGCCATTCCGAGAAAACTGCGGACTTGATGCACAGTGGTTGGGGGCTTCCAAACCTTGCACCTGAACTTCTAGGGCATGAATACGATGTATGGCTAGTATCATATCTTGCCTTTCGAACTCCCTCTCATGGAGTACATTAAATAAAACTTGACGACATTCTTCATAATCTAAATCACGTCGTTCCACTTCACCTTGTAGATCACCAATCTGTAAGGTAGCATCCTCATTGGCTCTGGTAGCTCTAGTCAACTCTTCAGTAAACCTTCCTATTTCAGCCTGGAGATCAACAATCTGTGAAGTACCTTCTTCTCTAGCTCTGTTTGCTTCTGCCAACTCTCTGGTAAGCCTTTGTATCTCAGCTGATAAATTAGGCCTACTAGTGCTGCTACTAGCACCATCATGTCTTGGAGCAAGTTGATGTCGAGGAACTCCTTTGGGTCCTGTCTTCTTTGTTGGGGTCAGACTTAATACGAGGCCATCCTATAGATTGGAAAGATCGAATTAAAGGATGGATCAAGGAGATTATCGAGGTTAGCAAGCATAGGATTGATATACCTAACCCAAACTACAATTAAGGGGAAAGTGGTTAACAGGTTAATTAAGCATGATGCATGAATCGAACTTACGAAACTATGCATAAACGAAACTTATTATATAGGGCAATATAACATGTTACTCCACTACAAAACATTTAAATTATAAGAAAAAGATTTACAAATTGATTCAAGATGAGCTATAAGCAATTTGGACTAAATTAAGAGTTTAAATTAATTTGACTCAAATCATTTTGAAGTTTTGTAAAATAATACTACGATGCTATTAATGATGATTGCTCACGGTACCAAAGCATAATGAACCTCCTAAATTACAGGGCCCACATGCACTTATCATTGTCATTAAGACCTCGATCGTTATGCATGAGTTCCCAATAATCTAGAAAGTGCTATTAATCTTCCAAACGAGGATCTCATTAACAAGTCACTCGATTATTACAACACTTTATTCAAAATACATCGAGTAAACGGCGGAAGGATTACATAACCATAATTTTACAAAAACATTTGTTCAAATAAACAAACTTAAGTATCATTATTACAAGCGATATTATTGGAGTAACATTATACATATAATACACCGGCAACCCCGCCCAAGGGTTCAACTCTACTCGTCATCCTCCTCCCGGTACACCGTCATGCGGCAGGGACCAAAACAAGCCTTTCATGACACGCTCCTGCAACAAGGGTCAAAGAACCACGAGTGCGGGAGTACTCAACAAGACTTACCCCGACAAAGAAAAGAAGAGAAGACTCGGGAATACTTGGTCTTAGGAGTCAAGGTAAGGCTTTAGCAAGAACAAGGACTCATTTTGCATAAAAGCTTACTATAAGTGAATCCTTACTTTCAATATTTTTAATTCAGATTAGTAGCTCATATACTCTAGGTTATCCTATTCTAGAGCAAACATATTTTTCTTATTCCAACTCTCTTTCCTCAAAAACATATTCCATCATTTACTACGATGAATGGGCGGAAGAACGGGTCTCCATAACCAGAAATAACGGCGATTCATGAACCGATTATACCCAATTTGGGGATCCCTAACCACCACGACATATGTAGCACTTAAGCTTGCATATATCAACCTTCTTTCAGATTTTGTCCAAAATGGGAATGAGGCTGCGCCACCCGAGCTGATGCTCCACCTCCCCTGCCCCGTCCTAATGATAGTTTGACCAAAGTAGGGTGGGTACACGCTACTCCGCCATCTCTCCACTCCCGGTCGTGGTTGCCATTCGATTTGGCTCCACCCAGAGATCCGCTTACCGGAGTATGTGGCTAGTTAGGTCGACCCGACACAGGGGTGACAACCAGGCGGCCGTGCCTTTGCCGAAGGCCTCGGGCGTACTTGCGTTCAAAAAGTCCCGAACTTAACAATCCAAACAGCGGACGGTCCTTATACGACCAACACGGGACAAGCACGGCTAGGTATCCCGCCGGCTTTCAACCTACGTCCCCGTCCGATCTCAAATTCATCACTACTTCTCTTTCTTTTTCCAAAAACAGGTACCATCTTCTCAAATAAAACATTTTGATGAAAAAGCTTAACTAATTAAGCGGGGCTAAGCATCATTAAGCATTTTCAAAATGAAATGGATTATCAAGGATGGTATTGAAATAAACAAGGATGGTAATGCGGCATTTAGGTTATCAACTCCTAATTACTTAATGCAACATAGCATAGACATAAGTGATATAAAACTTTTAAAACATCAAGGAAAGATTTAATGTAACCGGGGCTTGCCTTCGTTGACGGAATAAACTATCTCTTGAGAAAACCGAGAGAAATCGAACCCGCTTCCCTTTGGATAAAGAACCTCCTCGAGGGGGGCTCGGATTTGACACTCGATCTTGTTCACTACACAAAATAATGTATGCCTCAACATGATGCCATATATTTAAATATGATGCTTGCGGATGCATGAAATGATAAACACATGAGTACAACTTTCCTTCACGATAAAGTTGCAACCCAACAAAACCAACTTGTTGAACTACTCTACAAGATATCATCACCATTGCCTAAGGAGTTCTCAAGGACCATTTGATTGTGATATGATCCAAGATTCACAAAACAACCCAAAAGTCACACAAAAACCTAAATTATTTGACACTAAACAAATTATAAACCACATGAAATAATAGAGCATAAGATAGAAAATAAATTTAAACATTTCAAAACGACTCCAAACTTTTTATACAAGTAGGACACATCATAAAAACAGTACCAAATAAATTTTCATGATTTTTGAATAAATATTTTATTTTCTAAAAATCATAGAAGATGCATTTTACAATTAAAGATTGTATTTTTAAATCATGCAAGAACTATTCAAAACGTAAGTTTCAAATTTTTCATGGATAGACATACTCATAGGAAGACTCTACAAAAATTTTCAGAATTTTTGAACAAGTATATGAATTTATATGAAATTCACAAAACTGGACACTATTCAAACAAAGGAAATTGAATAAACAAATTTTAAAACAAAACCGGCCTTCCGGGCTTAAATCACCCATCACTACATGCGGCCCGGCAGCAGTGCGGCCCGACCTGCTTTGCTTCTGATAGCGGACGGCCCGGCCCGGCAACCAGTCCGACGCGCTGACGCGGCGACGCCGGCGTTAGCCGGCGCTTCGCCCGGCGACCTCGGGCGGCGACTTGCCCCTCTTGACTCCCTCGACATCCCACCTCCTCGCACTCCAAACCCATGCCTAGGGCACCGACGAGGCACCCTGCCGGCGGCCATGGCGGCGGCGCCGGCCCCCACGCTTGCGGAAGAGCTCCGGGCCCTCCCCGGCGGCGGCGAGCACGACCACCGGCCGGCATCTCGGGCGGTCCTAAACCCCCGCTAATTGAACCCAAAGCGACCCCTAGCTGGGGCGGCTCGCGTGTGGCCGGTGGCATGGCGGGCTTCGCCGGCGGCAAGCACGTTCCGCGACTACGGCGCTCTAAATGACAAACCCGGTGACATGGTTATGACCGGGGAGCTCCTTTGCGCGGCGCGAATGGCAAGATGGATGGGTCGGGAACCGGCAGAGGTGGGTCGAGACGACGATGGCAATGTGGCGGCCCGGTGCTCTCCGGCGGCAAGGTCGGCGTTCGGCGACTCTGGCGGGGCAAATGCAAAACGGTCGAGCCGACCATGACCACATCATCTATGCGATGCCAAAGCACTAGCTAGTTGGCCATGAATCTCACCCGAACCGACCGACGATGGTGGGTGATGCGCGCGCCCGGCTTTTGCCGGCCGTGAGGAGAAGGGACGGCTCACGCGCGGCGGCGCGGGCGTCGAGGAGGCTGCGAGATAGCTCAAGTGGAGGCGTAAGGATACGGCGGGAGCTGGTTGCGAGGTGGGATGGAGAGAGGGTGGAGCAATGACGGCGAAAATCGGCGAGCGAGAGAGGGGCTTCGGCGCGGCGATGACGGAAAAGAAAGAAGGGCGGCGGCCTCGTCGTCTTAAAAGAGAAGGAAAGAGGGCGGGGGCGTGGGCGGGGCGTTCGCGAAGTCATCCACGGCGTCGACCATGCGGCCGGGCGCGGCGAGGCGCCACGGCGGCGGCCGCGCCGGCGGCCAGCGATATGGCCATGCACGTGAATCCCGTATTCAATTGTAGCACTTTAACCCCTAACTTGCTGAATTTGATCAAATTCTCCCAAAATTTGAACTGAACTTGAAAAACTCCAAAAGTAACTTAGCCTAATTTTTCAAGATCTACAATTTTCACAATTGGAAGATTTTCAAATTCGGCCTCAAAATATGACTTTTTGAAATGGGGTCAAAAAGGGACAAATTTGAATTCAAAATTACTTTAAAATTTATTCAAAAACTTCAAAAACTTTGTACATATCTTTTGTACATCAAAACAAGATCTATAACTTAGCTTTTGGAAATTTTGGCAAATTTTGCTTAGATTTTGAATTATGGAAAAGGGGGTAAAAGAGAGAATAGAAATTAGGGTTTTGAAGTTCAATTCAAACTTGAATTTGATTCAAATTTCAGATTCCCAACCTATACTATCAAACCATCATCCAACAACACACTTAGGATCAAAAACATAAATTCAAAATTAAATCACCCTAAAATTTCTTAAGCACAAACAATTCTCTAAAAAAAATAAACTTATTTTAATTTGATGCATTTCAAATTTTCTAATCATGCATAATTTTGCGATGATCATGATGACATGGCAAAATTTTTAGTTGATTAACACCAGGGGTGTTACAATATTTGGTGTAAATTGTGTGGTAATCCGGGAGATTACACATATCTAGGAAACAAAGTAATCTCGGAGATTATGTATGGTTGCATAATCCTAAAGATTATTATACTCATAATCCTCAAGATTATGCATGACCGACTCGTAATTTTGCTAAATACGGTCGTCGCATGACATGCCAGAAATTGGAAAGAGGGTTTACCGAGCTAGCCCATATGGTAGCGACTACTTCACTTGGGCTGCCAATGTCGCGGTCAAACTCAACGACCGACGAAAGGACCCTTGGTAGAGGCATACTAAAAGGGTCGCGGTGAAACATCTAATGAGTAGGATCATTTGCAATAGATGTGGTGGTACAATTACATTGGCTTACCAATTGTCGTACCTTAAGACACCTAGCCAAGCTCTACCAATGTTCTTCCAGAAGAAGAACAAGGAAAGTGAGCATGAGTCTCATTCTATCACCGAGCCTATAGCCCGTGAAGACACAATAACAAGATTATTGATGTTGATAGTGGATGACCTTCTTGATAAGAACTCTGACTTTATGGAGACCTAAAGTATTTCCCTACTGAGTATCATGAAATGTTACATGCATGTCATAGCATCAGTATTATGGTCATGAATAATGCTCCTGAAGAGCGATGATGTTTTACAAGGCCTCCAAACCTTATAACGTTTCCTAGAATGAAATTTATTTTGCAGGAAAATTATTCGGTGGCACCTGTGGCTAGAAACGAAATATGTTCTGTTGATAATAGCACCACTAATATAGTTACGGGGGAGACTAGATATTTCCATAAAAATTGGAAACATTACAGTTATTGCGGGAAGCAATATTCTAGTGGGCACCAGAAGTGTCACCCTAGTTCTCCCTGTCGGTATTTAGATCTTTGCATTTATAATGTGAAGCGTACCCTGTGTGCTATAAAGATATCCATGTGGATGGTTTCCACATAAGGACCAAGTTTGAGCAAGATACTGAGAATATCTACTCATAGATGTTAAAAATCAAGTGGTGGAAAAACTCCTTTTGTTGCCACTAGGTTTGCACTACATGTGCATAAAGCCCACCAAATAATATGTTGTGATAAAATTCATCATTAAGATCCGAGAGTCAACCGGTATAACCGACCGGATCTCCTTTGAGTTAAGGAATGTTGATAACGGTAAATCGACAACTCTGCTAACCCATGATATTGGAGAGCTTCCTAAAATCCTCGAAGATTTAAATTGCCTTTGCATGTGCAAAGGGAAAAACTCATAACTAGACCATCCCTCTCGAAGCTTGGGGATAAATCACTTGTGTTCCTACTAAGGATACAAAGGCGACATTTGTGGACATGTTCAAATTTGTTGGGCTGGTTAGATTTTGATGGTACTTGTTGATGCCCCTACCTAATGGAGCTAGGTGGACTGTTGTCCACTTTGGAAACCGATTTTTCCTCCAAGCTTCATTTCCTAATAATCGCATATTCTTTGGTGAGGTTAGGTTAAAAGCTAATTATGGGCATCAAGGTAGAACATTCAATACCACGTGTCCGCATACAAAATGGTCTAGCTAAATCCTTAATCAAGAAGATCAAGTAGATTATATGGTTGTTGTTGCGAAATATAGCCCATCAACCGGAAGTTGAGGCTACATAGTATTGCAAGTTGTAATACTAACCAACTTCGGAACAACTTGCATAAGAAAACAATACCCCCTTACACCTAGTGCGTGGGAAAAGGACTAAGTATTTCCCATCTTCGTATATTAAGTTATGTGGTACATGTGCCAGTACCGCCACCTCAAAATAACGTATATCAATGAAACCCCAAAAGTTGGGAGGATGTCCATAATCAAATATTGAGAGCCTATGATTGGGATCTTCATAAGGCTCAATACACCGAATGCATTTCCCAAAGATTAGGGGAGATAGACATCGAGAGGAATCTTTGGGGAAATTGTATGGAGTGCAAGATGCATTCCCCAAACTCACGCACTAGTAAATCCGAACCGAAGTTCAAAGGATTAAGCATTTGCAAAGTCTTGCAAATGAGCTGCCGATTACCTTCATTGATCATAAAAGTGACAATGTCCGCGTTTACTTGGTGTAAACATGCGTAGAGAGCATAGGTACCCTAGATGGTTACCAGCTCTATTGTTTCCTCCGATCCTAGGTTGAGGGGAGACCTCCAGGTGCTCAAGACAAGGTTCCATGGAGACGTCCGCATAAACAAGTCCCTGTGCCACTTGCATCACTTAAGGATTCAACTGAAGAAGCTTAACCCGAAGTTAAGAATGCCCCGAAGAGGCAACTCAACACGAAGTTGAGGTCCCTGAAGGACGCCATCTGGAGATGGAAATCCCAATACGTCAGCGCACATATTATCGCATTGGAAGATTGGAACGCCCTTGCTCAATCGTTATGGGAAATCATGATGAGCTAGAGGATGATCATGGGGTGATCGCCACTAAAAATGTGGAATCGGGGAGATTTGCATGATTGAAAGATCACCATTATCGACATACATTACGCCATAAAATTGCTAGCTCAATTGATCCAATCCATAATAAAAGTCCATGACAAAGTGCCGAAGCACTTTCAGTTGGGACAAAAAAGGGTAGCAAAGCAATCAAAGGCGGCGATTGCTCGTTTTATGAAAGAGAGGTTATTGGGTTTGAGACCCAACCTCCAAAGGTCATCCCCGAAGGATGCGGGTGGTCTCCTCCAAGAGGAATAAATTTGGCACAATCACGAGGCTAGTGGCATATGGGTTCTCGCAGAGACCCGTTATTAATTAAAATGAAATATACTCACATTATGAGTGGCAAAGACATTTCGATATTTATGGCAGCTAATAACTTGAATCTAAAATGCGGTTGATGGATATTATGACCACATAATTGTATGGGTCACCAAATTCGAAATCTATATGAGATACCCTGAAGGACTCAAGATCCCTAGATCGAATAAAAATAGCAACATATTTAACGTCCGCCTGCAAGCGGTCATTGAATGGATTGAAGCAATCCGACGGGATATAGTTCAATCCATTTAAAAATAACATCCTCTGAAGAGGGTTACATGGACAATGGTGATTGTCCCTATATGAAAAATCCCCGAAGGATTTTCACGTCATCTTGAATATATCATTGGCACCTCAAAGGACATCGAGGAAGCAATGACTTAACTAAGGATGAATTTGAGATCTGAGGACTTTGGTGAGACCAAGTCCCACTTGAGCCAATAGCCCGAGCTAGCACCTCCCTGAAGGAGGGATTATATGCGCCAGTCTCTAAGATCTCTCATGATTGGATTGATTCCTAAAATGGACAAGTCCCATTTGGAACAAAGAATAATAACGAGGGAATGTTGGAACCTGAAGTTCCCTAATTGAGCACCGATGAAGCATTAGCGTATTGAGCAGACTACACAACTCCCGTTGTTGCAGGTGATAAAGTACTATGCTACCCAACCAAAAGATATTGGGTTAGCGCTCAAACTATCCTCATGTATCTACAATGTACCCAAACCTTGGTCTATGGTTCCCGAAGAACCAATTCCGAATCATGGTGGGATATGTGCATATAGTTGCATGTTTGGCCTATATGATGCTGGGTCCTGGACTGGGTGCTTATACTTTTCTATGGTGGTTCAACCAATTCTTGTTGGTCTATAAGACAGATCATGATTGAATTAATCAACCAACCACTCAAGGAAAATCGTGAAATCTAAAGCCACACAAAATGTGATCGGTTGTGGCAAATGATTAACCACATCCGGTAGCCATGTGGTGTACTATCAATTCTCCAATCGTTATCTTCTAAGATAACGTTGCTTGTGTTGCACAAATGCATAAGGGCTATGAGACAAGCAACCTCACAAAGGTGTATTACTCACATTTCCCTTACCCTATGAGCTCCAGAAGAGTGAGGAGAAGGTTGCAAGGTTCAGGGGGAGACAACATCTGATGAGATAGCCCATAATCATGATCCTGGAGATCATGAGTCATTCAAGACTTAATATGCATGAACTGGTCTGATCCTAAAGACCAAATTGTTATTCTCTTTTTTCCCTTGATGAGTTTTCCCACTGGGTTTTCTCATGCAAGGTTTTTAACGAGGCAATAGACGCAATGCAACTTGAGCGTGTGTAATGTACTCTTTTCTCCTACCCTTTTTTTTTTCCCCAGGGGTTTTGGGGGAGTTTTTGACGAGGCATGCACATAAGCACGAAGTTACCCAAGGGGAGCGTATTGTGAATCAAAGCCCATAAAAGGACTAAGATGACGAATGTCACAATAGGTCCTGAAGACCTAAGTTGCATCGGTTTGTTCTAAAGACTTGAATCGAAGATTAACTATTGTACTCTTTTTCCCTTCATGAGTTTTTCCCACTGGGTTTTCTCATGCAAGGTTTTTAATGAGGCAATAGGTGCAACATAAGAGAAATGCATGTTATGTACTGTTTTCTCCTACCCTTTTTTTCCCACTGGGTTTTTGGGCAGAGTTTTTAATGAGGCATACACATAGCATAAATTTGGCCAAGGGGGAGCGTTGTAAACCAAAGTCTTCATACAAAGATATGAACACAAGACTTTGGGTGTGGCCAAATTAATGAAGGAGAGGAAGGAAGTCAAGCATTTCACACACTGTAACTTGTATTCATCTGAGCCTCCTTGGCTATAAATATGAGGTCCCTTTCCATTGTAAATACACCAGAGAAAAGTGAATACAATGAAGAACTTCTTCCTCTCTTCTCTCTCTGTGTTCCGTGTGCCTATTCTGTGTGCTTGTGTGATATAGATAGAACCTGATTTCTAACAAAGGGAACCAAACACACCCTACATTTCTATTGCACTATTTACACAAGCAGCGGCTCTAGTGTTTTCTCGTTGCTTCGTTAGTGTTTACACAGAAGTGTCCTTTGGTTACTTAGCTTTGTTCTGTTATTTGTGCGTACTGTTTATATAAGCTTGTTACGGTTTACACCAATATGCCTGCCTGCATTTTTCTAATTACATAGCTTATACTATTGTTTACGTAACATAGAGTATGGCTCAAACTAAAGTATGGTAGAATATTACGTATATTTCCAACAATCACATATGCACATTGGTACAATCAAGGTACTAAATAGCATTTAGCAGTATAGTAATGGATTAGTGTCTATGTAGCGGATCGCGGATAGCGGGTGCTATAGCGGACGCTAAGTCCAAATAATGGAACTCTAAAAATAATCAAATGTTTAAACCTTAAAAGAATATTAACATTAAATTTACTTAAAAATAAAAGTTTTTAGTTACCAATTCACATTTCATGGTTTGAAAGTTCACAAAGAGCTGTAAATAAATAGATATAAGGAAGATGCGTGGATATATATCAACGAAGAAGACATCATTTGACATCCCATCATGATTTATCATCATCTAATCATGTTGTTGTCATTTGATCCATCTTCATTGTCACTAACCATCAATACATACAGATAATAGCGAACTGCATTAGCGGGTGCGAAACGCACTAGCGACCATGCAATAGCAGGTGCTAAGTGCAATAGCGGACGCTAAGGGCCTCTCAACGGCAGGCTATTTGCTATCTAGGAGGGATAAACTGATTAAAATACTACTAGCTATTGACTCACTCATTAGCTCGGAGCATTAAAAACAAACGCGTGTATGGTCGGGAGGTCTATGCTGTGCTCTGACACCCAATAGGAGATGAGTCATGGGAACAGCAGCTGCAATATTTTAGTAATGTATAATACAAGTCAGCGGCCGGCGTCGACCGCACCATTGCGGACGCCCTAAGTCAAAACTTGCTATCTCGGGGTACAATACATGTGTCTCTCCTCTCTATAACGGTGTACATGGGTGGGCAAAGAGCCATAGTTTTCCTAAGTACTAGAGCACGGACCACTATGTCAGACTCCAATAAGAGCAGGTATTATAGAGCCACGTAGACGGGCCGCGGGCTGTATAGCAATCCACGTCCGAAAAATCCTTGTTGGACGAGAGAGAAAGATGGAGAGAGACGTGAGCCGGCGCTTCGCTTACCGCCCGGCTGATCACATCGCACGAGGTTAAGGCCCTCTTTTGGTGAGCTCCGCCGGCTCCGGCTCGCAGCGTCGTAGCGCACATCAGAAGCCCGAGCTACGGAGCCGGCGAAGGCAAAAACGAGCTTCACCTGCGGAGCTTCACCTGGATGTGTGTCGGTGAGAGAGGAGGAGAGGTGAGAGAAAAAGAGCTCCGATGAACAGTGCAGCTACAGTAGCAGAGGAAGAGGAGCCGGAGCCAGGCGGAGCTGTGCCAAAGAGGGCCTAAAACGCTTGCTCCCAGCCGACCGTGACCGAAAAGCCGGCGTTTTGCTTCCTATCAAAGAATCTCATTCGCTGTGCACCTGCTCTTTGCATGTCATGCACATGCCCCTAGCAACACCGATAAAGCCCAGCCATTATACCAGGGAAGGCTGTAACACAGCTGGCACTATATTTAGCCGGCTGTCGGCTGAGTTACTATTCTTGCTCACCGCATCGGACACGTTTTAAGGGCGTCCCCAACGGTTCTGCAACTAGCTAGCGAGGAGGAGCGTGGACCAATGAGTAACCAGGAACTCACCGCGCTAGCGACGTCGGAAGACCTTAGCTCGCACGATCTTCAATAAAATTTCAGTCTCTGACATCACTGGGCCACTATGTGCTTTTTATTTTTTAATCATTTCCTGCTTCTACAGAGCTAGCGATTTGCAAAAGCTCATTGCGGACGCCCTAAGAAAAGAAATCACATATGCCCATGGTACATCCAAATGGGAAAACAAAAGCCAGGATCTCGGGCGGCATCGGATGCACCAAACCCACCACCACGGTGATTGGAAAGAGACATCTCTGCCTTCGCTTTCCGCGTGGGTTGGTGGCTTTGTCAAAAACCGTGTGCTACACCGTTTTAGTCCACTGCTTTCGCTGTCTCTGCTTTTTTATTTTTTAGGAGAAATCAGTAGGAGAGAGGGCTCATACTGGGGACTGACGCTCCACGCCTCCACCTGGTTCTTCTCCGAGGCCGGCAAGTCGACGCACGAAGCACGTCCACCCTGAGGTTGAACCTCCGCTAGGTACGCACTTCCTTACTTTGATTTCAGAGCTGCAAGCATATGTCAAAGCAAACTAATTTTTCTAATTTTTCCTTGTTGTAGTTTCGAAAACGTTGAATGGAGGACAGGAATGTCTTGGAGCGAGTACTCGCCGGAGACGAGAACCCAACGAATCTACCTTTGGCACTTTTACAGAATATCACGGAGAATTTCTCCGAAGAGAGAAAGATCGGTGAGGGCGGATTCGGAAAAGTTTACATGGTAAGATCATTTTTTTTTTTTTTTAGACAGAAGTAGGTGTAGGTTTAGATCATTAGGGCCTCGTTTGGGAAGCAGCTAAACCCCGGGGAGCCCCGCCCGGGGTGAGACTAGCTATTTCTGGCTGATGCGCGGTGAGTTTGCATTCGCTCGTTTTCTGTCTGCTACAGCGTTGGGGAGCGACGCCCCGCTCGCATGCATGAGGCCGGGGATTGACCGCCCGCTCCTCTGAGGTCGGGGAGTGACGCCCGGGGAGGGCAGCGCCATCCCTCGCATGGCCCACCAAATTTGATCTGTTGACAGTGCATGCGCGGATCTGTTGACAATGCATGCGCGGGCATTACCCCAGGGAAAGTACCGGGATTTTCCAAACGAGCCTAGTGGTCGGTGGCTAGCACCGGTGGATCGGCTCTCCTCCTTGTGAGAATCGTGGTTGGGAAAGAGGTTGAAGGAGAAGCCGCCGGCGGTGGAGAGGGCCGGTCGAGCTCCCGTGCACCGTGCGCCGCCCCCGCTGCCCACGCGATCCGCCCCGAGCTCCGCCGCCGCCGCCCCTGAGCTCCGCCCCGGGCTCCGCGTGCGGCCCGACCTCTGCGCCACCCCGGAGATGCGCCGCCGTCCGCTCTCGCGCCATTCGCCGTCGCGCCGCTCGGACACCGCGCTGCCGTCCACCATCACCCGATCTGCAGAGGACCAAAGGAGGAGGAAGGAGGCGTTGGGCTTATACTCGCCAAAGGAAGGAGATGGTGATTTCACTCAGCCCACTCAAACCTTCTATGCAACCAAACACAATCTAGTAGCAGAGGAAAAGTAGCAATGCAGGCCCAACCAAACACCCTCACCTAGGACGGAATTAGCTGGGCTTGGACTGGCCTGCATCCACCCCTAACCAGGCTAGGCCCTTAGAAGACAACCAAACGGGCCCCTAAGGGCGAGTACATTAGTGTTGTCTTGTAACTAGTTTCATATAGTCTTGGCGTAATTTAAGGCGACTTAATAGGCTACATATACTGATAGTTGTCTTTCTAAGTTGTATCATAGCAACTTCGCATTTCCTTAATTTATGGAGAGAATAAAAATAGGATTGTGAGGTGCATGGCAACAACTACTCATACAATGGTAAAATAGTTGTCCCATAGTCCCAAAATTTTAGCTCATGAGACAGTTGTTTTACTTGAAGCAACTACCTCATTCTCTCTCACCTCTCTCTTTCCTCCATATCATCAAAAATCTTATGTGGCGATGCATGAGGCAGTGTATGAGACCGCTCACGCGTGTAGCAATGTAACTGCCCTAAGATGCTAACAGTATACCAAAAAGATGCATAGCTTCACCAAAGTACCAATATGTTTCAGTAGCGGAGCTTCAACAAGACTGCAGGGGATGGGGTAGGCTTAGAGATAAACACAAATATAGACTAGATTTAATGTTTTTCTTAATATGTAGGTGGTGGAAATTTGTGTTTATTGATGAACTTTTTTTAAGGAAATTATTTATGATAATTTTAAACTCATGGGGAGCTGCGGCCACCTCTGGCCTCAAGGAAGCTCCACCCCTGCTCCGTTTTCCTGGTATTCTCTGGATGGTATATTACCAAAGTTGAGTTCGTTGGGTTGTGTGCACCCAATTTTCCAGGTTTTCTGTAAAGTTCCTCACGACCTAAATGTTGCCAACAGGGTGTCCTCCGAAACGGGAATGTCGCCGTGAAGCGGATTGATGTGAACACAAACACATTGGATGACAAGCTATTTCGTCGTGAGTTTAATAGTCTGATGCAGGTTATTAACCATCGGAATGTAGTTCGGTTTCTCGGCTTCTGTCATAATACAGAAGGTGAAGCGATTAAAGAAACAGGATCAGAAAATTTTGTTTGGGCCCAGAAAAGAGAAAGATTACTCTGCTTCGAGTATATCAGCAACGGAGCCTTGACAAATATATTACCGGTACGACAATGTTGCATTATTCCATTTCGGCTCTTCTTTTTGCTTCTTTTATCTTCTTCAGTAGTGCTTCTCAAGCGGGCAAGCCACATTCCAAAAAATAACTAGGGACAGACTTCCATTAATGCAGATAAGCATAAATTCCTACTTATTTTTTTTTTTTTTTTTTCTTCTGTAGATGAATTAAGAGGACTTGAATGGGATACTCGTTATCAAATAATCAAGGGAATTTGTGAGGGTTTGTATTATCTTCACAAGGAAAAAGTCCATTATTCATATGGACCTCAAACCCCGCCAACATACTACTAGATGATGGCATGATGCCAAAAATTACTGATTTTGGTCTGTCAAGGCCTAATAAAAACACATGTACTGCAGGGGAACGTTTTGGAACACGGTAAGCTATACATCAAGAGCATCCATTCAAATTTCTTTGACATTTTACAGCCTACCTTTCCTTTCCACCATGGTGGATTAGACTGTTTATTTTCTTGCAGAGGATATTTTGCTCCAGAATACATGAACGATGGCAAAACTTCATTCAAATCTGACATCTATGGTTTGGGTGCCATAATCATTGAACTAGTAGCGGGACGTAAGGTTGTCCACGACAGCAACAGTAATGTAAGATTGGTTTCCCTCACGTCTTTAAGGCAATGTTTTGCATGCATCGTTGGCTATTCTTTTTTCTGAGTACTACTTAATTTGCATAGGGTCCTATTCAATGGCGCACATAATTTAAATCACATGTTGGACTGCGTCAAAAACATATTTAGAGGGCCCACACTTTAATCTACTGCTATACACCTAGTTGTGTGTGCACTACGCTTTGGCGGAGAGTCCGTGTGTATATATTGAAAAATGGTTTTGTATTCCTGGGAACATGTACTCCTATGCCTCATAGACCCCTTGTGTATGCGTTACTCTTCTTTATCTCTTCTAATTTACTATACTATACAGATGATTATAAGATACTCAAAACGAGCTGCATAAAATAATTTAGTATCATATACCCTTTTATGCGTGCATAAAGGGTGTGCGGTAAAATAGAATATGAAAATGAAAATTTCGTGTAATTCACCTTTTTTGAAGCATATTATATCAATTAATGTAATAATGGAGTATACACAAATTGATAAAGGAGTATAACATTGTCATTTAGGTTGTTAAATGTGTTTTTTTGTTGTGTTGAGGTGGAAGTGATGCACTTCTGCGGGTACAGGATACACGTACCGTGAGGCTAACATTTGCGCCAGTGTGTAGTAGGTACATCAAATCTGTTTGTTTCCTTTCCGATTTATATAAGCTAGCTTATGGTCCAAGACAGTATAGTAAAACACCACCCTAGATGCTGTCTAGCTTATTTTAGTTTATTCAAGCATTTCGAGTGGTGTTTTATCATATTGTTCTTGAGCAATAAGTTAGCTTATATAAGTGAAGGACAAACAAACATGTCTTTAATTCCTCAATGGGCACTAAAAATTGTTAGGTCGATACAAAACACAGCCTGCACTTGGTTTTGCACTAAATAAATATTCTGAAATCACCATAAACAACTAATTAACATCTGTGAAAATGTAGGTACTTCGGAGGTGGAGGCACAGGTGGAAGAAACCACCGACGCTGCAACAGTACCAACAGTTAACAAGATGCCTGGAAATAGCGGAACGTTGCAGGAAACAAGAACCAAAAAGATAGACCTTTTATATGGGATATAATCCCTTATCTCAGTGAAACTGAAAGCACGAATGGGCACACTGACCAGGTAATAAGTTTATCGTATGCTCCATAGCTAGCTAGAACCAAGGGCGCTATGATCTTAGACAAGTGGTGCCTCCAATATTTGTTCGTTTTTTTCAGATAAGCAAACTAGCTACTACCTCCAGAACGTTTTATAAGGCGCACACCACATATTAAGATTCAAAACTTTATAATCTTTGACCAACAATATGACTAATAATTTTTAGCTTTTATAATATAAACTTGATACGGTTAGACTGAAATAAAATATAGTCTCCAATGATCGTAAGTTTATGATCATAAACAATATAATATAAGATAAATCTATGGTCAAAGTATAACTTGTAAGACCATGCCAAGCTAGACCGTGCCTTATAAAACGGTCCGGAGGTAGTAGTATATACGTTGTAATCAAATTGTTGAAAGTTGGAAATATGCGGTACAAGGCGTCATTGCTGGAAAAAAGGGAGTCCACGTGTCATTTGAGGGAAGTAGTGTTCAGATCAGAGAGGAAGAGATTTACAAATTACTCTTTGTTTTCCAATTATATTTATTGTTTTTTCCTTTTGCATCTCCTCTTCTTGTGTATAATAATATATATATGTTTAGTCGAAATCTTAGCTTTAAGTTATGTCCAATCCTGTTGCAGTCCTTGTGTCCTGACGTCATGAATCTAGATTTTGGCTTCAAATTTTGATCTTATTAGTTCCTGCAATTTTTCTTATCCACATATTAAGTTAAAAATCTAGTGCTTATTGTTTCTTTTATTCAAAAAATCTTCTTTTGTACTTTACTTAAAAAATAGGTTTCTGTGTCCGACACTATACTCTTAATTAGGGTGTGTTTTGTTGCCTGCATTAGACTAAGCTTGTATAAGGCACTATGCAGTATAGTCTGGATGCAAATAGCTGGTGTTTGGTTGCCTGCATTACCTATTTTGCACCAGGGAGATCATGTGATGCATATGGGTCTATTCTGTTATGATGACCTTACATTAGGTGATAGATGAGGTAGCGAGGTGAGAATATTCCAATTACATGGGCCCACTTCTTGTGCAAGCCTGCATTGGCTAATACGGCCGGTCAATTTCTGGGTACTAACTAATGCAGCCTAGAGCCTGCTTTGATGACAGTGCAATTCTGTATAAGGTAGTCTCAGTGGGAGTTTCATCCGTATTTAATAAGCTACCACATAGCCATTTTTGATGATGTGGCAACATATTTAAGAAGGGAGAGAAGAAATGAGTTTCATGGGGATGAAACTCTTGGTATGGTTACCAACTCGAAATGACATAAAATTAAATGTCTATGAAACTATAGAATGAAATTATGCATTGAGAGTGGTTGTTTCATTTAAGTTTCATCACTTTTTATCTGACGTGGCATTCTTGAAAACAACGCTATAAGACTTCCCATCAAGACTAGCCTATGGGCCTCTACAGGCAACCAATCACGGACAATCTACATTGTATAAGCCTGGATATACAACCTAATGCAGGCAAACAAACACACCCTTAGCTACTACAACCACATATTGAGTGTGATGGTGTAGGCAGACATGACTATTGTGCTATTATAGTAATTAAGAATGCAGTCTAAAAGTTAAAATCCATATTTCTAAAAACCGGATAGAGATTACAGAGTATCTATAGAAGTTTTATGTTAGAAAATGAAGAGAGGGAGCAAAAAGAAAAGCAATTCTAATTAGTTGTAAGTACTAAAGTTATCCACGAACTTTTAATACTTAAAAGATTCTAGCCCATACGGGTGCACGAGTTAATGGACTAGTAATACTACCTGTAAACCTTCACTAAAAAGAAACCGCATTCATCATCTTTTGTCTACTCCTTAAACATAGAATATAGCCTTAGCGCAAGTATAATACAAAAACTTTGGCAGGAATCCTTTGTGATAATGCCTTTAGCTCTCTTTTTCTCGCAGATAATAAGCCTTTATTCGGACGATGGCATGCTTGGAATTGAGCCCCTCGAGCTACGTTTTCATTTTGAGCTTAACAAGCAGATAACAGCCCTGGTTAAGCTAACCAACGAGACAAAGCACTACTTAGCCTTTAACATCCAAACGTCAAGCTTGCTGTACACACAGCCAGACAAGGGCATTGTGTCACCAGGATCCATGTGCAGTGTCAAGATAACACTGCGAGCACAGGAGAATACACCGCTACGTCCGGATGAGATCATTGTACAGAGCAGAAAAGTGAATGAGGGTCTCGCGGCCGAGGATGTCACTGAACACATGTTTCAAGAAGAGGCCGGAATTATTGTTGATGAGGTGAATTTGGCAGTTATATATGAGCCTGATAAACCCAACAGAAATCCCAAGAGTCGAGAAGACACCAAGGTGACCCCTTTTTTTGATGAACCAAAAAGTGACCAATTTGAAAATTGTACATTAATCTTCTGTCTTTTTTCACCTTTTTTTTTTGACAAATGTGTGTATGCGTTGCCAGAAGAAAAGAAACAGATGAACGAATTTGCTTCCAGCGAGGACAAACCTGGCGTCAGCGCAACTTGGCAAGTAGACGCAGTCCCCATGGTGAGCTTACAGTGAGATAAGCCAACTAGCATCACTGCTGAAATGAGTTTATTTAATCTAATTAAGTACTTCATTCTTCTGCCTGCAAGGACATTAATAATTCTATGAGCTACAAAGATGCGCGAGGACAACGTACTGAGCAAGAGCAACCAGAGCGCCCTAGTTTAGATGCAGCACCAAACTTTTCGCGCGATCGAAGGACCAAGATGGGCAACAGAGCTGTGGATCTTGCAACCGGGGCCATGGGCAGCCTGCTCCATAAGCTTGACGAGCTCCAAAAGGAAGAGTACAATCTCGAGATAAGCATAAAGACAGACATAGAGTCTTTCTCTGAAGAGCTGATGGACATGCAGCTAGCCCTCTGCAAGGTGTCGGAGGTGCAGCGGGACAACCTCGATGACCAGATCAAGCGTTGGGCCGACAGTGTCAGGGAGATGTCGTATGACATTGAGGATGTTGTTGATGGTTTCCTGGTACATAGCGAGCCTGCCTCAAACACGGGATTCTTCATGGGGCTCATGCAGAAGATGTTCAACCTCTTCAAGAGGGGCAAGACTCACTATCCAATTGGCCATGCCATCAGAGACATCAAGAAACAAGTTCAGGTTGCAGCCGATAGGCGTAAAAGGTTCAAGGTTGATGAAGGCGTGGCTAATGTGGCTGTCGCAATTACCATTGACCCTCGCATTTCGGCTATATACAAAGATCAAAAAGAGCTTGTTGGCATCAAAGAGCCAAGAAACGACCTAATCAAATGGCTCTCTGATAAGGATGGGGATGTGTCAAAACAGAAACTCAAGATAATCTCTATTGTCGGATTTGGAGGTTTGGGCAAGACAACACTTGCCAAGGCAGTGTATGACAAGCTTCATACCCAGTTCCATCCTAGAGCTTTTGTTTCTGTGGGTCGGAATCCTGACGTGAAGAACGTTCTCAAGGAAATTCTCCGTGAACTTGGCTATGATTTCAGTGCAACAAGCTTAAATGAAAAGCACCTCATTGACGAACTCCAAAAATTGCTTCGAAAAAGAGGTACGTACCACTCACCTTTTCTGATATGATCAGCCAACCTATATGGTGATGGGACTATTAATTAAGTGTAGGATCGAAATGGTGACCAAAGAGGATGAATGGAAGTTGATAAAAATTTCTTCGCTAAGAAAGAACTTAGTCTATATCCCGTTTACAACACAATGCATCTATTTTCTAACTGCTAAGATGATACAAGCCAACTAGTGATATGCTCAACTTAGCAACGGTAGGAATCCTCAAAGAATAGCGGAAGCAAAACTGAAAGATCTACCCACAAATTACTGGCTAAAACAAGCACCACTAATTAATATGCAAAATATTAAACTGAGACATTTTAGAAGAAGATGAATTCATCCTTCTCCAAACCTCAAAACAGAAGCGAGCTCTGCACTGCTGAAGTGCTGCTGCTACTGATGCCGACCAGCTGCTTCTGCTGCCAAGCTGTTGCTGCCGTTGCTTTCGGCTTGGAACAGAGAAACCACGAACAAACACAGCAAGAAGTAGTTGTCAGCAGCTGCTAGCCGAGATATTTAAAAATATTGGAAAAACTTCGGACTTCAAACATTCTCTAATAACGGTGCATCTAACCACAATTATTACAGAGAAGTAGCTATCGCTGCTAAGAGAGGCACATGTACCGAAGTACATGTAGCCAAGACATCAAAGTACATAAGCACAACCCCGATGTGTACAAAATAAATAAAAAAAAAGAATAAAAAGAATTAGAAAAATCTCCAGATTACAACTTGAGCAGTCATCCTTTGCGGCTTGTTTCGCACAGTCAACTCATACCGAACCATCTTCACACCACCAAAGAGTGAGCCAAATTCAGTTCCAGCTTTTAAAGCTCTGACCACGACACCAGAAACCACCACTAATAGTCTACTACCTCCTTCCCATTTTATAAGGCGTATGCCTCTTCGTTAAGACAAACCTTTGACTAACAATTACTCTATTAATACATAACTTTTCTGATACAAAGTTGATATAATTAGTTTTGTATCCAAAAGTAGTTTCTTATGACTATACTTTTGTACCAAAAAATAAAATTTTAATAAAGTAATCCTTGGTCAAAGGCTTGTCCTAGGGAGAATTCCATATATGCCACTGAAAACCGCCATAATCCTAGATATACCACTGAAAACTCAGTAATTCCAGACATGCCATGACAGTTAAAAGTTTCATCCTAAATATGCCATTACCATCACATCCGTTAGATTTGACCGTTAGTCAACTTATCTAATACCTAGTTTACCCTTCGCTCCTCCTCTTGCCTTCTCGTTTATTTTGACCTGAGGCATGCCTTGATGCCCTTGCCATCGACCGCGTGGAGCTTCTCGTGCTCGGTGCCCCACCCGTGTCGGGCGAGACTTCACCTTTGTGGGCGCGGTTGGTGGGAGCGAGTCGGCGTCAGCTCATCTCACGTTAATCGCCCCCTCGTCCCCACGCCCGCCAGGAGGAGGCTGCCGCCGCCGGGCCGACTTCTCAACCTCGCCGCCCATCCCGGTCGCGAGGGGGTCACCGCCCTCCTCCTCGTCCTCCACGGCCCGGCCCGTCGGGGAGGCCACCGCCGCCGCCGTTGCCCCTCGTCCCCTCGTCCGGCCGCGCTGGGGAGGTCGGCACCCTACCGTCGCCCCCTCGTCCCCGTCGCCCAGTCATGCGAGGAGATAGCCACCGCCTCCCTCGTCCTCACCGCCTTCTTGATCCGGCGAGGCCATCGCCATCGTTGCCCCCCTTGACCCCATCGCCCGGCCTGCCGAGGTTGCCATCGCCGCCACCCCTCATCCCCGCTGCCAAGAAGCGACCAGAGGCCCCGGCCGCCGCCCGCCGCGCCCCCCGCCCCAGCGTGAGGATGTCGCCACCGCCTCCTTGCCCTCGCCTAGGCACAATTTCATCAAAAACCGAACACCGAACCGGAACCAAAATCGAGGGCGAAATGTCGGTTTTTGTTCGGTTTCAGTTTTGTTTACTACGCGGGTTCGATGTTCGGCTCGGTGCTCGGTTTCTATGGCAAAACGAACCGAAACCGATGGAACCGAACTTTTCCTATGACGCCAAGTGCGTGTGCATGCGTGAAGCAACTCCCCACCGTCACTTCTAACTTCGGGGAAAAATCCCACGAACGAACGCGGCCCAAGTTGCGAGTAACCAGCACCGACCGGTAAACCCCTAAGGGGAATTTGTATGTAAGACACCCAAAGTGGTGCTCTTTGGTTGACGGACGTCGTCTTTCTCCATATTTGCCAGAACACACTGCCGTTTGATGTAATTTGTCCCGTGGACACCGAGGAGAGAGAAACTCACCACCAAAACAACTGTCATTTGTAAACCATAAGGCCAATGGCTATGAAATTTTTTTTAGCTGTAATCTTCTGCCTACCCATCTATAATGTTGTGTGAACCGGGCAGGTAGTAGTTGGCTCTGGTCACTGTAGAACGTAGGACTTTTTGTCTCTGCAGGACTGCATGGCTGTCCATTCTCTAGTACTATGGCGGTATGGTAGAAGACCATAGTCGTTGGCCCGACTTCACCTTTGAAAGTGTGGAACACGAATCGAGTAAAAACTAGTACTGTAGGAGTAGTTGGTAGATAGCAGTTGGAGTGCCAACCTTGTGTATATATTCAATGCAATGCAATGCAATGCAATGGAGTAGACAGTCTCTTTGCCACCGTCATTTAGTGTCCCAGGTTCTGCCAACGCAGAACTGTGTGCTGTGTGTGTGCGTGAGGGCAGAGAACTCAGCTCTTTTTCTACCTTGGTTCAGGGGAGAGGGAGAGGGCGGTGGTGAGCAAGGGCTGCTCACCTTGTTTTCCTCGGTCGTAGGAATAACACGTGGTATCGGAGCCGCACATCGCCGTCGTTCTAGCCCGGCCCGGCCGAGCCGATGGCCAACGGTGAGGGACGAGGTGGCCGATGGCGGCGCCGGGAGGGAAGCGAGGAGGTCCAGTCGAGCGGACGACTTTGTTTCGGGCGGCGGTCAAGGAGGTCATCATCGACGGTGCGGGGAGTCGAGTTGGCGGGATTGGTCGCGGCTCACCCGCACCAACTACAACAGTGGGTGGTGCTTGATGAAGTGGCGGCTGAAGGCGCGGAAGCTCAAAGGCCATGACGGAAGGCAATCGGACGTGGAGGACGAGGAGGTTAGCGCCATGGACGCGCGTGCTATCTTCCACACCCACCGAGTTCCACCAGCGATCGATGACAAGGACACGGCGAAGGCATGGGACATGCTCGCCGTTCGCGTCGGCTCCCGGATCGAGCCAAGAGGGCCAAGGCACGGCAACTGCGGAGGGACTTCGGCGACCTCAAGTTCCGCCATGGGGGAATCGTGGAGGACTTCGCCCGCGACTCTAGTGCTTGGCAAGCCAATTGGGGTCATTGGGGAAGAGCATGGACGAGAGGACGCCGTCTGCAAGCTGCTCCCGCGCTTGCCGCCAAGTACGTACCAGATGGCGTGTACGATTGAGGCCACTCACGGACCGGACGAGGTCTCGCCGAGGACGTCGTTGGCGGAAGGTTGGCTAAGGGGTGTTCGATGTCGAGCGGAAGGAGGAGGAGAGCGGCAAGTTGTTGCTCACCGAGGAGGAGTGGAATGCACGCATGAAGCGGCATACCGGGAGAGCTCCTCCGCCGCGGCGGAAAAGCCGGGGCGGCGACAAGGCGCGTGGGAAGCCGAGCGGCGGCAAGGGGAAAAAAGAAGAACTACGATCCCAACGCCAACCGCAAGTGTGGCAAGACCGGGCACTAGGCGAAGGAGTGCCCGACGAAGAAGGTGGAGAAGGAGGAGGCCCACCTGGCTCAGGACGAGAGCGACGACGACCACGCGCTGCTGATGGCGATATCGCCTACCGCAGATGGTGAAGTAGAGGAGGCGAGGCGGAGGCGAGCGAGGGATCGCGCCGCGCCCGGTCGAGCTTGATGAGCCACGAGCCGGTGCTGCGGGCGGGTCGGGCGACAAGCCGAGTAGAGGTGGTACCCGACTCTGGGGCTAGCAACCACATGACGGGAACAGGGGCCGCCTTCTCCGACCTCGACGAGAACAAGACCGCTCGGTCAAGTTCGGGCGATGGCTCGCGGGTCACCATCCGCCTGGGCGGGGCACCGCCGTGTTCCCGGTGCCGCAATGGGGAGCATCGTGCAATCAGGATGTGTATTACATCCTGCAACTGTGCTCGAGCATTGTGAGCTTGGGGGCACTGGACGAGCGCTGGGTCGGAGGTCCCGATCCGTTTAGGGGTGCTCCCCGGGATCGTGGACCGAGCGGCGCCTTCTTGCCAAGGTTGCACCAGAACCGGGTGTACCTTCTCGACCTGAAGGTGGAGCAGCCGTGTGTCTCGCGGTGGCGTGCACAGGAGCCGTGGCTGTGGCATGGGAGGTTTGGCCACCTGAGCTTCAGGCGCTCAGCCGCCTGAGCAAGATGGTGACCGGATGCCATAGATCACACACGCCGGCGAAGCCGTGATACTGTTTGGCAGGGAAGGGCGGCGTCTCGCCATTCCCAAAGGCGGCAAAGTACCGGGCGGCGGAGGTGCTCCAGCTGTCCATGGTGATATTTATGGGCCTATCACGCCGGCGACACATGGTGGCCGGAGGTATTTCCTCTTGCTCATGGACGATTGTAGCGGTACATGTGGTCGCAGCTCCTGACGACGAGCAAGGATGAGGCGGGAGGACATCACGTGGTTCGGGCGTGGCGAGGCGGACTCGGCAAGAAGTCTGCGCGTCCGCCCGAGGGGATCAAGTATGCGTTTCTTAGCGCAATCACTAGAAACAGTTTTAGAACCCATCCCTAATGGCGGCGCCAGAAACGCGGTCGTCGATATCACTAAGTGGAACCACCGGTGTCGGTGATAACGCACTTTCAATCAACGGTGATAGATCTTGCCATAGTTGATATTTCATCCGCAAAAGTTTATGGATCTATCATTGTAGCATTTCACCCTAAGTATTCGGGGTATCGTTATTTATATTTTCCCAAAGGAAGGCTTGTATATAAGAAGCTAGCATGGCATTTGGATGATGGAATGTGTGCACGCTAAGTCCAACTTGTTCATAACAGGGGTAAGCAATACGGTTTATAGATAGTGTGACACACACATTGGAATCCACCTTGAAAGGATAAAGAAAAAATGATAAAGAATAAATGAATAACCTATGCAGTGTTCTAATGTATTCTAGTCATGGTCATACAAATGAGTAGTTAGGATCATATGCTAACACAATATAAGCATGGTTATGTCTAGGATAACAGGGAGACTCGGTACCATCCGGCCCAATGGGAAGCATTTACGAACTCCTACATTACATGCGAACATGGAGGGATTACAAGGGGCGGACCGGGGTGTCACGACCCCGCCGCCTACCCTCACGACCATGACATGCTCTCATATTCGAAGGTGTCGTAATACCCGGCACCATGCCCGCGTATTAGATAGAGCACTACTCTTGCCCCCACGGGATCCCCACCCCTACGGATGGGCCGGACTAAGACAAGAGCAAACCCGAAAGAACGGCGAACCGTTATCCCATCTAGAATCATGTTATGCATACGATGATCGATGAAGAACGAGTATGAACATGTCAAGATTATGATATGCAAACTATATGCTAGTTCATATATCAACACTATAACATGAACAAGACTATACTCTAATTCATAAGTTAGACCATGAACATAGAAATAGAACTTGCAAGTAGGAGAAAGATCCATCGAAGATGTATATTACCAAAGCTCTCTTTCTTCTAGATTACAAGCTCTTCCTTGTAGCTCTTCTACTCCAACTCTAACCAAAGAAGAAGAAAAAGAAGAAGATGGTGGTGGAGAGTGAGGTGGTGTTTGCAGTAGGTGAACTCCAAATGGTGTGTGTGGAAGAAGGAGGAGAGGGGGAGCTACTTATACACAAAGGAGAGGGACAAAAGTACCTAACTACCCCTAAAACCGACCTCAAGGACACGTCTAGGTATGTTGAACCGGCCATCCCACCACCGCACCGCCCTCCGGGGATTAATGGAACCGACCACCGCCCGGCCGGGCCTGAACCGCCCCCGAGGAGGGTGCGGGCGCACCTTGGGGTGCGGCCGCACCCCCTTGGCTCTCGGCCGCCCCGGGCCTTGGCGGCCCGCCGTCTTGTCTTGAAAAGTTGTGGTGCGGTGTTTGGTTGGCCCAATTCTGTGGTTTTGGTCCAAAATCAACCCCGGGCTTGTGTTCTTCCTCGAAATGCGCTTTCGGGGGTTGCGCCTTTTGGTCGTATTTCCACCATTTTTTATTATAAATACTACAAAATATATTTTGGACACTACAAGTGGAAATATGTTAGTAATAAATGTACATGAGTATAAAAAGGTATAGTTTTACTCCCTTTATGGTAGTATGTTGACGGTAAAAACATGTCGTTAGTGACCGTCAACAAGGACGGATCGGGTGGCCTCCACTTACTCGCGTTGAGGAGGGGGGGTGGTACACCACGCCATACGCCGTCCGCAGAAGCGGCGTGGTCGGCGGCGCAACCAAACCATCGTCGGGATGGCGCGCTCGATCTTTGGCGAAAAGGGGATGCCGGCGGAGTTACGGGGTGAGGTGGTGAGCACGGCGGTGTTCATCTTGAACCGCCACCGACCAAGGCCTTGAAGGGGATGATGCCATACGAGGGCGTGCACGCGCGCAAGCCCAATGTCTCGCACCTGCGCACACATTCGCCCGCGGGCACGTGAAGACCGTCAAGCCCGGCCTTGGGAAGCTTGAAGACCGGGCTCCAAGATGGTGTTCCTAGGCTACGAGGAGGGGGATGAGCCTACCGCCGCTCGACCAGCCCGGGGAAGGTGGTGGTGTCCCGGGGACGTTGTCTTGACGAGGCGCCGCCCGGATGTGGACACCGCCACGACGGGGGAAGTAGAGGTTTCTAGCGGTTTCACAAGGGACTTTAGTCGAAAGGTTGAGATCGAGCGCGGAACGGCGCAGGGAGGTGCAGCCGGGAGCTAGTGGCGGAGGTGGTGGAGCGCCAAAAAAAAGCGGGCGAGCCCAAAGATCACCAAGCTCCCCGTTTTGCAAAAGGGGGGGACCCCGACGGCGGCGGCAGCGGTGGAGTTTGCCACTCCGCCGAGTGATGTCTCCGGTTCGTGGATGCTTTCCACGACGGCGAGGAGGTGCGCTCCGTCCGGATGGACAACATCATCGTGGGAAGCGGGGGGCGGCTGGCGGCTTCGGCGTCGACCTGCAGCTCATGCTCATGAGCGCAGAGGGAGCCAAACCACGTTCGCCCGTTGCGGAGCGCGACGCAGGGCGTGGGCGGAAGGCGAGAGGAGGAGATGCGGTCGATCGAGGCCAACAAGACCTGGGAGTTGGTCGATCCGCGGCCGGATGCCGGCCGATTGACCGGCGGGTCTTCAAGGTGAAGAGGGACAGCGCCGGGCGAGGTGGTGAAGCACAAGGCGTGGTTGGTGGCCGAGGCTTCGTCCCCGCGAGGGCATCGACTTCGAGAGGTCTTCGCCCCGGTAGGCGCGCATGGAGTCGGTCCGACTCTTGCTCGCCAAGCGGGCGGCAGAGATCGGCCGGCAGCATCATCTTGACGTCAAGTCGGCGTTCCTCAACGGCGATTTGGCTGGCGGAGGTCTACGTGCGGCGGCGCCGGTTTGTGGTGACGAGAGCGGAGCACAAGGTGCTCCGGTCCGCAAACCCCCTGCACGCTGCGCTTAGCTGCCACGGCGTGGAACGCCGCTCGACACCACCATGGCGGAGCTTGGGTTCACGCTGTGTGCAATGAAGCACGCCTTGTACACCCGACGACGGGGAAGGAGCGACTCATCGTCGGGGTGTACGTCGACGACTTGATCGTCACCGGTGCGGGCCGGGACATCGACGCCTTCAAGGAAAGAAATGGCGGCCCAGCGGTTCCGTATGAGCGACCTGGTGTGCGCATCCATATTACCTTGGCATCGAGGTGAAGCAGGGGAAGAGGGCGGTCACGCCGGGCGGCGTGCCTACGCTACTCAAGCCGCCGGAGCGGGCCGAGATGACAGGCCGCAAACCGATGGCGACATGTGGAGGAGCCGGATCAAGCTGTCGAAGAACAGCACGCCACCGAAGGTGGACGCAACGCCACGGGAGCATCGTCGGCGGGCCGCGGTGGCTGACTCACACCCGCCGACATCTCGGACTCGGGCGGTCGGGTGCGTGGAGCCGGCCTCAAGATCCAAGGGGAGGACCATTGGACGGCGGTCAAGCGGCCGCTTCGATGCGTTCAGGGCACCGACATGGGTGTTGTCTTTCCCAAGGGCGGCGGGCTTCACCGACGGCATTCAGCCGATGCGCCGCTAAGGCCAGGAGGGTGAGCAAGAGCTCACGGCGTTCAGTGATGCGTACCATGCCCGGGCCGGAGATGTGGACGGGCGGCGAGCACGCCCAAAGGTGCTAGTCTTCACGGGGTCCGCGCCGGTGGGTCCACAATCACCGAAGCGTAAGATGGTGGTGCTATCGACATACGAGGCCCCAGTACGGGCGCGGCTACCGCGCGCGCCAGGTTGCGTGGTCGCGCCCGTTTGCTGGGTGAGCTCACCGGAGTTGAGTCTCGCCCGCCGGCCAAGGTGGACAACCCGGCCGACCATTGCAGCGGCAAAGAACCCGGTCCTCCATGACGAAAGCAAGCACATAGATATGAAGTTTCACTTTCTGCGTGACTGCGTCGATGGGGGGGCACGTTGTCATTGAGTTCGTCGACACCGAGCGGCAACTCGCTGACATTCTCACCAAGTCGCTCGGGCGCCTTCGGTTCATAGAGCTGCGAGGCAAGATCGGCATGGTGGAGGTTTTAGGTCAGCAGCAGGATTAGGGGAAGAAATGTTAGCTATAATCTCCTGCCGACCCATCTATAATGTTGTGTGAACCGGGCTAGGAGTAGTTGGCTCTAGTCACTTTGTAGAAAGTAGGACTTTTGGTCTCTGCGGGACTGCATGGCTATCCATTCTCTAGTCTTTACGGGCGGTATGGTAGAAGACCATAGCTATTGACCGACTTCACCTTTGAAAGTGTGGAACACGGAAAGTAAAACTAGTACTTGTAGGAGTAGTTGGTAGATAGCATTTGGAGTGCCAACCTGTGTATATATTCAATGCAACGCAATGGAGTAGACAGTCTCTTTGCCACCGTCATTCAGAGTCCCAGGTTCTGCCAACGCAGAACTGTGTGTTGCCTGTGTGTGTGCGTGAGGGCAGAGAGCTCAACTCTTATTCTGCCTTGGTTCAGGGGAGAGGGAGAGGGCAGTGGTGAGCAAGGCTACTCACCTTGCCTCCATTTCTCTAGCCAACTTCGGGATCGCCAGTCGGTTCGGCCACAAATTGAACCAACCCGTCTTTGTGTGTGCGTGTGTGAGAAAGATGAGGGAAGAGCTCCTGCTCTTCTTCCTTGGAGCAAGGGAGAAGGGAGAGAGCAGCGGTGAGCAGGTTGCTCACCTGTTTCCTGGTTGTAAGGAATAACAATTTTAACAACAACAAGATATGATGGTTATCTACAAATCGTCTAATACTCACTTCCATAGAAAACGTAATTAAGGACGTGATATGACACCAAGAATAATTAAGTCTCGCCATATCATGTCCTTAATTAGGTTTTCTACGATGTGAGTATTAAATGATTTGTAGATAACTATCATATCTTGTTGCTGCTAAAATTTCATTCATTGGCCTTATGGTTTACAAATGGCGCTTGTTTTGGTGGTGAGTTTCTCTACATGTGTGTGTTAAACGGGCAAATATGGAGAAAGATCGATGTCCATCAGCCAAAAAGCACCACTTTGGGTGTCCTAGCGGACAAATTTCCCAACGTGTTCGTAGTAGCAGGCAATAGGATAGCGGCGGCGGCTCCGGGCGGGTGGCGCTGGTCGCGCGCGCTCGGGGCGGCGGCGAAGCGGGGAGCGCAGCGAAGCATGAAGGCAAGCGACGACACCAGCGGCCCGAACGCGGCGGCCGGGCGCGTTCTGGGACGGGCGGCGCCCACGCCGCCCGGAGCCTCAAGCGCCGCGGTCAGGGGTGAGCGCGGCGAGTAACGGCCTTGCGCTGAGCACCGCGGACCGCGAAGGGCGGGCGGCCGCCCTCGACCCGCGAGCAAAGGGCTGGGCGGGTGCGGGTCCTCGGCGGCGCTGGCGGCGTTTTTCGCCATCCGTGCGTTAGCTCCATCGCTCGTTGATTTTTTCGGTTAAACCGAAAACCCGAAATTAAAGACCGAAGCCGATTTCGTCGGTTTCTAGGAATTTGCCAAACCGATCAGCTTTGGTTTTTGGAAACCCGAACTATTTTTAACCGAACCGAATTTTCGGTTTTTACGAATGCCGAGGGGTGACTTGTCCCCACCGCCTAGCAAAATGATCGGTCCGCCCGTTTGTTGTTGCCCCTCGTCACCTCCGCCCAACCGCTCGAGGAGGTCACCACCGCCGCCACCGCAACTCATCCCCGCTGCTAGCGGCGACAGGATGTTGTTGCTGCCGCCGTTGCCCCCTTGTCTCGCTGTCCAGTTGCGCGAGGAGGCCACCGCGGCCCCTCCTCTCTGTTGCCCAGTAGCCTGAGGAGGACGCCACCGCCGTCGCCTCCTCGTCCTTCTCGCCACCACTCAGATCTGTGTCGTCCACTGCTCAAGGAGGAAGAGGTCCACACATGTCAATGTAATGTGAACCGAGGGCAAAATGTTCTTTTACGTGCCCGTGACGGCCTGACCGCCGGAAACTGATCAACAATGGCATATCTAGGATGAAACATTAACTGTCATGATATATATGGGGTTACAGAGTTTTCAGTGGCATATCTGGGATTATGGAGGTTTTCAATGGCATATAACAAAGGGCATATGCCTGCCTTATAAACTAGGAACGAGGTACAACCACACATTCCTCCATGAATGACCCCAAAGATGTACATCAATGTGGAGAGAAAAGTCCTACCAAAATGGTGCCTCAAGGAGGACACGACGCGGATAGTACAGAAATGCTTCTACAGGTGGTCAAAATAGCATCTTTATTTTTTTGAGAATTACACGATTACAACGCAGACGCCACAACACGCACGCACACTCACCCCTACGAACACACGCGACGCAAACCCTACCCCTACGATGAGCACCTCCGGAAGACTGGGCGGCCGGCGAGATCCGGAGATTCTCGAAGTCACCATAAAGCCCGTCGTCCGACGGGAACGCCGCTACCAACTTAATGCATAACGCCGGGTAAATCCTGAAAATCCCATGAAAAGGTGCGAGCACCACCAAAAGATGTGGAAACCTAGTGGGTAGCGTCACCTGGGCGGCCCTACCATTTACTACAAAGCCAATTCGCAAAATAGCATCTTTATTAACGCTTAGTGACCCGCCTATAATTTAGGTCTGTAACAATGAACCGTTTTTGCAGTCCACTGCCTCAGAAAAAGGGCCGTCACCCTCCTGTAAAGAAGGATTACAAAAAGTACAGGCAGATCCAAATCTGGATTCGGCATCCGCCCACCGTCCGTCCACCCGTCCACCGCGTTTGCTTGCCGTTAGTGCTTGTGTCTCGCCTTGCCGGAGACATCGTGCGCTGCCGCGTCCCGATGCCGCCTACGCCACGCCACCACATCTCGGCACCGCGCGCAGTGGCCGCTCGACGCCGCCACTCTGTGGCCGCGCGCAGTGGACACCCGACGCCGCCGCGCGCCGTGGCCACACGCAGTGGCCGCCGTGCGCTGCCCGCCCACGCCCGCCCCTGACACCGCCGGCCGCCGTGGCTGTCCACGCCCCTGACGCCGCCACGTCGCCGTTGAGAGAGAGAGAGAGAGAGAGAGAGTAGATCTGAGGAGAGGAGAAGATATGACAGAGGAGTTGGAGAGAAGAGAACATGAGAGGGGGTAAGAGGTAAGGAGAAGGACAGAAAGTGATTGGAGTGCGCGACCTTCATTTCTAATTTTTAGGCGGCTGCGCGTCATCCGTGCAGACGCATGTGACGGCATTTAAAGTCTAGATTATTTCCATAGGCGGTTGTGGTGAGCGAACGCCTCTAAAAATGGATTTTTAGAGTACGCCACCTCTCAAAATAGATTTTCAGTGGCGGAACTACCACAACCGTCTCTAAAAATGCAATTTCGGAGGCGGATTAGACTGTGGAGCCTGCCTGAAGTACTATACAGGCGGGTGCATCTACTGACCGCCTGTATACTAAAACCGAACCGCCTGTAAAAAGCGTTTCCTACTAGTGAATGCCACCGCCGCCTGTCTGAACTGAAGCGAGACTTCCACCATGGACTATAGGGTAGGAGCAATTATTAATCACCAGCCGGATAGTTAGTGTTGTGAGGACGTTGCCAACGTGATTGTCTTCGACAGCCCACTGTGAAACTGTATCCACAGCCACCACCCTCGTCACCCCTAAAATTATGCTATCTTCATTCTTAAACATGTGATACTGCTAAATTTTGATACAATATTTGACCATTCATCTTGTTAAAAAAATTTAGTACAAACAAACATAAATATAAGCCATACTTAAAAGTACCTTTAATGATAAGTCATAACAAAATAATGATACGTATATAGCTTTTTTAGTAAGACAAATAATTAAATGCCATGTTTCAAAAGTCAACGGTATAATGGAAGTAGTACGTATACTTGGCCACTGCTTAGTCATCAACCCATTGAATGCCAGGTGGAGGACAGAGGCAGTTGTATCTTAATATTACTACTAGTCCATCAACCCGTGCTTCTGCACGGGCTATAATTTCATGAGAAAGTATTATAAATCATACATAAATTTAGTTCCCAAAAACTAATTTCTTTATCTTTGCTCTATTTCTCTTTATTCATTTTCTAAGGTGCTACCCAAGTAATTTCTATTCGGTTGTGACAAACTTACTAACTACTCTATATTTTTCTATCCATATTCATAGTTTTTCTCTTTTAGATTGTTTGCATGTACCTTTATGTGTTTATTTTAATAATAATAGGTGGGTAATTTAGATGTAAATTTAAAAGGTTAGTTTAGATTATCTATCACAATAGCAAATGTGGTAATTTAGATGTAAATTTAAGGTGTTATTACTTAGAATTATATATCATAATGGTAGAGTTGAGTAATTATGATACAAATTTAGGAGGTTATTTTAGATTTTCTATCACAATGACAAAGGTGATATAAATTTAGGGGGTTACGTTAGATTTTTCTACCAAATGATAAAGGTGGGTAGTTAAGATACAAATTTAGAGGGGTATCTACAATTATATTTTATAATGGCATAAGTGGGTAATTTATATGCAATTTTAGGGATTACTTTACATTGTTATTGTTAATCATAATGGCATATGTGGGTAATTTTTAGAAAATAGAATAGATCTAATGGCTATGATGGTTAGAGTCTATCCAATTGGCAATTTGGATGTTTCTAATTTTTGTGATAACTTCTAGGATTTATTTTTTTCTTAGCACTTCTGGTAAGGATTAACGTGGAGCCTTCTTTGGGGCCTCCAGGTTAGTAATATTAAGATTAAGATGCTTTTAGACAGAAATATAAGATATCGTTTACCAGCTTTACTAAGATTTTGCTACTGCTTGCCATGTGTTCAATATATTTCCGGTACTTTCTAGTGATTGATGATATATGGGATTCCTCAGCATGGGATATTATTCAATGTGCTTTCGATAAATGATTGTGGTGGTAGTGTGCTTTGACTACTACCAGGATTCTCTCTTGTTATGGATGACTGTTGCAAACATTGCAGAGGATATGTGTATAAGATGAAACCACTAAGTGATCAGGACTCAAGAAAACTATTTGTTAATAGAATATTTGGACCTCAAGAAGCTTGCCTAGATGTTCCAGAAGAGATTTTAGCTGATATTTTGAAAAAATGTGGTGGCTTGCCACTTGCTATTATCAGTACAGCAAGCCTTCTTGCCCATAACCCAAGGTCAAGGTGGGATTCTCTAAGGAATTCTTTGGTGTCCATGTTTGAAGGAGATCAAGATGAACTTAAACAAATGGAGCGAATATTGGATCTAAGCTACATGCATCTCCCTCACCATCTTAAGACATGCCTGCTTGATATTGGTAAGTATAGAGAGGACTACGAGATACAAAAGGATTCTTTGTTGAGAGAATGGGTAGCTCAAGGTTTTGTGAGTATGACTCGTACGCTTGATGCAGTGGATGTTGCAGAAGACTACTTCTACGCGCTCATCAACATGAGCATGATCCAACCTTGGACGATAGAGGACGATGAGGTGGAGACCTGTAGAGTACATGATATAATGCTTGATCTTATCAGATCCAAGGCCGCAGAAGAGAATTTCAATCTTGTAATAGATGGCCCAGAAGTTGTGGCAGGGGAACATAAAAGGGTGCGTCGAGTCTCTATTCGCTATGATGGTGAAGAAGATGGCGCAATACTGGCAGCAATCAATGGGTCACTATCGCATGTTCGATCAGTCTTACTTTTCAGGGGGTCTCTTGTGCCTTCTTTTCTGGTGTTGAAGTATGTCCGAGTTCTTCACCTCGAAGATGATGCATGTGAGAGGCTAGATCTCACTGGTATTCATGGGATGTTTCTGCTAAGGTTTTTAAAGGTTGTATGCAGTACAAGTGGAGAATATGTGAAGCTACCTGATCAAATTGGGGAGCTACAGCAACTGGAGACAATAGAAGTTCAGATCTCAGATTATTTCCTAGGCAAACCGACATCTCTTCCACCGGATATTGTTAGGTTGTCCCGATTATTGCATCTCAGTTATACAGGATCAGGTTTGGTGTTGCCTGACGGGATAGGCAAGCTGAGATCTCTGCGCACCCTACAAGGCGTTGATCTTTTGGAAAGCTCGGCAGAGAATATTAAGGGCATCGGCGAGCTGACCTACTTGCGAGGACTCAAGATATGCTCGAGTTTCCATATGTATGATGAGAAGGTGCATAAATTGGAGTGGATGATGCGCATGGATGCATTGCGCTCTAGTGTTGGAAGGCTCTCCGGCAGCCTCAGGAGCTTTATTATGGGAGATGACTGCCACATCGTAGTACCGGTCCATGACTGGACACCGGCGGCTCCACCTCGTCGTCTTCGGAAGCTCGATCTATTTAGCTGCCATTTCCTAAGAATCCCCGAGTGGATTGCTCACCTCCACGACCTCTGCAGTTTACAACTTTACGTCAGTGAGGTGGCTGATGGTCTCAGCATTGTTGCAGGGTTGCCTTCCCTCGCCTACTTCAGCTTGCAGACTCTTGCAGTCATCTCCGGCAGCGGCAGGTCATTCCGAGCGCTCAAGCACCTGCGTTTGATTTGTCCTTATCTGTCGCTGGACTTCCAAGAAGGAGCTCTTCCCAGCCTGGAGAGGCTCGACAAAAGCTTCAGGTACTACGTGTCACCCCAACTTCTACCGGTTGGCATCGAGCACTTGCCAGCTGCCACCCTTCGGCAAGTCCGTTTAGTGGTGGACGACAGGCATATGGAGGTACCGGCCTCCGAGTTGGATCAACACAGAGCAGCGGTGGAGTCGCTGCTGAAGAGAGCGTTTGAGCCGCACCATCCTGCTGCCGACATCACTGTTTCCTTCGATGACTATAGAAGATTATGATAGATCACGCATCTCTATGTTGCTCTCTGCTTTAACTCTTTCTTCTTTTTTCCCCATTAATTAGCATCTATTGTATGCCTAAAGATCATCTACTATTCCTTTACCATCGCTGGGGCACTAGCGCTCTTAATTAATAGAATGCTTTGAACAAAACCACTTTTAATCAATACTGTTATTATTGATATCTACACACATAAATAATAAAACAATTACCGCAAGCACAAGCATCATTGCAACTTTTGTATTGCTTTATAATTTATGGGCATAGAGATTTTGGTGAAGAAAATTCCCTCCAATAGCCCCTTTAATTAGATCTCCAAATATAGACATCCGTATTCCGATTTTTCATATTTAGCTAAAGATGGAGAACGGTTATGGCTCTTGGCTCGATATAAAACTAGCTGGTGACCCCGCGCCAGACGATAGGAAATATATGCAGTCTGCAGCAAGGTTTAGATGGTTGAATCATTGGCCCAGGAGTGGGAGGCAGTGGCTGTGGCAGCGGACAAACACTACCTTTGGTAAACCTGTAGATGCAAGGCAATGAAAACCTTTTCCAAGATATTTACATATAGCTGTACAGGATAGGAACAAAAGTATCAATGGTAGTTTTTGTTTGTAGAAATGGTACAGTAAATTGAGGGAAAAAAAAAAACTGAGATTAAAAAAGAAGGGAAAAAGTTGTTCAGGTCTTCAGATATCTTCTCCATTCTTCATGGACCTGGTGTCCATCAGTTTAGTTTACGGTAATCAGGACTGCAAGAAAAGTGAATATTCATTGATTTGGCATTAGCTAAGCTCCAATATAGTTTATGAAGGGTACCTATTTCCAAGGTGAAAACATTGCATGGTTCATACAAATATGAAGAGGCTAATGTTCAGGGGAAATTTATTTGCTTTAGCCTTCAAAAAATATGAGCATTACAAACTTAGTTATCTATAAGTACAGTTTTGCAACTATTTATTTGCGCGCAGCTTTTATATAAAGTGTAAACGGCAAGTTATACACATGTGTAGGTTCAGAAATAAGAGGAATAAGCAAATAAAAATACACTGATATTGAAGAAGGTCCATGTAGATTACCTTGGTAGGAAGTCCGACCACCTTTGTGCTGCTCTGAAATCTATTGAGGCAGCCACTGGCTGGCTGTCTTCAAGAAACGGCATAGTAAGACATGAATACTTGGCTCGGACCTAATAAAAAGGCCTTGGCTCGAAAAAGCGTAAGCTTCTCCAAATGTTCTTTTGATCAGCTTTGTACTTCAGAAATTATCCATTCCAAGAATATGGAGCACGATCAACCACTAAACAGTCCCCTCGTATGTCCTTGGCAACCTGTATGTTATCATCCAAATAGACACCTGAAAGTTGATACACACAATTCATAAGAACATTGAAACAGAACTTTTTTTTTTTAGAAGACCACGCCGTTGCGCGTATTACATTGAAACAGAACTGACAAACTGGACAGTGTTTAACACAGGACTAACAATTATCAAGCTATTAACATTTTTCTTTTCTTTTCTTTTCTTTTCTTTTCTTTTCTTTTGTTTGAGCTTGAAGAGCGCCAAGCTAACATTATAGAGTGCTTAGCAGATTATATTTCCTGTTAATTGAAGGCAACTGTATCGATGAACTCTACAAAAATTGGCATATTCAATTAACTCTTTATTGTCTGGTAGGGAACAGAGACAACACGGCCGATACAATTGTACAAATACCTTAAAATTTGGGAATGGGAATGTTGAATAAAATTTGAGAATGGGAATGTGTGATTACCAATAATAGCAAAGAAAATATGGCTGAAATTGGAAGAACGGCAATGGCACCAATGACAATCGTTCTTGCCGGGAACATGGTGGTGGTGGAGAGACTCACCGTGACCTACCAGGAGGTGGAGGGGAGGTAGACAACCCAGATCAGGGTTGTGAAGGTACTTGGTGTCCTCGAGCGGCCGTGGCGGCGGATGGACGTCCGGGCGACCGCGAGAGATCGTCGGTCGGCGGGGTGGAGCTGTGGAGGTCCCGCGGCGGCGGCGGTGGTGGTGCGTATTGTGCGGAGAGGGTGTGGGGACGGCGGAATCCGAGGAGCTACAGGTCGGGCTACCGGTTGTGGGGGTGGATTCGGAAGCGGAGGTGGCGGCGTCGGTGATTGATGCGGTGGCGGCGGGGACAGACTGCGGAAGCGCGGATGTGTGGGTCGGCGTTTCTGGAGTTCGCGTGCGGATGTAGTCGGGTGGAGGCAGATGGGAGGGTACGTTCGAGAAGGTGTCAGCTGGACGATAGGAATTGCAGCTGGGAGAATCCAACGGCTGTTGTGCGATTTGTGGGGACTCTGCCGCTTCTGGCTTCGTCTATCCCTTTCGCGACTGTTCGGCTGAACACTAGTGTGAGGTGATTTTATTTTCCTGTCAAAAAAAAGAGGTGATTTTATTTCTGTCCCAAATCCAATCTCTTGTAGACCGTGACTAGTGATTTCTTGCTTGCGCCCCATCTTGGCGAAAGTGATGGCCACGGATTAAACTGAAATAATGTTGACGAAGAATGAATATTACTCGACAGGCACGATGAAGATCGCTGATTTGTCTTGCTGAAACAATCGGCAAAGGCTGTACAAAAGCATTGTTAACTTCTAATACATACGATCCAAATTCATGGACTCGTAGATAGCCGAGAGCATTACAAAAATATATATTACACAGGCCTGCTACAATGTTTTGTAGAAAGTGTTGCACTTAGATAGAACAGCTTCTTCAAAGGCACACATTCAAAGGTCAAACTCATGTGAACAAACATGTCACTTTGACGACAAATTCAAGGAAACTAAAGTTGTCCAAGATATCCTAATGTCTATCTTTGTATTGACATAATTTAAAGCGGCACTTGGTTCAACAAAGCACCATCCGATGAAGCTTCGATTGACATGGTGCACTTGTACTCCTTGTTTGTCATGTAGTAGTCACGGTAGAAAGCATTGCAAGTGTTGATCTGCAATGATCGGTTTATATAAAGTAAGAACTAAAACTAGGTAAGTTGTAGATAACAAAATTAGGCATTTAAGAGTAGACACCGCCCGAGAGGTCAATAGGGATTTGGAAAATCCAGGTCAACAATACATTCTCATGGGGCTAACCTACTTGCGCTTTTGAGTAAAAGGGTGTGAGGTTCATAAAAAAATACGAGAGCCTAAATCTGCAGAAACGATAGGTTACTGATTTGTAGTAAAACTGCTTGGTTGAGTAAGGAACTGCAGAACAGAAATTAAATACATAAAGTGGTGCAAGCCACATCTGTCTTACTGCAACTACATTTTCCAAGAGACACAAAAAAATTGTTGGCAGCACACAAATTAACAACTACAGAGAGTGGGCTAAAAAAATTAAATTGCTAGCAGCACGAAAACTAACAATTACAAAAGTTGCTAGTTGTTTCCAGAAAAAAAGAAATTTTCTTGTAGGTTTGAAGCTACACACTCAGATACAGGGAAATATAAACCTAGGTTCGAGCCACATCATAAATAGGTGACTGAACTACACATTTAGATACAGGGAAATATATGTCTAATTTTGGCTTTGCAATATGATGTGATATGGTCCAATGTTTGTATCAAAACAATAATAAATACTCGCCCACTTGCACATTCAGACTTTGCATGCGAGGGCACCCTGCACACTTGCACACCTGCTGCAATATGTGGTTGGTGCTAGCACGCCACTCGCCCACATTGGCCAGTCCTCTGTGCCGTGTTGCCAAAGTGCCATGCTGCATATAAATATGTGGGTTTGTTTTTAGAATACAACCATCATATATGCATGAGTTTTGTGGGAGATCTGAAATGTCAAAGTCTAGTCATTCTTGTGTAGCAGCGAGATAGGTAAATAATGGTTGCCTAACAAAAAAAAAATCTAAGATAATTAGGTCACTTAAGCAGCTTCATGAATAGGCAGAAAGTAATCCAGGGATCATTAAGTCATTTAGAAAAGTTGATGCCCACAAATGTACCGAAGACAGATCATCATTCAAGTATTTCAATTCTGTAGCAACGTATGATCAATGACGTTGGGGTCTCCTATAACACTCAAAAATTAGTTTCCTACATGGTCAACAAAGATACACCAATGCTTCTCCAAATGGCATATTAAAACAATGTATGTACCCTACTGGTTAAAAAAAAAACTGCATTTCTAAGACTTTTTTCCAGAAAGTTAGGAGAGTTGTGTGTGGTTATATTAATAAGAGGACATTTCTAAAAATATATGGGAAAAGAGTAGTGAACTTCTTTTCTCATTAAGCAGAAGCAAGGTCCATCAATGTTGCGCAAAATCCATGTACGAAGCTAATTTACCAAGATAAAGTAAGTAGACCACAAGAGATCAATCTGAAGGCCACTAACAGAATAGCAATGTGATCATCTCTGAAAGGATAGAGTGCTGCAACATGAACGCTAAGTGAATAGATGCATAATGGACTAATTCAGGGGAACTGTGTATGATCTAATCAAGGTAACAAGAAGTTTCGACAATAGCTGAAACACACCCATTGGTACTACTCTAAACTTTGTTTTTATTTTCCATAAGGCATAATGCTAGCTAGTTATGTTGGCGTGTGCTGGGCAGAAAGCAAGCAATGTAACCTATGCAACAAAAAACTCAGTTTCAGTCCCGCGTCATGACAGAATGGCAAAACTATCCGCTATGAGGAACCCTGCCAAAGAAGTAAGTTGCTTGCAGCCTATTAACAGTTTTATATTATGCTATATCGAACCTGAAGACAAAGGAATGATCAGGGCTCTTGATCTGGGCTCCTGAATCCTTGTACATTTACCTCCAATAAATGGGGAGACGACTATAGCTTCTATACATTCCTACATAAGCAAATAAAGTGGTTTTCATGAATATACAAAGGTATGATCTCAAGGCACACAAATGAAGGACATCAGGAAAATTTCTATAAACTTATATGCCAAGCATTTCTTGATTATCCTGAATACCGAACTATAGAGGTAAACCATAGTAGAACTGGAAAGACAGGATCAATGAAGTTAAAACCAAGCAGTAGGAAAAGCAGTCACAAAAAAGGATTCAGGATTAATAGCATGCTCCAGCATAAGCAACAACATTAGAAGCCATCATGGATTGTAGGTAGGTAATGCTTAGTTTCTTACATCACATCAACTCACAATTAAAAATATTAGTAAACAAAACATTGCCAATGTCCGATAGTAATGAATGGTGAAAAGACCACACCATCAAAGCACATGAAACTGTAATGCATAAAAATGGGCGAGCCTGCTGACCTTTTTTTAGCACAAACTAAAAAGAGAGAAATGTACCAATCTGTTAGTGCTCCCAAAATCGCAGATCTTAACATCATATGTATTGAGAATTGGCCAGGAAAGCCAACCAAGCTACAACAAAAAATCTGTTCAGCTGTTAAGTAAAACAGAATAAAAAAAATAATTAGCAGATCTTGCATGAGAAAACCTGCAGATGTTGCACAACGTCCATGTTCACAGGTGGTACAGGCAAGACGACATAAAAACGCTTCGGCCCTTTTTCCTTTCACACTGCGATCCATATAGGAGATGGGCCGAGTATCTTTTTCCTGAAAGATTACATAAATTATATAGTTCAGTAAATGATATGCACTCAGACTACAACTGTTAGGTATCAGTGTGAAACAAGATGGACTAAAAGACCACTAAAGTTCTATTTTATGAATTGTCTGCATAAGAAAAAGATAGATCGGAGACCACAACAAACCCATGGACACAATAACTGAACTATTATAATTTCCTGTAAAGAGAGATTGCTATCACTAATACATGCACCGAGAACTCGAAAGCTAATCTGTTCAGTTCATTGAGAAGAAGTAAAATATTATTTAGTTCTGAACCTATCAAATCGCTGCAGACTCAATCTTTTTTTTTTTACCTTTTCTTTGCTATCTAATTGAGAATCTAATATCTGAACAATGATAAGCGGTACAATAGTTGGAAACCTGTAGATAAAACACCTTTACCTCATTGGTGGTGAGAGTTTTATGTAGATCAAATAACCCCAATTGGAAATATTCTAGGAGCTTCATTGATAATGGAGCTACTGCAACACAGTAAAGGCATTTCTCCACCAGCAGATTCACTTGCACAATTGTTTGCATAATCTATGGAAATGTTAGACATCAATACACTAATGGTTTAGCTATCACTGAACCCATTCTGATCACCGCTACTATTAACCTGTGTAGCTAGACTGGGCAAAGAAAATTGAACCTAGTAAATAATCAGCATACATTATTTAGTAGCTAGGCATCTGTATTTTCGATCAACAAATAACAGAGCATTATCCAACTGTATCTTTTGCAAAATCGAGAATATCAGCCAATTGTTCCATGACTGTTACAAATTTGCAAATTATGATAGAGCAAATCAACACATTCTAAGTTATCAACAAATGGTAAGCCTTTTGACACCAGATAACACCATCAATCATAACAAGGGAGCTCTCCCGTACATTGAGTTACAACCATGTAGACATCAACGCCACATGATTAGTTTGCATTCCCAGAACTCCATTATGCTTTAATTTGTTTTTTTATACCATTATGCTTTAATTTGTTCCCAGAACCATGAAGAGAAAAAAAAAAGAGTTGAAACTACAACTTGTTTATGGCCTCTGGTCATAAAAATCTCTATGGATCAATGGTTACATGGAAATTTTGCATGTGGATTCCTTCATTCAAGAATAATTATTTGTATATGAATAGGTCATCAGGTATTGTTTAGAACTCGCAAAATATATTTGAGATGAGATCCATTTAAGCACAGGGGGCACCTGGTACCTGATATTTTTTAACACATAGCAATTGGTTTCAGCTGACCTTGTTTTTAAAGCATAACAAATGGTTTCAGCTTAACACCATACCAGTAGTTATTTTGGCAAGCTCAAGATTAGAGAACACTACTCAGTTCTGGACTTACCATAGACATTTGTTGCTCTTCGTAGCTAATAATGGAGGCCGGTACTGGTGACCCATCTACACCATCTGAATCCTTTAGACTTGATGTGGAGGACCCTTCATTGCTTGGGAGGCTGGAGTTCGGAGACTAATTTGTTGGTTTCACATGTCTCGACTGCTGTGCGCCACATTGTTTCCTGTCAATCCTGATGAGGTGTAACTAACTGAGTATGACCGTTGAGGTAGGAATGGTTCATCAGAGGGGACCCTGTAGTAACCAGGATGCCCTGGTGGCAGTGACACCGATCTAGGTAACTCAGTTTCATCAGAGAGTGCTTGCAGAACTGCTTCTAGGTGAATCGGCTTTTGTAGAATCCAGATTGGTATCCCTGAAATTGAGGATGAATTGACAACAACATTGTTTTACCAGGTTGCCAAAAAATGATGATGAGTCATTGCACAAGTCAGGATTGCTATACAGTTTTTGAGCAGCGGGGATGCAGGTCGAAGGGTAAATACCTAGTGCAAGCAAGAGACCCTTTGCAAATGGAGAAGATCTGGCAATACGGTTTGGCCTGTTGATGCACAACGGATCACCTTGACTAAACAATATATAAAGTAATATGCAAGCTAAAAATTAAACCCAATAAGATTAGAAAACTTGGAGGACTAAGAACCGTCACAAATCACATACTCAAAGGGCTAAGCACTATAAATTACAGTAACAGCACCCTAACTGCAGGTATGGGCCGTTAAATATTACCAACAATGAAATTCAGGTTTGAGACCACTAATTCAAATAGAGATGAGGAATGTTGTGGTATTTAAAGCTGAAGCATTGCACTGTTTTTACACAGGTAAGGTCATATAATTCATGGAAATAATACAAAGTCCCAAACAAAACCAAAGTCCGAATGTTGTACCTGGGAACTGAACCATGAAATTTTCAATGACCACAGCGCAATCCAAATAATGATAAAAAATGATGTGGTATTTGAAGCTGAAGTGTTGCGATGTTGTTTTTAACATTGGTAAGGTCATATTAATTCATGGCAATAATACAAAGACCCAAACAAGAACAGAAAATATCATACCCGGGTAATTGAACCATGAAATTTTTAAAGTGAGCACATTAAGCTAATCTGTACAAAAATAGTGAAATTATTCTTCTTTGCTGCCGCAGCATGGCGCGGTTAATGCAGTGTTATCGCCAATGCAATCCATCAATCCAATCTGCAAGGCAAGGAACCACATAGGCACGGAAATCATGTAGCTGATGAATTAGTGCATATTGAAATCTGAACATGGTTGCAATGGAGTGAAAAAAAGCAGTCTAGGGTTTTGGCCGTACCTAGGGTTTCGACAAGCGCAGGAGTGCACATGACCCGGCCGAAGGATGAGACATTGAGGAGGTCACAGAGGATGGAGGGGAGGAGGGGGTCGCTGCCCCCACCCACGCCATCAAGGTCCACCCGCCGATGCCGCCTCACCGCCTCACGCCGTCGCCCTGGAAGTGAAGGGTTGAGAGGGAGAGGGAGGGGGATCGGGAGGAGGAGGAGGAGGAGGAGGGTCGCCGTCGAGGGAGGGAAGGAGAGGCGGGGCGGGCGCCGGGGGAGCGGCGGTGCATCGGGAGAGACCGGAGGGAGAGGGAGAGTAGTTTTTTTACGGGGAAAAGAAGGCTCTGCTTTTTTTTTACGGATATGAGGGGAGCTGTATATATATTCGGTGTGCTACAAGAGGTGCAAGCCGATCCACGTCCAACCGAAGATCCAACGGTTGAAAATAATTTTGCTACTGTGGACGCCCCTACCGGCCGCCGAGATTCTCCACACACAATATTATTTTTAAATAAATTTCAGGGGTGAGTGTTCGCGCTGGTCCCAAGAATGGTAATAAAAGCAGTGCTTACATATATGGCTCGGTTGATGTGGAGGTGAGAGACAATAACAAATATTATTTTATATTATTAGACCCACATGCTCTTCTCTCACATATTCTTGGGCTACGTAAAAATAGTCTTAACTATTCGTGACGTAGTGAAATGACTCCCTCTCTCTTACTTTTTCACACGTTACATCTGGGATAAATAATAGCACCATAGACATCGACGGCCTCATCTGTGCGCTCGTGATTCACCGCAGTGCACCTCTATTGCTTCCTGCTGCAAGCAGTCCCTGTTTTGAGCGAAGGCTAGCAATTGTTGTTCCTTTTCCTAGTTCGTTGCTGTCGTCTTTCTGGCGACGAACGATTCTAGGTCCCCTAGGTTCCGTTGGGCAGCTGTAGCTTTTGAGGTGGCTGTAGCTTGTAAGCTTCTCTGATTTCCTTCTCCACTCGATCTGGTTTTGGCAAGATCCCCTTCTATTTCCTTCCTGCAGCGGCTCGGGACGACTAAGGGGCGAACTTTGGCTTCGCTGCCCGTCTTTGGCTGTGTTTGTGGGGGAGAGCGGAGCGGAGGAGTGCCTATGGAGATGGATGAGACTGCTGGATTGAGTTCAAGTGTGACAGATTTATTGGGGCGACTTAAGCTCACCGCTGCGGAGAGTGATGCAGTGGTTTTGGATGATGTTGCCTTGGAGGATCTGGCGACTTCTGAGCTCGCCATTGTTGGTAAAGTCCTATCACCTAGCGTTCTTAGCATTGAGACTATTACTTCAGCTTTAAAGCCGGCATGGGGAAATCCCAAAGGTTTGCGCTTGAAATCGGCTGGGGATAACATCTTCACTGCAGAGTTTAGCTCTAGGCAAGATTTGGATCGAGTTCTTGATGGATCCCCATGGAATGTTGGGAAGAAGGCTGTTCTGTTAAAGGATTTTGACCCGAATGTAAGACCATCTCAGGTGGTTTTTGACAAGATGGCCATCTGGATCAGTATTTACGATCTCTCTCTTGGCTTGATGAATAGAAAATGGAGTGAGCAATTAGCAAGGAAGGTGGGCTCGGTTGTAAAGGTGCAAGTGGATGATCAGGACAGGGCATGGGGACCATTCTTAAGGGCCAAAGTTGAAATTGACCCCTCTAAGCCCCTTTTACGGTACGTCACAATTTTTTCAGAGAAGAGAAAAAAGACTGATGTATTCAATGTAAAATATGAGAAGCTACCAAATTATTGCTACTCATGTGGATTGTTAGGGCATTCGTCAATCGAATGTCCTAACCCTTCTGAGAGAGATGAAAAGGCCAACTCCCATATGGTAAGGATTTAAGGGTGACAGAAGACATTAAGAAAAAGGGTTCTGATGAAAGACATTCACATTCAGGAGGCAAAAGCTTTAGCTCAGGGGGTTCTAGGGGCACTTGTGTTGGACAAACAGCAAGCTTCACAAGACATGGGAAATTTAGGAGGCTCATCTACAGACCAGGGTAAAACTAAAGTCCAGGAGCAGGGAACTACTTTTCCTTTACAACAACATCTGGAAAAGGGAAAAATGTTAGTGGCTATAAGGGTAACTGAAAAAAAGGGAGATGAGCTTTTTCCAATCAAGTTTGGAAGACAAGGATTAAAACGAAAGCAATCTAAAGTTCCTAATCTTGATGATGAGACTGTTGGCAATTTTCCGGTAGTGACTGAAATTCATGATACTATGGCTATTATAGTTGCAGACCCAACTTTCCAAACAGTAAATCCAAATTTGGAAGATGGTGATGATTTTATTTCGGGACTAGAGGACAGATTTGACAAAGAAGCTGAAGAGGTCGTTGTCACAAAACTTTTAATTTGTCGGCGGAGGCTGCCTCGCAGCAGCCGCCGAACCATGATTCTCTTAGGATGGAACTGTCGAGGTTTGGGGGCGGGACTCAGCAGTGGGTGAGCTTCGCTATCTACTGAAGCAATACCGCCCCTCCCTCCTGTTTTTATCGGAAACAAAAATGAGGGATAATACTGTGAAGGGCTTCATGTGGTCTTTGGGCTTCAATTCTTGTTTGCCTGTTAGTTGTCAAGGTAGAAGTGGAGGGCAAGCTCTTTTTTGGCACTCTGATATTTCTGTTTCCCTTCAGTCATTATGCAAATATTTCATTGATGTACATGTGAAGGAGGGGACAGGGATGACTTGGAGGGCAACTTTTGTTTATGGAGAGCCTAAAACAGAGCAGAGACACATCTTTTGGGACCTGTTGCGGTTTCTTAAAGCTCAGTGGGAGGGACCAAGCGTGTGCCTAGGGGACTTTGATGAAGCATTAACAAATGATGAACATATTGGTCCCTCTAATAGAGGCGAGAGGCAGATGTGTCTTTTTAGGGAATGTTTGGAGGATTGCCAACTTATGGACCTTGGCTTCTGTGGTCCGAAGTTCACTTGGAATAATAGGCAACAAGGGGAAAATAATATCAGAGTAAGGCTAGATAGAGGTGTTGCCAATGGGCTGTTTATTCAAAAATTTTGAGAACATCCAAGTGAAAAATATTGTTACATCATCTTCTGATCATTATGCAGTGTGCCTCTCTTTTTCAAATCAGGATCATATTAGGCAAAATGAGTTGAGACGCAATTTCTTTAGGTATGAGGAAGCATGGAGTCGGGCGGAGAATTACTTTGAAACTGTTGAAAATGCTTGGGCACAGACAAGTATATGCAGCCGAGAAGTCTACAAAATACATGGTCTAATCTAACAAAGTTGGCTGCCTCTTTACAAGCGTGGAGTAGGGATTCTTTTGGGGCTCCTCGCAAAGAGATCAAGTCACTTGAAAAACGCTTGTCGAGGCTGAGAAATATATGTGACACAAGGAGTTATTCTATTGAAGAAAAAGACATCGAAAAAAAAGGCTATGTGAGCTTTTTGAGAGAGAGGAAATCATGGCACGACAGCGTTCAAGAGTGGATTGGCTCAAAGCAGGGGATCGGAACACTTCCTTTTTCCATGCACGTGCCTCATTTAGGAGGAGAACAAATAAAATAAATTATTTGCTTAGGCAAGATGGCTCAAAATGTGAGGACCAGGATGAAATAAAAAATATGGCTAGAAGCTTTTATTCTGATCTATTCAAATCTGAACCTCACCTCGAAGCTGATCACATTATTCAATCCATTCCAGTAAAGATTGATCAGACCAGTAATGAAGCATTGTGCAAGCCATACTCTAATGAAGAAATTAAAGAGGCGTTATTTCAGATGGGACCAACAAAAGCACCGGGCCCAGATGGTTTCCCAACATTGTTTTATCAGAAGCACTGGACCTTGTTACAAGATGACATATGCCATGCTGTGAGAAGCTTTCTAGATGGAGATGATATCCCGGAGGGTTTTTCTGATACAATTATTGTTCTTATTCCAAAAATTGGTAAGCCTGAGCATTTAACGAATTTTAGACCGATCAGCCTCTGTAATGTTCTTTATAAAATTGCATCAAAAAGTTCTTGCTAATAGGCTTAAGGTGTTATTGTCCAACATTATAGCCCACCTAACAAAGTGCTTTTGTTCCTGGGAGGCTGATCACAGATAATGTGCTTATTGCTTATGAGTGTTTGCACACAATTAGAAAAACAGAAGTCAAAGACCCCCTTTTTGCACTAAAGATTGACATGATGAAAGCCTACGATCGGGTTGAATGGAGTTATTTAGAGAGGGTGCTTCAAAAGCTTGGCTTTGCACAAGCCTGGATCCATAGTGTCATGCGTTGTGTGACTTCTGTTCGGTATTCAGTGAAAGTTAATGGTGATCTTTCTGTGCCTTTCATCCCCACAAGAGGCCTAAGACAGGGTGATCCCATCAGCCCTTATCTATTTCTACTATGTGCAGAGGGCCTCTCTTGTTTGTTAAAAAAGGCAGAGAATGCTGGACAATTAAAAGGGGTGAGAAATGGAGCATCGGGGCCAGCTATTTCACATCTTTTATTTACAGATGATACCATTTTCTTTACTAGGGCTAAGAAAAATGTATTAATGCATTAAAAATCTGTGTTGCAGAACTACAGTCAAGGATCAGGACAAAAAAATAAATTTACAGAAGTCCTCTCTATTTTTGGTTATCACTGCCCAAGCAACATCAAACAGATGGTGATGGATTCTTTGGAGGTACACATGAAAATTTACAATCTCATTATCTTGGCATGCCCACTTATGTTGGTCGATCAAAAATGAGTACCTTTAATTTTATATCTGAAAATGTATGGAAAAGGGTTCATGGCTGGAGTGGTCGACCAATGTCTAGAGCTGGGAAGGAAGTTTTGCTTAAAAGCTGTGGCACAAGCAATACCAACCTATATTATGAGTTGTTTTTTATTGCCAGATGGTGTGTGTAACAAAATAAAAAATCGATTGTGTCTAACCATTGGTGGGGAGTGGAAGCAGGTAAAAAGAAGATGCATTGGCAGCCATGGGATTGGCTCACTACCCCAAAATTTATGGGGGGCATGGGTTTTAGAGATATGAAAATTTTCAACCAAGCCATGCTTGGGTGACAATGCTGGAGGCTGCTGACAGATCTAGAATCTTTGTGTGCAAAGGTCCTAAAAGGAAGATATCATCCTGATTGCTCTTTTATGGAGGCCCAGGTAACAAGATCATGCTCATACACTTGGCGCAGCTTGATGGTTGGAAAGAGATTACTAGAAAGAGGTTTGTTTTGACGAGTGGGGGATGGAAAGAAAATTAGGATTTGCAAAGATAGATGGATCAACGAGGCCCCTTGCCACCCAATTTTGCCACTGGTGCCCCTGCCTACAGAGCTGACAGTAGACTTCTTAATTGATGAGGAAAATAGAGAATGGAAGGAGGAACTGGTGCAAGCTTGTTTTGGGCCTGCTGATGCAGAACGTATCCTTAAAATGCCTTTAAGCTACAACCAAACTGAAGATGTTGCTTCATGGCCATTTACTAAATCAGGTATATACACTGTCAAGTCAGCATACGTTTTGGCAAAAAGGGATGCGATTTTCTGAAAGCTTCAATGAAGGGTATAGTAGAGAGGTCGGACCAATCAAAGTCAGCGTTAGAGTGGAAGAAACTATGGAATATTATAGCTCCACCTAAAATGAAAATAGTCTTATGGAGAGCAGCCCATGATTGTCTCCCGACAGGACGACAACTTAAAAATAGGAATATTCCAACTCAGCATCTTTGTTGTCATTGTGGCAGAGAAGAATCAGCCAATCATGTTTTCTTAGAATGTTACTATGCTGTTGAGATTTGGAAGGAATTGAAACTAAGATGTGGCTTCTCAAGAATGTACAAAACACCAGTACATGTTACACAATGGATATTTGAAAGAATGAACTCTTGTACAGATAGGGAGGCCACCATTCTTACAATATCCTTTTGGCATATTTGGGAGGCAAGAAATGCTATGCGCAATGGAGAAAAGGAAATTCATCCTCATTATGTGGTAGAGAAGATTATGGCATATGTGGAGATGGTCCTGCAGCATATGTTTTTTACCCATAACCCCAATAGGTGTGACTCAAGCAAATCTAAGTGTTGGAGTCCACCGCTGGGAGACTGGGTCATGCTTAATGTGGATGCTGCTGTGTTCAAGGAAACAAATAGAATGGGTCTAGGTATTGTGGCCAGAGATCATAACGGCGAATTTTTTTTGTGGCATGCAGGTAGGGGGTGGACAACATCATTGATCCAGAAATGGCGGAAGCCGTGGCTGTTAGGCGGGCGATTAATCTCGCTATCCAGCTGTCTTTCAAACAGGTCATCATTGCCTCTGATTGTCTATCCCTAATTTTGAAGCTTCGCCGGGTGGTCAAGGATCGATCCCATATCGCCATAATTATCCAAGACATTTCTTTTCGACTGATGTTGTTTTCTCTTTTTATTCATGTGAGTAGATGTTGTAATGAGGTAGCTCATGTTTTAGCTAAATCAGTTGATCAGACAAATGAGGCTATCTGGCACTATGTACCTCTAGATTTCATTTGGCCAACACTTTGTAATGATCGCTTTATGAAATGAAATGGCTACCCTTTACTCAAAAAAAAAAAAAAAAAACGGCTGTTGTAATGGTACTGTTAATGTGCAGTACTTCTCAAAAAATAAAAAGAAAAAGGAAAAGGTAAATCGGGTTTTGGGGAAACAGTAATGGATCCGACAGGGAATAGCGGCGAATCTGGCCGTGTTTAGTTCCTGAAAAAGTGATCCCAAAAAGTACTACAATACTAGATTTGGATATGACCAAACATCTATGACTTCAAATAGTTACACTATGGAGATATATTATATGATTAATTTAATGGTAATTATAAAGTGTCATATAGCTAGTATTTTTTAATATAAATCAAGTTGAAATTAAAGTTGTTTGGATTCACAAAATGCGGTAATAACATTCCTTTTGAGATTAAGTGGATTCATTCGTGTACCAAAATAGGATATTAATTGATCTAAGAGGGTCTTAATAGACCTCTTGGGTAAAAGCCTATTACCAGGGTCTATATATAAAGAGGGGCGGGTCTAGGGGTGATTATCTTTCCCAAACCCTAGCCGCCACTTCTCTCTCTCCCTCACCGTATGAAAGTCTTAGTTGTGTGTGGTGCTCGCACATCGGTGCAACATCTTTCATCCCCGCATTCATGGATAATGTGATTTTGTGAAGATGTTACTGCATGATATTACTAGGACATTGATTGATGATGAACGCAAGGTGAATGGGCGGGCGGGTACACGCGAGAATTTTAATCTTGATGAACATGCAACTAGAAGTGTCTGGAGCTGTGTTTCCCCTTGAGGCCCAATCGGCCTAGCCCCCACGTCGCCCCTACACAGGCGACGAAACCTAATCCCGCTGCTGTCCCTTCCTCTCCCACCCTTCCACCATTGATGCTACAGGAGGAGGCCTGATGAAGGGGGTGAGGCTCTCACCAGGTCTACGAGCTTCTCGACACTTAATGCCCATGGCGGTGTGGTGTGGTAGCTACACAGCGGCTATGAAGTGGGCAATGATAGTTGCTACATGTGGAGGCATGGAGGTGACCTCACCGCACGGTTGTGCGGGGTGGAGGCTATTGCTCGCTGTCGTTCCTTGCCGGTGGTCGAGCGGCTGCTCTAGCTCTCCATCATCTAGATCCGGCCATCCTCTGGTTGCATTTCTTTGCCGCCCATGTGGATCTGCCCGAAGCTCGTCGATGTGGTGGGAATGTGATTAATGCAGCGAGGGGAGGCGGAGGAGGGCAGGGGATGCGTGACTTTAAGATCCCCTGCTTTGATTGGCTGGATGTGGGCATGCACCGGTGAAAGCCATGTCGAATCTGTAGGCAAGACGATGACGCCGCCTCCGGGCATCGCCTTCCTCCTTGGAGGCGTTGTCATGATGTTTCTCTCACTTCGACCAGCAGTAGAGGTGCGTCGGGCGTATCGTAGTGGCGCGGGTCGACAACAGCTTGCTTGGATGTGTGCCGGTGATGCCGTGGTGGTGTGGTCGGTAGGTCACCAATGGCGACATGGTGGCATGGTCGAGGAACCCGGCTGCTTCTTGAACTCCAAGAGGCTATGGCTTAGCGCGGCAAGAGGAAGCAACGGAACGTGGAGGTGGTCGTAAATGCGGTGGTAGTGAGTGGGCAAAGGCGGAGTGGCGGTGGCGGCCGAAGTGGAGGCTCATGTTGATGACCCAATCCGGGTCAAGGAGCATTTCATTTTTTCCGATGGCACGGGGTGAGATGTGTCGATGGAAGCTTTGTGTCCATGCATGTTGTGCAGGTGAGATTCCGGTGGCGGCGAGACGAAGGTGAAGTTAATGGAGCGGCTTGGCGTTACCAAGTCACACCGACGACGGCGAGGCCCGATCGTTGGAGAGTCCAAAGGCGGGAGTGGCAAGGTACCCCTGCGCTTTATGGTGGTGTTTCCGAGGCATAGTGTGCGGCGGTGGATGTGGCGAGGCCCACACGCGTTTGAGTTGCCTTGGAGGTCTAGTATCCAAAGGCAAAGTTTGCCGGTTGTTTGGTGTGCAAGGTGCAGTAGCGGTACTTCGATGACGGGTCTTGTATGGCGGTGGCCTCTTCGTTGTGGTGCGGTGAGCTTCTCTTCTAACTTCTGCCAATGTTGGGTCTGGCTGGGAGATCGGCGATCGTGTATGCATGACCTTAAGACGAAGACGACATGGTAGGGGAGTTGTGGTAGCTACACGGTTTGCAGCGGACTGTGGTGGCCAGTTCTGCATGGCAACAACTAGTTAGTGTGGGACATCGTCGGTATCGATGGCGCTTGCGGCAAGGGCCACTTTGATTCTACTCTTGGTTTATGGGGACGCGGCGTCTTTGATTGTGTGGACTTGAGTGGAGTTGTTGTGCCGTGTTGATGTCTCAATCCAACCGGCAATTTTTTTGGTGGGTGTCTTTGTCGGTCATTGTTGTATCGTTATGTCCACTCTGGGCTTTTCTTCTTTCTAATATAATCCGCATCTCTCCTACCAGATGTGTTTAAAAAAATGAACAACCAAAAGTCTTCAAATCTTGATGAACACCCTTGTTTAACTGGTTGGTCTGATCGGCACAAACAGTGGCAAAAAAAAAAAAAAATAGGGGCCACATAAAATGTGCATGATTGCGAAAAGCCAATTATAGTGTACTACTATGAGTTTAGTGCCCCTTAATTTGTTCATCGGCGTCGGTCGTTAGTACAAACACTAATGGGGTTTGATTAGGACACGCATAACTGGCCTCCAAATTAAGGCGACACAGTTTCCATCCTTTGATTTGAGTAGCTGACAAATTTTGTGTGAAATAAGTAGCACAGATTTGGACCGAATGACTAATTCCGTGCAAGGTTGTACGAAAACACTGCATGGGTTCATATTTGTATATGTTCTCCTAGCAGCAGTACTTAGCAGGGCTCTGAAAACACCCATTACACAAAAACAAACAAAAACGTATTGGTAGGTTGGGTTAGGCCGTAGACAGGCGACCTGCTACCAGCCGGCAACAGCCAACTAACCTCATCAGATAGCCTAACCCAGGCCCAGCCGTCACCTAAACTGAAGGCAAATCGTCAAAATATTCTTGTCTAGCAGCACTCCTCCCTACCTATGTTTTTGTAGCGACCAATCCATTTCAGAAACTGAAATTGAGAACCATATTGCCAAGACCTCGAATGAGCTAGCAGCACTACTTAGTTAACTAACTCGCCGCCGGCAGGGCCAAATCATGGTGTCATCCGTGCTTTAATCGGCAAACAGTTGTCACTCTTTGAACAAACCTTTGTCCGGAGAAAAGGCGGCAGATTAAACTAGTGTGTGTAACTGCAGGTTGGTGGTGATCTTTTCAATCAAGCAAAAGAAGGGGTCAAAAAGCTAGCAAGCTACTTCTTAATTATGTTAATTAATTGGTGCTTCAAATCATTGCAAATTTGCAATGGAGTAGGATAGAAAAAGAAGGGGTTTAGCCGTAGACTAATCGATCACACTAATGACGACCAAGCAAGCAAGAGAGAAAGAAGGTCGGTAGCCTGCAAGCATCCGAAATGAGCTTGCACGCACACTTGCTTGGCGCAAGTGGTGGTGGCAGCTGCAAGGAGAGTCTGCGTCTCTGCGAGCTTGCAGCCAGCCAGCCGCAGCTTGATTGGCGACGCCTGCCTGTGGACCATCATCTTGCGCAGCTGTGGCCTGTGGCTGTGGGGCTCTTGACACCTCGAGTTGACCATCTGATTCTTCAGATTACTCTGCTGATTTTGCTTATTTTGCGTGATCTGCGGAGGCTAATTAACAGGGACTACTAAGCTGTCAGCTCCGGTGTTATGCTAATCAACAGGCGATGGCCTTTGCCCCGATGCCAGCAGGGAGTCTGGAGCCCAGGAACCCAAACGTGCGGCCTAGTATTTGCCGTGAGAGTGGAAACACCTGTCTCTCTCACGGCAGATGGAGTTTGTTTTGGCACACAGCTGTTCGTCCCCGGGATATGCTTACTAATGCTAGCGACTCTTCACTTAATTCTCTCCATTGGATTGGAAGACAGGGACCAGGGTGTGTTAGAATGAGAGGGACTTTTTCGCTTTCGATTCCAACCAATTCCTTTGCAGTAATTCTGAATTCTCTATCGATCTCAGAACTGAATATAAGCTTTATGCGTTGAAATGTACATGTGTGGACAGTAGAGATCGATGTTCAGACTCCAGAGATCGATCTTACTGACCAAAGAAAATTTAAATAGAAATGTCTATTACACGAATCGAGCAAATTAGATAGAAAATGGAATGAAATAGAATGGAAATGTCTATTACACGACCAACGAAATTAGAGGAAATGGAATTGAATGGAATCCAATCAAACCAACGGAGCCGGAACGGAATTAAGAGCAGCGCAGCATCGGTCTTGTGCTAGCTGCATAGATGGTAACTACGGTAATAACAATCAAATTAACATTGGTGAAAAATAAATGTAAAATCGGCAGTGCGTGCCTCTTTTCGATTAGCACGAACGCCGAGGAATTCGGCAGTAGCACGATTCTACCCCATATAGCAAAACGCACGGAATGATAGGTTTTGTTTACCACAGCCATGGTGAGCTTCTTCAACGCCGGCGGGCCGGCCGGCCGGGGGCTCTTTGCGTGCGTGCGCGGTCAGCACGCGTAGTAGTCGACGAGCTCGTCGAGGGACTCCGGCTGCGGGTCGGCGTTCTCCAGCATCCACAGCAGGTGCTCGAACAGCACGACCTCGCAGCCGACGACGGTGGTACCCGCCGGCGCCGCCGCTGCTCCCCGGTGCGGTCGACGAGGGTCTGGAACAGCGGGTGGCTCACCAGCTCCTCGGCGATGAGGTACCGGCGCCGCGACTTGCCGACGTACACCGGGTGCAGGCCCTTGGGCACCTCGTCCGCGCCGTGGAACGACGATGCGCCGTGGCCGCCACGCGCGACGTCGTCGCCGGAGACGATGGCGTAGCCGTCGTCGACGTCGCTCATGGCCGGTGGCGTGCGGGCGATGCGGCTGGATGAGTGCCACCTCTTGATCATGCACCGCAGCTTGCCCAGCCCGCCCTTCGCCATCGGCTTGGCTACCCTCCGGCCTCCGCCTCTTCTCCTTTGGTGCGTGCGACGACGCGGTAGCCAACGACCCACGACCAAGAATTCTGTGTGGAGACAGAGTCAGAGAGAGAGGAACAGAGAGGTTTTAGGGAGAGAGGATTGAGGAGAACGGTGGTGATGATTGGGAAGAAGGCAGCGGAGGCGACGGCCGGAAGCTGCTGCTTATATAATCGGGAGCTCCTCGTCAAACTTTGAAGGGCGAAGTGGCCGGGGACCGCATGTCCAGAGCAACAGGGGCCGCGGCAACTGGCCGGGGCGTTTTTAAAAGGTCACATGTAACAGTACATTACAAAGACCAGAGGACATATACTAGGGGAATGAATTTCTAACAGAAAAGAAGTACACCTCGCGACTAGGCATAAAATTTTAAATCTCATAAAAACTACAGAGAAGAGCTTAACAATACATTTAAGTAGGGTCCACAAATTTTTTTAATTTATTGGATGGAAGATTTGTTGTAAGGTTTTTTTTTTTTTTATGAAACAAGAGGGGTTTGCACCCCTACTGGAATTTTATTGAAAAATAATAAACAAAATTACAAAGTACAATCAGGATACATGAAAGGGAAGAAAGAAAATCAACAAGATTACACAAGATTTTCCAGCCATTGATCTATATGCGGGTGATGACGTGACTTTTGCTCTTAGAATAACTAAGGAAAATTCTTGTTTGAAGACCTGCCTGCATCTGTGAACTGAATGAGGGATGTTCCGGAAGATGATGTCGTTTCTCAATGACCAAATTGACCAACAAATTGTGATTATGATTTCCATGAAAACAGGAACTTGCAGCTGATCCTTAAAAGCCTGAATGATGTCCCCAGTTACCTGAGTCGACGGAACAACTAAATTAAAAGATGACCAGTAGCTTTGAGAGAAAGAACAGCTGAACAACAGGTGACTCGGGTCTTCATCCAAATTTAGGGAACATAGGACACAAGTATAATCAGGAAGGTGTATATTCTTTCTTCTCAAAAGAGCTCTTGTGCTAAGACGATCATTTAGAACAAGCCAAAAGAAAATTGGCCTTCTGTTTTGGCAACAACACTTCCACAACCACTTGAATGTTGGATGTATATGTCGACAGCTAATCAGGTGTTTATAAGCTTTGGAACAGGAGAAAGTGTTATTACCCCAAATGCATCTCCACGAGTCTAAATTCCCCTGATCAACATTTTGCGGGTTTAAAGACTGAACATTATCATGCAAATTTTGGAATTGGTCATAAGCTTCTGGGGTGAGAGGCAAGTGGAACAGGTCATAAAAGTGCTCTGCTGAAGCTGCCTTAAAAACTAAGACGGACTAATTTTTTGCAAAGGAGAAGAGTTCAGGGTAACTCTGGGAAAGCACAGAGTTGTGCCACTGGTCATGCCAGAGGAAACATGTTTTGCCATCCTGAAGTTGAACTGTAGTCATTCCACCAAAAAGGAGCCCCTGAATGTCAATGTGAAGAATGGTAAATTATCGAGTAGTATTTGTCCCAAATGAGTTGCACCCAAGGCACCTGCATTCTGTTAAAGAACTTGTGCATCTATTTAAGAAGAAGACTCATATTATGAACATAGAGGTTAATAACACCTAAACCCTCCTCCGACTTAGGTAGAGTAACCAAAGGTCAAGCACCTTTGGGGGGGGTGGGGGGTTTGCTGCCAAGATTTGAGGCCCTCCAAAGGAAATGCTTTCTATATTTATCAATCTTCTTTATAGTCTCTTAAAAGTGGACATGGGAAAAGTAGGTAGAGCACTAATCACAACATTTGTGAGTTCCAACCTGCCTGCTTCATCGATGTAAGAAGAGAAGGCCACAAGTCGCCTTTCACATTTTGTTACAAGAGGCCAGAAATCAACAACTGTGGGTTTAGAAATACTTAGAGGTAGACCCAAGCAAGTAAAGGGTAAAGTTCCCACTGAACACCCAAACTATTGTGCAAGAATAATGATCCTTTCTGAAGAAATATTAATATGCAGCATCATGGACTTTTCAAAATTTACCTTTAAACCTAAGGACTGAGCAAAATCATAAAAAATGTTCTTCAAATTATTGAGCTCATTTAGATCACCTTCATGAAGATGAGTGTATCGTCTGCATACTATAGAATAGGAAAGTCACTATCATTGGAGAGAGGAATAGGTAGACTTAAAAGTTGATGAGCCCTTGCATCATTAAGAATACTTTGGAGAATATCAGCAACTAAAACAAACAACAAAGGAGATAAGGGGTCTCCTTGTCTAACACCTCTTTTGCAATGAAACATGTTGGGACACGGTCCCCGGCATACGGCGGAGGTGTCGGACCAGTTGGGCTAGCGAAGGTGTACCCCTGTTAACCCCTTTTCGATGGCATGTTTTCCTTACAGGATCTCGTAGACAAGTGGATCGGGGGGACATGGAGCTAGCAAAGGCCGCATCTCCGCCCAGTCCCTGGACCCCGCCCGCCATGCGTGGGGAACACGGAGGTCTCCGCTGGTGCTGGGAAGACAGAGCTTCACCATGCGGAGGTCTCGCCAAAGACAATGAAGACAAGCTCCGTCCCTCCTTGCGAAGATATCTGTCCCTAAGCCCGAGACGCAGGCGTGGGAGAGCAAGCGGAGGTAGATCCGGTGGAGACGTCAACCAGGGAACCAAGAGAAGGGAGTCAAGCTCTTATGGGCCGAATACCGCCCCATGGGGATATCTTGTTCAAGACATGAAAGGACGCCGGGCCCCTAGCCATAGAAGGAATCGTAATATGCTAGGCACCACTAACACCGAACTGAACACGCAGCATCACAACCTGTCCTTGTAATGTCTTTTGTTGATGCCTGGTTTCTTCGATATCCTTCATTACTGCAAACTATATATTTACGATATATAGATTTATCTTCTCGGCGAGCTGTATGACCCTTTCTAATGCTGAACCCAGACTTTTTGGCATAGGCATTGTAAAATTGTAAGCTTTGTCCTCTGAATCGAAAGCCATACCAACTTCAGGAACTATCATACTTTCTTTGATTTTGTCGACCTCCTATTGTAAAATAGATTCACATTTAAAGTTATGTAAGCAGTAATTAGTAATAAGAATTCTTTACATGACTAACACATGAAGCGGCTGCACGTACCATTGAAAAATTAGAGTACGTGTATAATGATCTATTTGTATTGCATCATTTAAACTATTATATGAAGAAGAATTCACCTTTACTGTAGGGTTGTCGCCATCTGGAACATCAACAATATTAATAGCAGCACCATCGAAGGCAGCGTTTGCCTCCATGTGATCGATGTCTTGCCTGGATGCCGGCTTGCCTGAATGCCTGCTTGCTTGCCGCCGGTCTCCTGTCTTCTATTGATCTTTTGTCAACCTAAGCGTGATGGCGGCGGCCGTGTTTCATTGCAGTAACTGCAGCCTTCTTTCCCATCTACTACGATGTTGCTGCCGCGAAGCCAGGGATATGGAGCCGAGTCAGCCGACGCCGACTAAACTGCAAGCCAAGGCCCTAGGGTGCGATCGTGGCTTCGTATCACGGGACGAGGTGAGCCGATCAATTAAGTGTTACGAGGCGGTGAGCCGGTACATTGCGAGTCCACGCGTCGTTTTTTTATTGGTCGTACGTACGGTGCCGCGTACGGACCATACACACCCAATTTTTTTCCCAACCGTAGTGCTAGCTCGCGAAGTTTAAGGGTGTGCCGTGGGTCTGTATGGTAGAAATTTTGGGACAGCTTCACCGGTGAGCTATACCAAATAGGCCCTATTACATTTAAAATGGTGACAGAAACTTTTTTTTGAACATTAGGGGGTCAAGAGCATCTCCACTGGAATACATATTGATGCTCCGTGCCCCAAGGCAAAGCCTGTTCAAAGATTATATAAACTTTTACAGCATCCCTGAAAGGATAAAAAATTCTTACAGATGAAATTTGCATTCCAGCTCTCAAAACACCAGTCCAGCTTTCTGCTAGCTAGGTTAGCATTTCTCCTAGGACAGCGAACCATCCATAGTTTGACCTCTTCGATGCAGGAGCCGAGAAGCTGAGGAAGAGGAACACTTCTGTATTCAGCTTCGACAACTCCATTGCGTGGCTTCCATATACTTGCCAGCAGACAGCATTCTGCAGCTAATCCTTTGTAGTACTTATACTCCCTCCGTCTCAAAATAATTAATCATGTTGACTTTAAGATGTCATGTTTGACCGCTTTGTCTTATTTAATTTTTTTATATAAACATCATCTATTTCGATGTGACTTAGTTAACTATTAGAGATACTTTAATAATAATTTATTTATTTCCTAAATTGTATAGATAATTTGAATAAGGCGAAATGGTCAAACATGATGTCTTAGAGTTAACACGGTGAATTATTTTTGAGACGAAGGGAGTGAGTTCTGCCTGCGGCTGCCTGGCTGCAACCGTCGCCGCAGTGAGTGGCATGCGATGCAACGCGAGGCAACACAACACTCTTGGCCCGCACCGTCACCATGCTGTGCGGTACTAGTAGACAAAAAGAAAACACGGAGGCAGAGAAGCTACACACTCCAACTCTGGAGTGTGGAGACCGGAGACCGGAGAGCGAAGCCTTGTACGTAAGGCCGTACGTAATAACACGCCACCCAACCTCGCTGTATCCAAGCTGTATCCGAGAGGGTGCTGCTGGACTGCTGGTAGCCTGGCCCAGTGTTCTGTACGCTGAAATCTGTTGTCAGGTATGACAAGGTGTTCATCCTAAAACTTTTCACCTATTACAAGGAATGTTTAGGCACATACATAGAGTACTAAATGTAGATAAAAAATAACTCATTACACGCACCGTGATAATTTTATGTGACAAATGTTTTAAGTTTAATTAGTCCATGATTTGAGAATGTTGTGCAACATGTGCTAATGACAGACTAATTAGTCTTAATAAATTTGTCTCACAGTTTTTCTAACGGAATCTGTAATTTGTTTTTTTTTGTCGGTACCTGTATACCGGATCGTGACATTCAATGTGACACCTCAAAACTTTTCACCCACCACTATAATACGCAGAGCCTTTTTTCAGAAATCAAATTCCAAGTTGGAAATTATTAACAAACTACAATATTTCCTACTGTTAGTCCACATCATTTTAATTGAAATCCATTCTAATAATTGTACTTTAGGTACAGATCAATTAAACCAATATGGTTGCATACTGGATATATCTGTATACTACTAGCATAGGGAGGTATTTATGTGCTGCATTCACTACTACAGGATTGATTTTTGCGTGGTGTTCGAAATCATTTTCCGTGGCGGGCATTTGGAAAACCGTCACGGTTAATGTCGCGATTAACCGTGACGGTTATTTTTTATTAACCGTGGCGGTTAAAATAACCGTCATGATAAATTGATTACCGTCCACGGAAATAAGGCCTAGGAACCTGAAACACCCAAGCCGGGAAAGTCCATTTTAGGCCCAATATCGAGGTCTAGTATATATATCACGATGAAACCCTAAGTGACCTACTCATCACTTCTCTCATTTCCCCACTTCCTCCCTCACCCCTCGCACCCGGCCCACCCCCGCACTGGCGCCCGCAACCCTCTCCCTCCCAAGACGGAACCACCCCGATCCGGCGCCCTCACCCTTCCCTCCCTGGCGCCACCCCTAGATCCGGCGCCCCCCCCCTCTCTTCCTCCCCGACGATCGGCAAGGCGGCGGCGCGTGACGATGGAGGCAAGCCGGCGACGCTGGGCGCTGGAGGCAGCCGCGGCGGCGCCGTTCAGCGACGGGCCGGCGACGCGAGAGACCTAGCCGCATCGCGCGGCTCACCAGGCGCGGCGGATCCCTCTCAGATTCGTGGTGGCGGCTCGACTTTCCACCGGATCCGGCACGAGGAGGCGAGATCCGGCGCGGGCGGCGAGTGTGGAGGCAGCTTCGGCGCGCACCCCCTCGAGCATCTCCGGCGGCGAGGAAACCGTAGGCGGGGTTCGGGCGGCGGCGCCCGATCCGAGCCCATTTGGGCCTGGATCCGGCTTTTTCATTTTTTTTATTTTTATTTTAGATTATCCATGGCGAGCAAAAAAACCGCCACCGAAATCACTCATTTTCGGGTGACTCTATGTTGGTGGCGGCAAAAACCGCCACTGAAAATAGATTTTGCCCGTCACCGAAAATCATTTATCTAGCGAAGATTTCTGTTTTTACATTGTATGAGAACGAGCGAAAGACTGTACTATAATTTATAGAGTAAATACACAACATGATGAATTATAAAATTAATTGTCATCTTCCATCATATGAATTTAAGATAGGTTTATATCTGAACTTTGAAATGTTATGAAATTTTAAATTCTAAACTAAATACTCTATTCCATTAAGTAGATTCTAATTTTACAATCCAAACGACCTGAATATATTATATTATATATTACAAGTCTGAAACTCTGAATCGTGGCCGTTGTACTTTCGTTCCACCTGAATCCCCTACAGCCATGTTCACTTCCCATGCACAAACCCAAAAAGTGCTACAGATTTACGTCACATCAAATCTTTTAACGCATGTATGTAATATTAAATGTAGGTAATAAAAAACTAATTGCATAGTTTGGCTGAAAAGTATGAGACGAATCTTTTAAGCCTAATTAGTCCATAGTATGATACAATAATTAACAAATACAAACGAAAAGTGTTACGGGCCTTACGGTACCCGAACCCAATATATTTCACCAACTAAACACCTTGCAAGTCTGAAACTCTGAATCGTGGCCGCTGTTCTTTGGTTTTGCCGTATTGGTCATGGCGTCATTCTTGTCAAAAAATAAAAATCATGGTGTCATTTGGTATTATTGCCATGGATTTCTTCTTAAAGAAGCCAACTGAGGTCCTAGTTTGCAGAGAACATCACGGAGTTTTGAATTCATCCTGTTATATATCTGTGCTGGACTGCTGGTGGAAGCATTAACAAGAAGTAGCAAACAAAACAAAGGATAAAAGTGATATTCCCCTCTGTCTCTTCTCCATCGCATATCTTAGGACTTTCCGATTTTTTCCCCATTCTTTTACTTTAGCAATCTGCAGCTTCTTGATTCCAATTGCTCTAAACAATCATGACATCTTGCAAATTGGAAAACTTTCAGGTCACAACATCAGGCCACAATCTCAACACATGGTTGTAGCTAGGGAACGATCCATCGATGAGATACTAGAGCATCTCCACGACTCCACTCCAGCCCCTTGTTTAGATGGCTAAAGTTTTGCCACAAACTTGCAAATTTTTAGACTCTTTCTCCATCCCAAAGACATTAAATACACCAAAAAACATATGTTTCGAAAGCAGTAAATGTAGGTAAAAAAATAACTACTTACACCATTTTGTTGTAAACCACGAGATCGAATCTTTTGAGCTTAGTTAGTCCATGATTGGACAATGTTTATAAAATACAAACGAAAGTGCTACAGAAGTTAGAACGATTACTTTTGGCAAATATTTTGCCATCTAAACGAGACCCAGATTGAGAAAAATAGACTCTTCTCCTAAAAACCTGTCATACCCGACGATGAAGTAAATAATAATAATAATAAAAAGCTCTAGTAGATCCCCTTTCTCAATCCTTTTTTCTATTTTTTCCAGTTCCTCAAAACCTCCCTTGAATCCCTAAAATAACTGAGGAGATTCAACAGCCTTTTTTGTCAATCCCCCTCCTCTTTGTGTCACTGCCAATTTGGGTCCACACCGTTGTCACACCGGACGAGTGCCGGCACCCCATGGGGCACGACGTCGACTCTTTGAAGTTTGAACTAGAGTGGATTCTCCTGTTGGTGAATGGGACCTTCCCATGGTCGGTTACTTCCACGGCTCAACCGCCCAATGCTATACTGTTCACAAAATCAATGCACGAAAGATCATTTGATGATTGGCATACGAATCACGCGGACGAAATACTCCGGTGAACCGTGAATCCTCCTGTCAAAGCACCGGATTATCCGGGTCCTTATTTTCCTCAGCTTCCACGACCACTATAGCAGATCACTGTGCATTGTGTGCAATACTGATCCACTGGATTGATTTTTCTATGTTTCTTCACTGCAAGCTGGCACTCCATTCAGCTACCCTCATCAGATCATTCAGTCTTATTAGTTTTTTTATTGCACTTCAATATTTTGACATGTTTATTTGTTAACCTTCTTCTTGCTTTGCAGTGATTTGAACCATTGTGAGTGTTGAGTGTCAACAACATCATACAATGATACAACGGTGATGTATCATGTATGCAATATTCTACTGCACCTTTAGGCAATTGTATCGTATCATTGCCGCAGAATGTACTGACCACATAAGAAGTTAAGAACAGAGCATAGAGCTATCTTGGTCAAACAAACAAATCAGATTACTGACGACAGTGACAGACATGTGCAAGCAAGTTTGGTGTGTCGCTATCTTTCCTCTGCTAAGGCCAAACACATTCCTCTTGTCTTCTTAATTTAGATTTCGGTGAGACACGCTGATGTTTAGGAGCTTAACCATGGCCCATGGGAATTGCTCAGAGATTTCTGCCCTTGCATAATTGTGTTGTGGACTTGTGGCAATGCCAATGTCGATTGATCATGCAGCAACATGTTAAGTTGCACGCACCGACCAGTTCAACCCAAAAATTTAAGCGATTGGGAAGAGGTGGGCAATGCACTTATACACATTTCAACACCCCCCCGCACGCAGCCAAAGAGAGACGCAAACGTGGAAAATAAAGGGGCGGAGGACTTAAATTGCCTCTATCGATTCGAACTCGAGACCTCTGGCTTTGATTTCATGTTAAGTTGCACGCACCGACCGGTTCAACCCAAAAAGTTTAAGCGATTAGAAAGAGGTGGGCAATGCACTTTACACATTTCAACACAGCATACTCTGACGTGCATTTCTACTACACAGTGACACTATTTTTCGGCCCTCAGCACGCTGAAACTATGTAAAACAAGGAAATAACAGAGCTTTTAGTGACATGAAACTGAGACGTATGTACTCTCTCTGTCCCTAAATGTTTGTCTCTAGAAAACCGTGTTTCACTCCACGGACACGCGCTTCGAGCGACACACACATAAAGGGACGGAGGGAGTACGCAAATTAGCTCCTACATCACCTAGTTGATCGAACAATGCAACAAAGTTAAGTGGTTTCTCCATCATGGCTCATGTAGCTCACAATAGTGTACCTAAACTAATCATCTATGCATCTCAACATAAATACATATTAGTCCATCTAAATTGTGACTCAATCACCAATTAGCGCAGTTCTGAATATGTACAATGTACACACATAATAATTGAGTGGGTGTCGATCGACCGAGAGTTGGTTGTTCTCTCCAACCTCTAAATAAACTTTTTAATAGTAATAAGCTCTAAAAACTCCAAAACTCCAAATAGACAAGTGCCTTTCTCTATCTATATACATTGGTATGCAGAGACAAGTGCGGGACACCGATGCAATTTGTAGGGTGTGTGTACCAAAGTGCGCGAATGAAATAACTAAAATATTTCCCAAATAGAAGTACAGATACACTAGAGTGTGGCGAGGCATGCAGTAGTTTAGTCAAGCGCACGCCTGGAGTATACTTTAATCAGGGCAACTACTACAAATCATTTGATGTCTCCTCCTTTAGCTCCTTGCAAGAATCAAGGGAGCCAGCCACCAGGTTGGGCAAATAAAGGAAGCAAAAAAGAAGAAGAAACAGATGTGCAATATGCTAACAAAGGCATCCAACGGACCCTTCATCATACTTCTATTTTTGTGTAACCCACACCCAATTTTTCATATACACTTCTATTCTTCTAATCTTGTAATTAAGCTCTTGTCTGATCCTACCCATGTTACACATACACTATCTATATGTGATTAGTTCGCATATACTCACTCCATCCCAAATTATATGTCATTCCAGAAATTTTGAAAGACAGAGTTTGTCAAGTTTGAGTGTGTCTTTGCGCGGGATACACACTGGTCCGCATAGCTATAGCGCCAAAGCACAATAGTGTCTCACTGATCAGGATGGGGACCGTGACTTTTTTTTTTTTTTTTTTTGCGATGAAAGACCGTGACACCAACTTGACGGGCGGTGAGAGAGAGAGGCCTAGCGGTAGGCCAAAGCCCAGATCGACGGTCTGCGGGCTGCAGGCAGAGGCGCCGAGGGTCAACGGCCGGTGAACCAGACCTGGCCAGGCAAGCAACCAAGCAGGTAGTAGTGGCCCTGCATCGGTCAATGTCAACTTAAAGCTCCGGTCGGTCAACTTGCACAATGCCCAACGTGAATTGGTTTTTTTGTTTTTTGTTCACTCCAATCCGTCCACCTCCGACCCGGCACCACCTACGCTCCACTCCACCATGTCCTTCACCATGCAGCCAGTGTCCATGCAAACCCCTACCCGCACTCACTCATCCGACGTTGGTTCTATGACATCGCCATCATCAGGGTTTCGCCTTCGAGCACCATCTTCTATCTCCGGCAACGGCACACTACTTACTCTTCAGTAGTCCGGAATGTTCGTCTTCACCGGCTCCGTCGACTCATCTTCAACCGTCGCTTCGTGCGGTCCTTCCATCCTGGTGTATGCACCATCGGCGCCCCTACGGCCCCCTGCCGGCGAGTACGTCAGAGTCATCGTCTTAGATGTTTCGGTTGTGCTTATCTGGTCACTGGACCACGCTGTATTCTGGTCTTCTCTAGAGGACCTTTACGTAGCTTGGCTGCTTAATATAAAAAGCCGCCTCAAAAGCACTGTTACAACTCCCGTAGCACTTTCGTCGCATTTTCGCTTTTATTTGGTAAACATTGTCCAATCATGGACTAACTAGGCTTAAAAGATTCGTCTCGTGATGTCCAACAGAAAGTTATTTATTTTACCTACATTTACTTTGCTCCAAACATATGTTTTTGGTGTATTTAACGTGATGTAATGGAGAGAGAGTCTAAATACTTAGAATTTAGCTTACATAAACTTGCCAACTAAACGAGGCCGGTCGGTCGGGTTGCTGCCTGCTGGGTCACGTCCGGTCGTCGACTCGATCGTGTGCCATACATACATGTGCAGGTGGTCAAGTGGCGTATGTGCCTGTGTACGTTGACAGGTAACGGTACACCACTGTCACGCACGTGCTGTGATTGTATTCATCCTTCCTGAAACACAGACGCATGTGAGAATCGAGGAATTGATTATGAGGACGATGAGGACCCGTATCGATCGTGCAGGGGCAGGTGTTGCATGCGGCGAGACGGCGAGGACCCGTATCGATCGTACGTGCAGACGCCAACACAAGAACCGCACGGTGCGATGCACGGTACCTCACTACCACAGAAGGCATTTTTAGGGCGGCTTCAGACGCCAAACACAAGAACCACACTCACTACCATAGAAGGCATTTTTTTTATGGCGGTTGTACCCTCTCTAAGGGCGATTAGATCAACCGCCCCTCCAGGGGCTCTTAGAAATCAACCCACCGTAGGTGCGGTTGGTCCAGCTGCCCTGGTCTTCGATTTATAGGGACAAGTTACACATTTTTTTTTGTAAAATCGAGCACTACACGGCCGCGGGGTTCGAACCTGCAAACCTCTCTCTCGCGCGGAGCCTCCCCTTCCACTGCACTACACACTCACATGTGTATATACGTCATTTCGGATCCCCACATATTATACAAATACGACTAAAATTGACTATTTGAGGCCCTAACTGGATTCAAATCAGAACATGGTCAACTACAAAGTTTCATAACTTTTCGGTGTTTCCCCGCACAAGGTCATTTACGAAATTTGATTTCAAATTTGACACATTTGAATGTAGTTTTAGCATGACAAGATGATTTTAACTTTTCGAGACTACAATTCTTATTTAGGAAGTTTTTTCATTTGAGATCATTTGAAAAATTTAAATTTTAAAATTTAGACATTCAAACACCGCATTTCGAGGCATCAAATGAAAAACTTTTCCATCCGAGATCTTTTTTTTAAAAAAAAACTTCATTTGATGGCTTGGTCAACATTGTCTATTCCTCTATATGTACACTGGCTTGTCGATGTCCCTAGATGTCCACCCATGGTCAATCTTCCGACCCCTTGGCCCCTCGGTTCAAGCTTCACGTTCATCATTTACCGCTATCATTCCAACAACACAACATATCTCTACTCTCGATATCCATCAATGGTTTCTGTTCTTCACACCTGCACACCATAAGCCATGAACTCACGCTAGGGTTAGTCTCAAGCTCAGCCGAAGACTGATCATCTCCTGACAAATCTCTCATCATAACTCAATGTACATGGGCACTTATCATCCATATGTTGGGATACCTGCACACATATGTCCGTTAGGTGCCCGGCCGACTGGATTGCACTTGCACGGTTTTGATTGGAAACAAATCCGCCAGCATATGTTCTGACGTGACATTTCCTTGATACTACTCCATGTGAAGCAGTGACGGGCTTGCTATAGCTGAAACAGTCCCTGAAAATTATAACAAGCAGAACACAACAACGCCTCGATCTACCGTCGTCTGTCAGTCTGCATCCAGAGAGGTACAGTAGTAGATTGCATCAATTAAGGTGCATAGATTGCGAGTTGCTCTCCAGATTGAATTTGAGCATTTATTTTTCAAAGAAAAAAGATGTTCAAAAAAGATTACTGGATACTGCACATATCAGTACACGTCTGAACACATAATAATTGAGTGGGTGTGATCGACGGATGAGATTCGCTTTTGCATCCACCTGTGTCCTCCGGCTCCGGTCTTCCTTTAGCATGGTAGAGTTGGTTGTTCTCTCAACCTCTAAAAATAAGCTTATATGTTAAAATAGTAAGCTCTAAAAAGTCCAAATACATTTCACATTCTTTTGCGGACCAGCTGCCTTTTTCTATCTGTAAATTGGTAGTACGCAAAGACAAGTGCAGGACACCGATACAATTCGCAGGGTGTGTGTACTAAAATGCGTGAATGAAATAAAATATTTCCCAAAAAGAAGTGCAGATCAACTAGAGTGGTGAGTCATAGAGTAGTTTATTAGTCAATTGCAGGCATCAGTCTGATTAAATCAGGGCAACTACTACAAATCATTTGATGTCTCCTTTAGCTCCTTGCAAGAATCAAGGGAGCCAATCACCAGATTGGGCAATAAAGCGAAGGAAGAAGGAAAAAAACAGATGTGAAATATACTACAAAGGCATATATCGGTCCTCTTCGTACTTCTAATTTTGTGTAACCGACAACCCAAATTTTCATATACACTTTTATTCCTCTTATCTTTTAATAAGCTTTTGACAGATCTAGTACACATTTTACGCGGACACTAAGGTTTGTTTGGATCGTGGCGTCTTAGGTGAGAGCTCCCAGCTAGGCTGCCATCATGTGTCAGGCTGGATTTGTTTTTTTGAAACAAACAAAGATTTCATTCATAAGTTAACAAAGAAGATGATGTTAGAACCATTACATTGTGAATGGTTATATAACGGAGTGCATCCAAAAGCGGGCACCCATGAGCATGAGTCGGATTAGTATATAATCCGGAGAAAACTAGTTGATTGGCCTGTAAAGCAAAAAAGAGCTTTGTCTAGCTAACAAATCCGCCATTTGATTATTGTCTCTTCTGGATATTGTGCACTGATGATGTTGTACCTGCTATGGGAGAGTGCACTATTTGGATATAAGGTTTAATTCGCCAATCCGTAGATTGGAATGATCTTCGCCGTTGATGAAGTTGATTAGCGTACCTTATCAACAAGAAGACTTGCATTTGTTGTGTTCATTCTGTTAAGAATGGAAGCAGCCGGGGCGAGGCCCGCACGATTCCGCCATGATCACCGAAGAGGCCTCCCGCATAATTGTCTTGATGAACATGCCGAGCGGAGGAGCTATATCTATTTTGACAATGAAAATGCCGAGTCCTACTTGTCTTTGGTCGGCGATGGGCACATCCGTGGGGGATAGAGGCATCTAAATAGCACCGCACACCCCGCAAAGAAGAGAGGAATTCAACAAGGTACACTGCGGGCAATCTGCCGCATTTGGATTGCATTCGAGGGGTGACTTGGAGGTGAAGGACATGTTGTTGGTGATCTCCACCTAGAACACCGCCAATACCCGCATCCGTAGAACTGTTACCTTTGCGGTGGGGCATCCGTTGAGCTTGGTTGGGCAGGTTGTCGTGGCCATTTGTGGTGCTTGAGTGTGGACCTGTTCGCGAGTGCCCGGAAATGTGTGTGCATATGTGCTTGAGCTGATTTATAGACCCGAGAAGAGGTCCATGTTTTCTTTTTGAAACCTGTTGTCATTACGAGCTTTCGGATATGCCACATTGTAAACAAAGTTGTACAAAGAGTAGTTTCTCGTGGGTTAGGGGTAATCAAAAGGGGGAGAGCAATTTGGACACCATCCTCCTCAAGATGTAATAGTATGAGTTGGGAGGGTGGGTTGGCAAAGGGCCATACCCGAAGGCAACCGACATTTGAAAACAAATAATTATCATCCTCAATTGCACCACAAGATGAACAATGTTGGTTGATATGAACAGAGAATCTACCGCTCTTTCTCCCATGGCAAGAGCTCTACGAATGAGCCTCCAAGCAAAGGTTTTAAGGAGATGAGGGATTATCTTACTTTTCCATACCTCTTGCAAAATGAGGTTTGCATCATGGGAAATGCTTTTTGAGCCTTGAGTTGGGAGAGTGTGGTTCACCTAAGAGGTTAAATGTGAGTAGATGGCTTTGGTAGTGCACAAACCCATTGTGGCAAGGGTCCATCTAAGAATGTCCGGTTGGTCGAAATGAACAATTTGAGTGGCCTCAAATGCTTGGACAGCTTGTGAGAAAGTGGTTTGAAGCATGGTGTGGTTCCAAGAGTGTGTTTCAGGCAGCCAAGGCGGGGGTTATTGGTGACAGGAAGGAGAAGGTGATCATAAATGTCTTTCCAAACTTAAGACCGGAGGATGACAAAATAGAAGAATTATTGGTAATCGGACGCCTAGAAGCCACGCTTGCGCCAAGTAGCTTTGCCGAGTCCGGATCCAAACAGACCCTAAGCACGTGAGTTCTCATATGTATGCAACCTAGCTACCTGTGAATCAGGTGCCGCTTGCCAACTCAATCCGTGCAAGGCGACACGTTTAGATGGCAAAATATTTGCCAAAAGCACCGTTCAACTCACGTGAAGACATTTCGTTTTGTTTGTGGTAAATATTATCCTACCATGGGGTAACTAGGCTCAAAAGATTAGCCTTGCAATGTACATCTAAATTATGTAATTAGTTTATTTTTTTACCTACATTTCATACTCTGAACATATGTCTTTTGGTGTATTTAATTAATGTGATGTAATGGAGAGCGAGTCTAAAAATTTGCAAGTTTTTGGCAAAACTTTAGCCGTCTAAACAAGGCCTAATTGGTTTCGGTTCTATTTCTGACCTGGCTGCTGTGAGAAGTTGAATTGGCATGCAAAAACAACAATGTTTTGAATTTGCGTGTCTATTTCAGGACCGTGACACCAACTTAACGCGGGTCAGAGAGGACCAGCGGTAGGCCAAATCTAACCCCTGCCCTGTACGGAGTACAACGTAGTACGTACGTCCTTGGAACAATGCAGCCCACGGTGGCCTGCTGTGTGGCGATCGGCGGCGGCGGCCTGCAGGCTGCAGGCGACAGGCGGCAGGCGGAGGCGCCGAGCCGAGGGGAAAAAGGCGTCCACGGCCGGTGGACCAAACTAGGCCAGGCAAGCAGCCAAGCGGGTTGCAGTGGCCAACTGGCCATGCATCGGTCAATTTCAACTTAAAAGCTCCTGTCAGCCTGTTGTGTCATTCTGTGGGCGCGACGACTTTTTAGATCGGGCCAGGCAAAGCTCCTCGGTCAACGACGTTCACGCCTTCATCTGCGTTCGCCTGTCGTTCGATCGCTCTGACTTGTGAGCGTACGTACAGCTGCCACGTACTACTACCGCCGTTCGTTCGACGACCCATCAACTGGCCACTGTTGTCATGGAACGTCAACAACCGATCGTGATTGGGGTGTTTAGTTGGTGAAATATTTTTGGGTTAAATTTCGTAAAGACTTTTCGATTTGTTAATCGTGGCCGATTCGTCACTTTTCAATCAAACTGTGTAATTAATTTTTATTTAACTATATTTAATACTTCATTTATACATTAAAAATTTGATGACAAACTGAGCTGGTTCACGGTCACACCCAACTGATGGCCGGTCGGTCAGGTTGGGTCACGTCCGGTCGTATTCCAGAACCTAAGGGATCATGCAGGCTGCACGGGCGACTCCATCGTGTGCCATACATTGATACTTGTGCAGGTGGTCAAGTGGCGTACTCCTCCTCGTCCCTATGGAGTTTGTCGTTTTTGACTTTTGAATTTCCTCATATTTGACCATCCGCCTTATTCAAAATATTTATATAAATAATAAAATAAATTAATCAATATTCAAGTATCTTTATTGATAAAATAAATCATAACAAAATAAATTATATTTATACAAAAATTTGAATATGACGAATCATCGAAAAAGATGGTACGGAATCCAGGGTGACAAACTCAATGGGACGGAGGGAGTATGTGCTTGTGTACGTCGACGGTACCGGTATACCAAGTTGTCATGCACGTGTGCTGTGCTGTGATTATATTCATCCATCCTGAAACAGGCGCGCACGAGCATGTGAAGAATAGAGGAAATGAGGAGGACCCGACCCATATCGACGAGAGAAGCGGCACGGCATGCAAAGCATGCATGCCCAACACAAGAACCGTTAAGAAATCAAAGTTCTCGCTTGCACACAATCACGAGAGCAAGAACAGAGAGATGAGAGGAAGAGAGTTCTTTCTTGTTTCATATATGCTGGATGTTTTTGTACATCTTTCACGAGAGAAAGTAACCTCCTATTTATAGCCAAGGAGGTGAGGATAAAACAAAGTGTTACAGGATGTGAACCCTTGACTTCTTCCTTCCTCTCAATAAATTGGCCACAAGTTCAAAGTCTTTTGTTCATACTTTCTTCTAGACTTTGAATTTACAACACTCCCCTTGGCCAATTTATGCTATGTGTATGCCTTGTTAAAAACTCCCCCAAAACCCGGTGGGGAAAAAGGGTAGGAGAAAAGAGTACATCACATGCACCGCCCATGTCACACCTCAAGCCTCGTTAAAAACCTTGCATTAAAAACCCAAAGTGGGAAAAACTCATGAAGGAAAAGAGTACAACAGCTTGATCTTGGTTCAAGTCTTCGGACTAACCGATGCAACTTAATTAGGTCTTCGTGACCTATCGGGTCTTCGTGGACTAACTGTGACCTTCGTCATCTCAATCCTTTTATGGGCTTTGATTCACATTACGCTCTCCCTTGGGTAAATCACGCTCGTGTGCATGCCTCATCAAAAACTCCCCCAAAAACCCAGTGGGAAAAAATAGTTAGAGAAAAGAGTACATTGCACACACCCAAGCTGTGTTACACCTGTTGCCTCGTTAAAAACCTTGCATGAGAAAACCCAGTGAGAAAAACTCATCAAGGGAAAAAGAGTACAACAGTCTGATCTTCAGGATCAGGTCTTTAAAATCAACATGCAATCTTTAGGTCTTTAGGACCACAATTGTGGACTATGATTTAGGGAGGCTTCTCTCCCTGAACCCTGCAACCCTCTCAGTCATCTCATGCCCTTTCCATATACACTGCGAAAGTTAGAGGCTGGCAGAGATTTTGTGAACAAAGCTAGTGGATTTCACTTGACTGAGTTTGCAGGATATTCATTTCCCCGCTCTTCTGGAGCTCATGGGAGTAAAAGAATTTTGGAGCAATATTGCCCTTAACATAGTCCTTATGCATGTGTGCAACACGTAGTGTTATCTTTATAGACAATGGTGGGGAGCTATCAAAGCTCAAGCCACATGACTTTTTGATGTGGCTAATCATCCATTTGAGCCAAACACATTCTCGTGGCTTCATATAGGGCAACTATCTCTTAATGGTTGGATGATGCGGCAACCAAGGTCTGATTCACAGACTACCATAAAATGGTTGCACTACCACAGAGAGACACGAAAATGGTCTGGAAACTAGCATTATGTGGGTCAGATATATAGCTAGTATCAACATATCCCCCATGGTTGAGACTTGGTTCTTCAGGAACCATCGACCAATGTTTTTGGTACTCTATAGGTACCTCAAGATAGTATTAACGCCAACCCAATATCTTACTCGTTTGGGGTAGCACCGTGCCTTGCCAATTCATTTACTACGAATGCAATTTTAGACCTTATGCGGTTAAGCTAGGTACACTTTGGTGCTCCAATGGCACTCAAGTAGGGAGCTTCAGGTCCCTAATATTTTCTCATTGTAACCCTTAGTCTAAATGGGACTGATCCACTTCTGGGGATCGAACCACCATGGAGGATTTTAGAGGGAGCCATTTGCCCAAATTTTTTAAGTACCCTCTTTATAGACCAATGTATAAACACTCCTTCGGGGAGGTGCTCGAGCTCTTGGCTCAACCGGATTTGGTTTTACCCAAGTCCTTCTTCATTGTTTGTGTAATCCTTCTTCTTCAGGAGGACCATACACAAATGGTTGAATCACATCCTTTCGGATCACTCAACCCATACTACGACCGCTTGGCGGACGCCTTTTCTAATTCGGTTCAGGGATCTTAAGTCCTTCGGGGGGACTCCTCGGGATCTCGAATCAAGTGACCCATATAAATACGTGATCATGACATTTGCCAACCGCCTTTTTATTTAAATTCAAGTCATTAATCGCCATAAATATAAAGTATCGAACGTCTTTGCCACTCATAACAGAGAGCAAATTTCATCATAAATGATGACGGGGTCCCTGCGGGAACCCTTATGCCACTTGCCTCGCTTTGTGCCATGTTTATTCCTCTTCGGAGGAAGATCCATTTGCATCCTTCCAGGATGACTTCGCAGGTATTGGGACTTCGGCCCAAGAACCTTTCTCTTTCATAAAGCGAGCACCACTTTGCCTCAATTCTTTGCTTTCCATTTGTCCCATTATGAGTGCTTCCGGCACACTCGCCATGGACATTTATTATGGATCCGGATCCATTACGTCGCCAATTTCGAGGCAATATATTTGTCGACAATAGTGGTCTTTCAATCACGCTATTCTCCTGATTCCACAAAATTAGTGGCGATCTCCTCATGATCGTCCTCCCGCTCATCGTGATTTCCCAAAACGCGATTGAGCGGGGCGTTCCGATCCACCAATGCGATATTGAGCGCGCCGCATGGTGGTTTTTCATCTTCGTGGATGGGGTCCTTCAGGGGACCAACACGACTTGGTCGAGCCGCCACTTCGTGGGCGTTCTCAACTTCAGGTTGAGCTTCTTCAACTAATTCCTTGAGTGATGCAAACGGCTCAAGACCTTGTCTATGCAGACGTCTCCGTGGACACTTGTCTGAGCACTCGAAGGTCTCCCCCTCAACCTAGGATGGATGGAGACATTAGAGTTGGTAACCTTCCTCGAGCTACCTATACTCTCTCCGACGCACTTTCTGCAGTAAATGCGGCCTTGTCACTTCTATAATTAGTGAAGGTATTTGGCGGCTCATTTGCGACAATTTACAAATGCATAATCCTCTAAACTTCTAGTTCAGATTGACTAGTGCATGAGTTCAAGGAATGAATTCCACCATTCCATTTTATGCAATTTCCCGGCATTCTCCTGGATGCCAATCTCCCCCCAATGCTTTGGAAATGCAACCGTCATCTTGAGCCCTATAAAGATCTCTAGTCATAGGCTCACATATCCCAACTTCTCGTGGGATCTCTTTGGTGTACGATGTGGCGGCATTGGCACATATACCGCATAACTTAATATACGCAGATGGGAAATACTTTATTATTTCTCACGCACTAGCTATAAAAAGGGTATGCAAAGTTGGCCTTGAGACTTTGGGGATTTTAGAATATAGTGTAAAACCAACATTCATAACTTGTAGAAAATATCACAAAGGCTCTTCCGGAGCATGCATGACCATTCAACATGTTGCAAATGCTCTTCGTGAGCATGAATGGTCAAATTCTACTTGGACATTGCATTGCAACTTGATATCATAGGGGTTACTATAGGTCCCCGAATATATCAAAGTCGTTATCAAGTAGGTCATTGTCACTTTCATCCGTTTGGACGTCTTCACCATTTCCTTTTGTGTCGACAAGCATGTCGCCACGTTCTTGAGCTACTGCTCACGGTGAAGTGGGACATACGTTAACTCTCCATGTCCTTGCTTCAAGAAGGACTTTGGTAGAGCTCAACCGTGTGTTTGAGGCACGACAATTGCGGGACCAATGTTTAGTGCCTCCACATCTATAGCGATGATCTTGCCGCTTAGATGTTTCACCTATGACCTTCTTTGGGTTCACCTTTACCCTTGGGCTTTCCTTTAAACATGGTGCCTTGTTTCCCCTTCCATTGACCCTTTCCACGACCTCCTTTGCGGTTGCGAAAATCTCAACAACATTGGCATGTGCTTCTTCGTGCACAACCATGGACCTCATTACTCGTTGCTCCGCAATCAATAGTCTTGTTATCGGCTCATAGTACTTGAGTACTTTGAGTTCATGCATTCCCGATATAGTACTATGTTACCGGGTCGGAGGGTAGAAACGGTTTTCTCGATCATATCCGCGTCGGTGATCTTACGGCCACATAGACGCAAATCTAGACACAATCCTCGTGTAAAGCGAGTTGTATGCTACCACGGGCGTATAGTCTTGGAAGCATAAGGTGATCGATCTTGTTGTGCTTTGGAGAGCACAATCGACTTTTTGTTGGCTAAAGCGGTCCTTCGGGGATTGCCATAAAACCAATGGATCATCCTCATTCATATACTCAGACTTTAGGTCTGGGTGTAAATGGTGTTGTAAGAAATGCAACACCTCTCGCTTTGTCAAGTGTCGCCCGTTCATCCTTGCGCCTTCCGGGCTGAGCAATGGTATGATCGAGGCTCATGCTATCGAGTTTGATCTCGACGTCAATGGCCCGTAAGGTAGTTCTTTGCCGTCAATAGCGAGCTCATCAAATTCCTTTTTTTCGCAATGTCCGACATGCCTGCCCCATCATTGTGCGGGGTTAGTGAATGTCGGTTATCACGTAATCTTCGGGATTACGACTCGTATGTAATCTTCGGGATTACAATCATATATAGTCTTCATGACTATATTCCCCAAATATCTCATGCATATAATCTTGAGATTATATGCTACTTATATCAAAAATATGAACTTACAATAAAGTAAATCAAGAGGATTTAAATAAATGTAGGAAGTAAATTGCAACAAATAAATAAAGTAATGCTAAAATATAAGTTGCAAAATAAATAATCATGCCATGTATGGTCTTCAACCCATGATTTTTTTTCTACGGGCTTGGTAGGGTAGTGGCATGACATGGTGACTTTAAGGTCACCACTAAATATTTACGGTTTTTACAACCGCTCATATTTGATCTTTGGTGCAATCGACCAAATGATTTATGTCGTAACACTATGAGGACTGCTGGCCTCTTTATCTTGTCACTTTGGGTCACTCGATATATGGTCCAAGCACATGGATCAAAGCAAACTCGCTTTGATTGTAATCTTCGAGATTACAAGCGTAGTCTTCGAGACTACGTACTTAAGCAATCGTCTAGATTACTTTGCTCAAATAATATAAATTGCAATAAATAAATTTGCGGGATTTAAGTGCAAAATATAAATTACTGATAAATAAATTCAACTTTGGAATTTAAATCTTTGAAAGTAACTCATGGTAAATAAATTTGCGGAATTTAAATACCGAATATAAATTGTCGTAATTAAGCCAAAGTAATTACGCGAAATAAAATAAAATGGCAAAACAAATTGCCATGGTGGCTTTAGGCCACAAAGAGGCCCATACGGGGTCTACGGGCTGTCGGCAGCAGCCCATCGGGGGCTGATCGTTTCTGGCCGTCCATCGGTCGGCGGTCAAGATTTGCCCATGATTCATATATATAGGGGGGTGAAACCCTAACCCTTCCTCCCTTTTTCCCCATTCTGCCCCTTATCCCCTTCTACGCCTTATCTCCTTCTTCGGGAAGTCGAGAGTGAGAGAGGGTGGAGAGTAACCGCAGCGGCCAGCGGTGGTGGGGCCCGGGGCGCCAGCGCGCTGTCGTGTCGGGGTTGGGCACCGCGGCCAGTGGCACCGCTTTGCTTCGGCCGGTGCGGCGCTCGGCGCCGCGCGCCCGCCGGGGTCACGCCGCACGAAGTCGGGACGCCACGCCGGGTCAGTGGCCGGACGGCGCGGGTCAAGGGCCACCGCGCTGAGGGGCGCCAGCGTCGGGGCTGCTGCCCGTCGGGCCCGTGCGCCGGGAGCCTCGCCGCGCTCGGGCCAGCGCGCGGCGGCGTGGCCTTGCACTACTACATAAGCGATTTTAGGTGGCGGTTTTTTATTTAATGGTGGCGGCGGTTTTAAAACCGCCACCAATGGAAGCTCACCGAAATCGCTAGGTAACTGTGGCGGTTTTGGAACCCCAAAAACCGCCACGGTTAATCCCGTAAAAAAAAAAAATAAAAAGGAAAAAGCCAGAAAAACCCCGGATCCAGGCCCAAACGGGCCCCCCGGATGTGGGCCGCCGCCCCGGGGGAAGCGGCTCGCCCGCGGGATCCGCTGGGGAGCCTCGCGCCGTCGGGATCCGCCCGGGGGAGCCACGCCCGCCGGGATCCGCTCGGGAGCCACGCCGCCGCAGGGGACGGCTCGCCCCGGGAGGGAACCGCTGGGAGCCACGCGACGCCGGGAGGCGCCGCCGCCCGGGGAGTTGGGAAAGCCGCCAGCGCCGCCGGGGGGCCGGAGGCCGCCAGCGCCGCGGATCTGCAGCGCCGACGGGATCGATGCCGGCGGCCGGCCCCAGCCTCCACGGCGGGATCCACGCCCGGCCGGCCCCGGCTTCCATGCGGCTGGATCCACCGCCCGTCGCCCTGCATGCGCCGCCGCCTCAGCCAGCGCGGCCGCCGCTGCCTGCCGCCGCCGCCGGCCCGCACGCCAAGGGAGGAGAAACGCCGCCGCTGGGCCGGGGAGCCGCTCGCGCCCGGCGGTCACCGCCTGCGCCGCCGGGACTGCCGGGAAGAGAGAGAGGGAGATGTGGGCGGCCATCGAGGTGGGCCGAGGGATGTGAGAGGGAGGGAGCAGAGAGGGTGACGGTGGGAGAGTTGGGACTTGGGAGAGAAAGTGAGGGACGGTGGGAGAGAAAGTGGGGAATGAAACCCTAGGGTGCTCAATTTATATCTTGGGAGGAATTTGTGGGCCGGGTGCTTTCCATTGGGCTTCCAAATTTTATCGGGTGGGCCGGATTAACCGTGGCGGTTTTTAAAAACCGCCATGGTTAATTGATTTACCATGGCGGTTTTTTTTCGGTCGGGGCGGGATTAACCGGCGGTTTTTAAAACCGCCATGGTTAATTAAAAAACCATCACGGTAAATGAAGCCATTCTTGTGGCGGTTTTCTAAATAACCGCCACGGAAAATGATTTGAAACATTGTGCAAAATCAATTATGTAGCAGCGTTGCCTTTTCGCCCTTCGCCGGCGTGCAGACCCACGTGCCATGGCGGGCCCGATGCTGCTACGGGCTGAAAGAGGGGTCGCAGCGCGTCTGCGAGACGAGCGGAGGGCAGCGTCGTGCCGGCGAACCACGTCGGGCCCCGTGCTGGCCGGCTGCATCCCGTCGATGGCGGTGCTGCGACTGGGGCCGCAACGTGGCCTTCGGGGCCGTCCACATGGCCTTCTTCGGGCTGTGTGAGGAGGTGGCTGTGTGGGGCAAAAGCCCCACGCTCACCCGCTTTGGCCCGAGCAGTGGCCAAGGATGGTGGCCACGGAGGCGACTCCGGCCGGACCTATGCCATGGAGGTTCCAATCCGCTCGCCTTCGGGGCATAGCGGGCTGACTCTGTCGTCTTCGGGACGAAGGTAAGGAGTACTTTGTTTGTGGCAGTGGTGACGCCGGGTCGACCTTTGGCGACGGCGAGCCGTTCTTGCATCGCCGGCGGGCGGAGGCGAGCCGTCCTTACACCGCCCGGTTGAAGAGCAACGGCGGCGAGCCGCCATGGTGTTCTTGGCGACATACAAGAACAAGCATGTATGAAGAACTGATTTCTCACCTTCTTACCCTTTAGCTCGGTTAGAACTCATGCTGATAACGTGTTAAGAAATCGAAGTTCTCGGTTGCACACAATCACAGAGAGCAAAAACGAGAGAGATGAGAGGAAGAGAGTTCTTTCTTGTTTCATTTATCTTTGGATGTTTTTGTACATCTTTCATAGAGAAAGTAACCTCCTATTTATAGCCAAGGAGGTGAGGATAAAACAAAGTGTTACGGGATGTGAACCCTTGGACTTCTTCCTTCCTCTCAATAAATTGGCCACAAGTTCAAAGTCTTTTGTTCATACTGCTTCTAGACTTTGAATTTACAACAAGAACCACTGTCGAAGGATTCGGCGTATTTTCACTTCCGGAAGATCGCAAAGTGGCACTCACCGTAGTAGCTCAAAGTAGTACCGTGTTCCTCCTTCTCTCCTCTTCCTAATCCCCTCGGATCTAGGATCCTACTTCCCTTAATCCTTCCAACCTCCTACATGTCGGAATCACCATCTCCTTAGCTTCAAATCGACCTCCTCCTTGCCCAATTTCGTGGTCAAACCCTCGTCCATCCATCATCTATTCGACGGCCGGACTACGTTCTTCGTTGTGGCTCCATCGTCGGAGGCCGTCGTGTCGCTCTTTGTTCTTGCTCATCCAGCAATGGGACCTACCTGCGCCCGGATCCGGGCGGAGGTGTTTCACGCCACCCATCTGCTCTTCACCGCATCCACGCTATTGTGCCCGGCAGAGGCTGCCTCCTTTCGTAAAGCTAGCTTGCTTGCTTTGCAAGCGTCGGTTTGCATCAGGGAGGCCCAGGAGGCAGCGGTAATCAGCGCAACCTGCAGCTTCTTCCCGTTCTTTGTCATTTGTAGTCTCTTTCACCATGCCCTACCCGGTCGGTGATGCTCCAAGTTCCAATCTTTTTTCCTCGCTATCCGCCTCCTCCGCCAATTTCAGCCACTCCCACTCCCGACGCCCCCTGTTTCCTCTCCAGCTCTAGAAATTCCCCGGATCCTCCGCCTCCACGAGATCCTTCTGATCCACCCGGTCAAGCACCCACCTCATCCACTCAGGCGACCAAGCTACCTATCGCCCCCCTCGCCCATTCCTCCAACCTCTACGGCAACAATTAGCCCCAACTTCGAGGAGATTCAAGCGCTCTAGCGGACAACATGATGTGACAAATCAAGTACCCGCTCGACCAGCCTTGAGCTCCACTTCCCGACTCATAGTAAATGCCCCCACGGTCGCGACTCGCCGGCCGACAAGGTAACACTGCTGCGATTACTCATTTGGCATATGGAACGCCATGGATCGGGAGGAAGTTTTCGCGATTCAACCATGCTTCACCTTGCTTTCGACTTCTAAACTCTACTAAACCGCAGGTATGCTTTCTATTAGACACTAGGAATGCTTCTATCACTAAAAATGCCATCTCAAATCACTTCAATTATAAAGATGCTTTTGTTGTCCCCTCTCAAGGCCAGTCAGGTGGTCTTTGGTTGATTAGGAATGATGATATTGACCTTACTATTGTTGACCATAACCATCACTACATCTTTGCTCTGTGCATTAATAAAGCAACTTTGAAGCATTATGGTTTGGTTTGTATTTATGGAGATCCGCACCACAGTCTCACAAGTGTTATTTAGCACCAAGTCCTGAATTTTATAGAGCTTAGCAGTAATCTTCCTATGTTTTGTATGGGCGATCTCAATGATATTATGCATGCTAGTGAACAGTTAGGCCCAGGTGTTGTTGATGTTAATCGTATTTATGAATTCTGTGGTTATATTAAGCAGTGTGGTTTCTTTGATCTTGGCTATAGTGGACCAGCATATACATGGACTAATAAGCGTTTTTCTTCTGTTCCCACTTATGAAAGACTTGATAGATGTTTAGGCAATGCAGAGTGGTGCTTGGCGTTCCCCAATACTACCATCTATCATCTCCCCATGATGTACAGCGACCATGCCCCCATCCTTGCGGTACTGAATTCCAAACGACCTCGTATAAATAAACCCTTCCGGTTTGAAAATTGGTGGCTAATGGATAATGATTTTCATGATATTGCTAAAGCTAGTTGGCATCGCTCCACTAACCGTGTGTTTTCACAGAAAACCAAGTACCTTGTTGCAGATCTCAAGAAATGGAGGAAAAAGAAGACAAAAAACAACGACCTGCTAGAAAGAATTGAATCCCAAATCCTTCACCAACAAACCCTTCTCCCAAACCAGCAAGACCACGCTCTGCAGCTCCAATTGCACACAAAGCACCAAGACCTTATTGCTAAAGAGGAAAAATATCACATTCAACGAGCAAAGAAGAGCTGGGCACGTGAGGGAGACAGAAATACCGCCTTCTTCTACCGAGCCATCATCAAAAGAAACCAAAAAAATAGAATTACCTATCTTCTGAACCCAGATGGATCACAATCAACCCCCCCCCCCCCCAACAATTAGCTACCACTCTTGTTAATTATTTCAAGGATATCTTCACCGACCAACCTCACACCTCCCTCCTTCCTATCCTCTCCAACAATTATCGACCCACCATGCTTTGCTAATCCTACCCGACCACTTGGGAGGACCTACTCCCAAACCCCCTCTATCGGCCTTAACTCTCTGCCACCCAACAAGACTAGGAAGAAGAAGCGGTTCAGCGTGAAATTCATTTCGGTACACCTACTCTACCCCCCTCCTTGCGGGGAAATTCATGAAATCATCAAGGAAATGAGAAGCAATGCGGCACCGGGCCGGATGGACTCAATGTCGCGTTCTACAAAAGCTGAGATGGCCGTGGGCCAAAGAGGACATCTACAGTGGTAAATGACTTTTACTCCCATGCCTTCTTGCCTTGATATGAATCAAACCTATATCACTCTCATCCCTAAAATTTGCCAACCTACCACTCCAAAGGATTTTAGGCCCATTAGTCTTTGCAATGTTATTTATAAAGTGCTAACCAAATCTTTGGCCAATCGCCTCAAGCGATCTTCCAGTTACATTGATCAAGCTCGGTTGGCCTTTGTTGCCCACCGCCATATTTCTTCAAATGTTATTATCACGCGAGAAATTATACACTCCTTCAATCTTAAAAGTTGGAAGGACCGGGCTTTTATTCTTAAAGTTGATCTCGCTAAAGCTTTTGATAGGCTTGAATGGCACTTCATTGTAGCTGCTCTTCGCAGGTTGGGTCTACAAGACAAGTTTATTAATCTCATTCTAACTTGTGTCTCCTCCCCTCAGTTCGCAGTCTTGGTTAATGATGAACCGACTAATTTCTTCACCTCTCAGAGAGGTCTAAGACAGGGATGTCCTCTATCACCTTACTTATTTGTTGTTGCCATTAATGAGCTCTCAATTAGACTACAGGAGGCTCTACACTCTAACAACTTAATAGGTATCTCCCTAGGTCAAGGGGGACCGGTCATTCATTCGTTGTTATTTGCAGATGACTTAATCCTTTGTGGCAAGGCGGTGGTACGGGAGGTAGAAACGGATCAAGCTAATCCTCTATGATTTCAAAGAACCAATCAGTCGGACTCCCAACCTACAAAAATCATCTATATACTTTAGCATGCATGTACCACACTCGTCGAAAACAACATCAAAGCCATTTTCCCGGTGCAAAATCTCCACCTCATACCATTCACCTCGGTCACCCCATGATTTTTTTCTCACACGGAGACAAGAACAAGGCTTATGATTTCATCTATGTATGTTCCTCGCAAAACTGGTAATGCTGTTAAAGCTAATGTTGACGATCGTTAACTACATATTTTATACCGTCAACATACACCAAAACAACCTAGAGATAGGATTCATAAACTAACAAATTCCATAGTTTTGGTGTATATTTGGCTTTGCAAGTACAACTCAAGGATATGTGCACTTTGGGCCAAAATACAAAGAAAAGAAGAATAAAAACAATAAATAGAAAAAGGCCCAAAGGAGCCAAATGGCAAGCCAAGCTAACTTACCTCGGTTGGGCCACGAACTCAGACATCCAACACCGACACCAAGCCCAACACGACGAAAAGAGGACGCCACGCCAAGTTTGGGCGGTTCGGGCTCGACCAGTGCGGCCGCACCATCCTTTTCGACCATCCTTACGGCGGGCCCGAGCTTTGGCGAGGCGGTTCAATCGCCATAGAGCGTCGGTGGTCGCGTGGACCAGTGCAATGAACCTAGATACCGCCTATTCCTGGTCGGTTTGGCCATTATGGGGGAGGTGGCACATTTCAAAGACCCCCTCTCTCAAGCTATAAGTAGGTGGCCTCTCCCCCTCTCACAACACACCAATTCCAAGGAAGAGTCTCTCCCTCTCCTCTAAGAGGACTCTCCCCTCCACTCTTGAGCAACATTCCTATGGGCTTAAGCCCTAGCTAGTGGTAGTAGAGTGATCGGCGGAGGAGAGATGTGAGGGCCGGGAGCGGGTAAGTGCCGGACTTGTCGGTATCTCCCTGGACTTGTACCTCGGTGGATTCGAGGGCTTAGCTCCTTCATGGGATCTTGGCTAAGTAAGTTTCCACGGTTTCGATAATCTTTATTGTCTTTTGTTTATCCAAGATTTATCTACTTGTTTGCGGGATTGATAGTCAGTCTTTGGCGGTGCTCTAGTAGAAGGACCCCGGGGACGGGTAAGCCTTGAATTCACACTAGAGTAGTAATCTTCAGTGCAAATGTGGTGTTTAGACTAGTGGTTGCCTATCTTTTGTGGCGCATCCCACGGTTGAGGGGGTAGGCGGCTGGGTCATGACAGCCTTGTCCGTCCTTTGTAATCCCCCACGTTCGGGTGTGGCACGGTGCAATTGTCGGACACTTGTCCTTTGGGGCGTGGGCGGTGCCCGAAGTGAACAAGTAGCTCGAGAGGCGGCTAACCATAGACCCTAAAGGTGTAGGGATCCTTCTCGATAATCCTCCCCATCTTTGGCCTTGTGTGTCCTTGGGCGAACTAGCTAGGAGAGAGTACCTCCGTTCCCTCGTGGAAAATACGATACCCGAATATTTCCGGGTGAAAGCTACAACAACAATTAAATGCGACTTGCGGATTCTTACGTGACGTTAAGAAACGTCAACAAGCTTTCTAGCGCCGTTGCTTAGGGAATAGTTGCTATTATCTTCGAACCTAGTTTGTCCTCGTATCTATCTATTTAAAAAAAAAAATCAAAATAGTTATTTATTTTCCTTTTTCCAAAGTGAAGCCAACTACTCAAAATCAAAATCATTTTGCTTCAAGGGAGAGTTCACGGGGCCACATTCTATTAAAAAAAATCAAAGTCTTCATCCAGCCATGAACTCCACCCTATTTAAAAAAAAGAAACTTTGGTTCGAGGCACACTCCTTCTCTGGTGATTATTTTTTGAAAACCTATTTAACCACCTACGAGATTTCGAGGAGTCACGTGCATGCCTATGCATTCTGGCATGACACGAGAAATTCTCATGTGGAAGTTGTTTCGCTCTCCCTCATAGGGTAAGCAAAACAATTGTACACAATTGTCATAGGAAGTTTGAAAGGGGATTGTGAAGAACTCAAAGACAATTTTTGTCTAGCATTCTTCCCTATCAACTCCCTACCAAGGACAATCCTCGATTTCGAGTAGGATGAGAAGGAGTCCATAGGTGCAGCTGGGGCGGGTTCACAACATTAATTCATGCCGCCCAGATTTTCATTACCCGATAGTGTGCTTTTGCAACTCTTTTGTTCGGTCTTGACATAAACGCTGCCCTATGCCTTGACATAAAGTGAGGGGTAAATGATATGATAGGAGTTATGGACAATACCACATAAGAGAATTCTTATGATAAATGTATAGCTAGCAAGTTGAGAGGACAAAATGGGAGAGATCAAGGTTCCTATGTACTTCTCTATTACTTAGGTTCTATGATAGCAATTATACTAATGCACTTTGGAGCAGCAGATCCTTTCCAACTCTCGAAAGACTGGGAAGAAGGTAGTTGGGAGAAGGCTGCCAAAAGCTCTACGAAACACCAACCCGAACGTGGTGGACTACATCGGTCCGACAATTTGTCACCCCACCCCCGGCTACCACAACTATCCGTGGGATTGGCGCAACCTCGGGTAACCTATAGCCTAGACACCATGTCTATACTATCGATCACTACTGTAGCTACCATGAATAACTAGACACCATGTCTTCACATGTCATGCGGGAATCTTGAATTTGCATGACCTCCCTAGGTTGAGGAACGCTATCCTCGAGCTTCTTCATGATTAGGTCCATCTTGGCAGATAACATATCTACCTCTTTTAGCTGGTGCATTCCTCTCTTACGGGGTTGGCGCTCTTCATTCCAACCTTGGTTGGAAGCCATCTTCTCCACAAGCTCTATAGTATTAGTTAATGTAAGTGATAAGAAAGCACCTCCTGCTGCAGCATCCATCGTCTCACGAGCACTAGGAACGAGCCCGTGATAGAAAGTTTGCATGAGCAGCCACTTCTCCATCCCATGATGTGGACATTCTGAAATGTATTCTTGGAAACACTCCCACGCTTTCGGGACAGATTCATCGTGTTGCTGTTGGAAATTAGATATCTTCCCTCTTAAGGCATTTGTCTTGCCTATAGGGAAGAACTTGGCGAGAAAGGCTGTGGAGCATAGAGCCCATGTTGTATTCTTCTCTTTTGTAGCGTAAAACCATTGCTTTGCCTTCCCCAATAGTGAGAATGGGAAGAGGCGTAGCAAGATGGCGTCTCTTGGTACGTCCTTCATGGTGAAAGTGCTGCAAATCACCAGAAAATGTTGGAGATGAGCACTCGCGTCTTCATGTGCCTTTCCGCAGAATTGGCTAGCTTGCACCATGTTGATGAGTCCAGGCTTGAGTTCAAAACCATTGTCTCCAACCTCTACCTTCGGACCAGTGAGAACATTGTCCGTGGTAGGAGCTGAGAACTCACGAAGTGTCTTGGTAGCCATAGCCTCAAAATTAGGTAATAAGCTTCGCCTAGCTTGATCAACGTCCGAATCAGAAGGTCTTGATGTCTGTGCTGGTGTTTCTCTGAGTTTAGCTTTGGCCTTTCTGATTATGTCTTCGGGATTGTCAACGTAATTATCCTGGACGGTTGTTCCAATTCATACATTTACCCCCGCATAAGATCAAAAACAAGTAGACAAACAAGGGTAAGCCTTGTTTGAGTATGTGATAATGGGTTCTCAATGCATTATGTGATGCAAGTGATCTCTCTTAATTCCATGTATGTGTGTTTAGGTTTTGGCTAGCACCCTTCCCCGGCAACGGCGCCAGAAATGCTTGTTGACATTTCTAACACGATCCAAAATAGGAAGGCGAAAAAAATGTATATGGTATCTATCATAACTTGTCAGCTTGGATGTGGAGTTAATCTCACGATCCAACAAAGGCGGAGTTAGGCGGTGTTAGTTGTGGGGTGTAATCTCAGTATCATTATCCATAGTGGAGTTAATCTCACTAAGGATATGTACTCAAGGTATACCACTCATTTCTAGGCATTACCTACATACTAGTCTGTCACCCTAGCAATAACAGCTCTAAGAAATGCGGGTATGGTATTCTTGATATGCCTTGATAAAAGATGAACATGATATCTCAAGTTTACGCATAGATAGAAATACCATTGTAGCACTTCACCCAGGGAGTCTATCCAGTATCGTATTTATATTTTACCACGGGGAAGGGGTAGTCTATGGAAAGTAAGAGAGATAGGGATGTCTAATGATTAAGTTAACTTGAGATTTACTTGAGATTCACTTGCGGTTGTATAATGCGGAGTAACCATATGCATCTAACAATACTCATAACAAGGGTAAGTTACATAATAAAGATAAATGAATAATAAATGATAACTACCCAAGTCTAAGATCATGGTATGCCACTAGTATCATATGAGCTATTAACATGGTATAGAAAGAATAGAAAGAATATTCCAAAGTTACTCATAATCATATGTCAATGAATACTACAATTAGTGCAATTACATCTAGCTATCATGGCAAGGTTGCAATACATCTACACATGGTAAGCATTACCAATGACAATCAAGGACGAAACTTGATCATCACCGTAATTATGGCTCAACTTGGCCTATCATTCGGAGGGTGGACTCAAAGGACTCAACAGGACTGTCACTCCCACGATCTACCACACGTCCCGAATGTAGGGTGCGAGTCGCGGTAAACGTTGTATAAACACCACGTTTACACATTGCTTACCACCCACTAAGTGATCATCTAAGTGGATGCTATGCGACTCCATGCATAAAATATAAGACAAACTCACTAATCTAGACATATAATTATAGCAAGCATGGATACATATCACTAAGAATATAATCATTAAATAGAATAAAGTCATAGCAATTGTATTCCAACAAATATACTTACAGTTGGATACAAGAGAGAAGCCACGAGAAACTTCGCTCCCGCTATTTCTTGACTATCGGAATCAAAGGCAAGCTTGACTTCCTCTAGAGCTAACTAGGTAGCTAACTACTTCTAATATGATGAACTAGGGCTTAAGATCTAGGCTTGGTTGGACTTGGATGAGAATGAATCGAACGAACTGGTATGAATTCGAATGAATTAGGGTTTAGCCTTGGGGTCGTGGTCTTCTTATATAGTCATCGGCGATGAACAGGGGACCCTTGGATCAAACCAACCTTGAACAATGGTATAGATGCAACCTCAATGTCGGTAGTAAACCGCCATAGAAAGGAGAGGCGACATGTGGGACCCACTGGCGGTCGCCGATAATGGGCCCTGGCGATCGCACGGGGCCCCCGGGCCACAACCATATCTCCTTCCTCCTGGTGTCTTCTGGTGTCTTCTAGAATGTTTTAGTCCACTTTTTGGGTTGAGTTGCCTCACGGTCAAGTCTTGTCATCGTATGAGATGCAAACTCTTAGGTTTCTCACCGTTCTTATTTGCTTTTATCTGTTCGGTCCACAGAAAGTCATGGAATACCAAAACTCATGGAAATATGTTAGTTAGACCCCTAGACTTATGTTGATGTTCATTCTAAGCCCTTATTTCATGTTTAGTTGGCTAGTAATATTATGCTATAAGGCATACCAACACTCCACTCTCCCTAACTCTCTAGTTGCTAATCTATTACATTGAAGAGTCTAGCCCTAATTCTCTAGTGGAGAGGTTGTCCTCACATTGGGACACCTCAATGACCAACAGGTCAAGAGATAATGAATAGAAGGAATTAGGGTTTTACCCTGGGGTAAGGGGGTCTATTTATATAGCCCTTGGCGATGAACGATGGCCCTTGGATCAAACCGACCTTAAGCAACGGCATAGATACAACCTCAATGTCGGTTTATAACCGACCTTCGAAGCGGGCTGGATTTGGGCTCGGGGACTCGCGGCGACCGCCCGCCTATTCTGGCGACCGCCAGACTCGCCCCTGATGGGGCTTCTCGCCGGAGGCTTTGCCTTCTGGTGTCTTCTAGAATGTTTTAGTTCGGGTTTTGGGTTGAGTTGCTTCATGGTCAAGTCTTCTCATCGTATGGGATGCAAACTCTTCGGGCTTTTCACCGCTCTTAATCGCTTTATCTATACATTAAGTCCTCAAAAGATATAAATCACCAAAGCTCATGGAACTATGTTAGTCAAGCCCCTAGTCTATGTGATTATTCATTTTATGCCCTTATTTCATGTTTAGTTGACTAATAATATTATGCTATAACAGGTGTCAACAGCCCTCATGATCAGTCGAACCATTCCCCATACCATCATTAGAACCCATTTTTGAAGCCCTCTCCCGAAATCACGAACACCGAAGGAAGGAATGTTTTGTCCTTTGGAGTTCGCGATTGAATTCAAGGATGATGACAAAACCTCAAAAGCCGAGGTGTGCTTAGACTTTCATATCTACCTCATCCTTGACTTCGATCCTCTCATAGGCTACCCTCTCGAAAAGTTTTTTTCATGAAAAACCTATAGAGGGGAGCCATGATGAGAAGTTGGGAAAGATTGCTTCCGCTCTTCACCTAGAAATCCCAAAAGCGAAGCATCTTCCCAACCAAAACGTGTTCGACGAGGCGAAGTTCATAATTCCTTTCGCTTCACCCAAGTTGCTTTTGCATCTTAGTGAAACGAACTACCTCTCGCCCTCACTCGAACACAAGTCATGTCCCTCTGGCCAACAAAATATTGTTCTTGACAATGGTCGAGATTCAACGTTCGTCCTTCACTCTTGTGCCATGGACATGCACGAAGCAACAACTCTTGAGACCAAGCAAGAACCTGCTATTGAGCATTTTAAGATTTTTTTCATTCGAAACATCTCATGTTTCATGCTCACCATTGGGTTCTCTAGAGTTTGTTTTGCTTCTAGCTGAGTGCTTCTACTAAGATCACAACCACCTCTTAGTTCTCATTATAAAACTTTTCAAGAGAATGGTTGCATGTCTCGTAGTAGCATGATGACGCTAATCTTGCAGCTTGAGCATAATGCTAAATTCTTAGTGGAGAAGTCGGGAACTTCACCACTTTTGATAGCTGCAAGATAAAGTCCCGTGGTCAAGCTTACGACCATAAAGAAAGCACTGCCGGGAGATACCCCGAACATCAAAAAAAAATCTCTCTCTTGTCAAAAAAAAAAGCCTTTCTCTCTCTTATTAATAAAAGCAAGAACATGTTATCAGGCTAGTATGCACCTTCGGGTATTCTTGTCGCTAACCATTTCAGGTGGAGATCGATTAAGAAGATCAAAAGAGGCACGCGATGCTTGAAAACATGAGGGCGACATCAACAAAAAAAAACTTTGATGCTCATGGGTGATGGAACACACTCACAAGGAGACCGGACCTTGCACACTTGACTTTGCACAAAAGTCTAAGTGTGGGGAAGATGGTGACAATCTCAAGTTCCATCCACCAAGGGGACATTCAAAAAAAAATGATGGCAAATAAAAGATGATGTCAGCCCTACCTTGTTGAAAAAAAAAAAAAAAAAAAAAAGAGAGAGAAGGGGTTGAAAAAAAAGAAGAAAAAAATATAGAAAGAAAAAAAATGTTATAAAAAGAAGATAGAGAGAATATAGATATGAAAAAAAAAAAAAAAAGTGTTGTTGAAAAGAAAAAAAATATAGAAATAATAATAATAATAATAAGAGAGAGAGGGGAGCAGTTGGCCCCGCATGGTCAAGATACATACCAAAGTGCTACCTCGACTCCAACCATCATTGCTTCAACAAGCAAGAAGGGTTTGTCTCTCATCCTTTCTTTACTACCATCAAGACCCATGGCCCATACACATGTGTGTGTGGCCTAGCCTTGAGGTACACCTGGGCAGGGATATCACGCAAAACCGCAGCAACAACTTCAATGTTTCATCCATAAATGCTGCCGGTAAGTATATCCAGGTAACGCAGAGGAAATAAAAATTCACCAGCTCCCATTACTCATATTTGTCTCCACGAAAATATAAATTCATGCTTCTTCGTTTATGACATATGCTCTCATTTGGATGTTTTCTCCTAGGTAACATTCATAGGTCTTTTTAAATTGAGCATGGTGCTTAGGTTAAAAAGATCTCCTTTAATCAAAATTCAACATGGTGTTGGATCTTGATTAATGAACATAGAGCTTTGTTGTCATGATCTATGGGAGTATTTTATTTTGGAGATAGATCAAGGCTATGTTCACACTTTGCTTCTTTATATGAGCCTTGCTTGAGTGATGTTGTGGTGAACAAATAAAATAAAAATAAAAAAAAAATAAAATAAAAAATCATCATAATAAAGGCTCTACGATGTTCATACCAATAGAGCCATGTATTTTTTCTTCTTTTGTTTTGTTTTCTTGTTTTTGAATAAAACCAGGTACAAGATCAAGTGTGGGGAGATCTCCCAAACACAATGAACAAACTTCTAAGATCTCCCCAACACAATGCACAATCATCGAGCAATTCATGATGGAGAAGGACGAGACGAACGACTACCATGAACTCCTTCCTCTTCAAACGGTGGTTTGTGCAACACTCGCTCTCACATCTCCCAAAAAGTTTTGAAGTTTAAATTTGAACATATTAAAAAGACAAAACTCTTTGGATGCACCATCTCCACGCTATCCTTTGATAAAAATTTGCATACTCTTTATTCCTCGCTAATATTCCTATAGCTTGTGAACCACTTATCATAGGGACCCCATGTTATCTAAGTAATTGGAAAATGTGATATAGCTGGATGACATGAACCTTGCTCTTTTATATGAACTTGGGATTTGTTTTCAAAAATTCAAAATTCAATTAGCATGCTCCTCAATGATATGTATTTCCCACGAGCCATATGACATGATGATGATCATTCATGAAGAAAATAAACCATAGTCATATGCTACTTGTTTTCATGGTGAGCCTATGTCAAATTGTTTGTGACCTATGTTGAGATTCTTTTCATATGCCCAAGATCAAGATTCACGTACACCCACAAATAAAATGCCGACTCTTACACTGAGAGTTGCGCACAACATGCACCCTTCCATCCACCAAAAATATACTCCATTTATTTGTATCATGACCTCTCACCAAAATCCCAGTTACCAAAGGAGAAGTATGGGCTATGTTTGAAAAAAAAAATGATGAAAGAAAAGATGGACATGAGTCCTTTAGAAAAAAAAAGAGAAGGGAAAAGAGACGAGGAAGTCAGTACTCGTCCAAAAAAAAAGAGAAAGAAAAGAAAAAAGAATAAGGTAGCCCATACCTCCTTCAAATAAATTCCACCAAAAAGAGAGAGTCATGATACCCGGAGTACACAAAAAATGTTCCACACACTTTGCACATCTTGATCTAGGCCTATGACTAGTCTCTCCATGTGGTCCGGTTTTTGACTAAGGCAACATGACATGATACAAGTATGCCGTTCTTTTTACCTACCCAAAACCCCACAAAAAGCCTTATATAGTTGGTAGAGAAAAAGAAAGGCAAATCTAAGCCTTTGGTGAGGAACAAACCACATACAAATTGAGTGATTCGAGTGAATCATTTGAGGAGCAAGGCTATATTTACATTTTCAAAATCAAATGAAAACCCAAGTTCCTGCACTTAATTGAAGCAAGGGGATTTGAATCTATGTTGTTCCATAATTCAATTACCCAAGATTAATGTGGTAGACACATCAAAAGTTCACAAGTGCAGGTGAAGCATGGAATAACTTGTATGCAGGTTACATATCAAGGAGATGACCCATCTTAGTCCTCAGCCTTTACTCGAGGACGAGCAAAGGACTAAGTGTGGGGCAGTTTGTTGACGGTCGTTAACTACATATTTTATACCGTCAACATACACCAAAACAACCTAGAGATAGGATTCATAAACTAACAAATTCCATAGTTTTGGTGTATATTTGGCTTTGCAGGTACAACTCAAGGATATGTGCACTTTGGGCCAAAATACAAAGAAAAGAAAAATAAATAAAAACAATAAATAGAAAAAGGCCCAAAGGAGCCAAATGGCAAGCCAAGCTAACTTACCTCGGTTGGGCCATGAACTCAGACATCCAACACCGACACCAAGCCCAACATGACGAAAGAGGACGCCACGCCAAGTTTGGGCCGGTTCGGGCTCGACCAGGGTGCGGCCGCACCATCCTTCTGACCGCTGGGCCCGAGCTTTGGCGAGGCGGTTCAATTACGCCGAGAACGTCGGTGGTGGCGTGGACCAGGTGCAATGAACCTAGATACCGCCTATTCCTGGTCAGCTTGGCCATTATGGGGGGAGGTGGCACATTTCCAAAGACCCCCCTCTCTCCAAGCTATAAGTAGGTGGCCTCTCCCCCTCTCACAACACACCAATTCCAAGGAAGAGTCTCTCCCTCTCCTCTAAGAGGACTCTCCCCTCTACTCTTGAGCAACATTCCTATGGGCTTAAGCCCTAGCTAGTGGTAGTAGAGTGATCGGCGGAGGAGAGATGTGAGGGCCGGGAGTGGGGAAGTGCCGGACTTGTCGGTATCTCCCCGGACTTGTACCTCGGTGGATTCGGGCTTAGCTCCTTCACGGGATCTTGGCTAAGTAAGTTTCCACGGTTTCGATAATCTTTATTGTCTTTTGTTTATCCAAGATTTATCTACTTGTTTGTGGGATTGATAGTCAGTCTTTGGCGGTGCTCTAGTAGAAGGACACCGGGGACGGGTAAGCCTTGAATTCACACTAGAGTAGCAATCTTCAGTGCAAACGTGGTGTTTGGACTAGTGGTTGCCTATCTTTTGTGGCGCATCCCATGGTTGAGGGGGTAGGCGGCTGGGTCATGACAGCCTTGTCCGTCCTTTGTAATCCCCCCACGTTCGGGTGTGGCACAGTGCAATTGTCGGACACTGTCCTTTGGGCATGAGCCGGTGCCCGAAGTGAACAAGTAGCTCTGGAGACTGGCTAACCATAGACCCTAAAGGTGTAGGGATCCTTCTCGATAATCCTCCCCATCTTTGGCCTTGTGTGTCCTTGGGCGAACTAGCTAGGAGAGAGTACCTCCGTTCCCTGTGGAAAATACGATACCCTGAATATTTCCGGGTGAAAGCTACAACGACAATTCTGTACGCTTGCGGATTCTTCTGTGACGTTAAGAAACGTCAACAGCTAACAAGCTCAACCATGCTGGTAGGTTGCAATACATAAAATCTGTCCTATCCTCCATTCCTATCTACTACATGTCCACAGTTCTTTTCTCCAAAGCTTTTATTAAAAAAAATTAACACTATTCTCAAGAGATTTTGGTGGGAAGGCGTGCAGGAAGAACAGGAAACAAGCCCCATCCATTACAGATCCTGGGAAGACATCACCGGATCAAAGGAGGATGGTAGTCTGGGAATCAGGGATATGGAAACAATCAACAAGAGTCTTATTGTCCACTCGCTTGGAATGTTGCCACTCTAAAAAATCCTTTCCCCGTCTTCAATTCTCAAAGCTAAATATTTTACGAACGCATCCTTACGGGACTGCACCTACTACCGCTCCAAAATCTATATATTGGTCTTCAATTCTGCAGGTCCGTCAACACCTAAACGACATTGTCACCTACCAAATCCACGCAGGTAACTCCTCCATTTGGTCTACACCATGGTGCCCAATCTGGAATGATATCCATGACCACCTCACTCTCCCTGTTGCCAACCCCCCTCTCCCCTCCACTGTTTCTGACCTTTGGCTCCCTCAAACCCATTCCTGGAACCACCAGCTGTTACAGTCCATCTTCTCCCCTGATGCTGCCCAAACCATTCAGTCAATCCAAGTTGTTGACTCTGATCACCATGATGTTCTTAGATGGATACCAGCTACTAATGGGGTTTGCACTACTAAGTCTGTTTACTCTCACCTCCACTCTCAACAAGACCACAACCTTCCTGCTCAGGGATCCAGAAGCATTTCGCACGATGCTAATACTATTCTACAAAGAGTCTGGAAGAGTAAGACTATCCCTCCTCTTCTCAAAACATTTGCTTGGAGGATTATTAGAAGAGCCATTGCTACGGGGGAAAGGGCAGGAAGATATTCTGCCCACATTGATAAACACTGTACCAGGTGTGGTGCTATTGAGGATGATAATCACCTCTTCTTCCTTTGTGATTTGCCAACACAGGTATGGGCTAACTCTACCCCTCCACTTCCCACTCATAACATAACTGCTCTAGAGGATGGCATTCAGATTTCTCTACCCATGTTGCTATCTCCTAATCCCTCTGATCACACTCTTTGTTCCGCTCTGTTCACAATGTGGTATATTTAGAAAGCTCGAAATGATCTTAGGTTCAATGTGAAATCTTGGAGTCCGGTGCAGGTACGGAAAGCATCGCAGGCACACATGGAGAACCACCTGCAAGCAATAGACGAACAGAGTGGTACCACTGCCAATGCTCCTGCCTTGCCAATCAACAGGCCCCAATCACAGCTGTCCACCCAACCAGGTACTACGTCTCTTTCTGCAGGTCAAGGGGATCCGGTTGCTTCCCATCAGACCGAAGAGGCACTCCCATCAACAACGGTGCAACGACCTATTTCCTTAACTGCACAATGGCACCAAGGTACAATCTCTAATTCTGCAGGTCATCAAGAAACGGAGGTCCAGGACCTGGCGATCAACCAACATCCACACCGATCTACTGACGGGCTGGCCTTCAACAATGGCCACGACAGGTACCTCCTACAACTCCCATCTTCCTTGCAGGGCTACAGGTGCTACGCTGACGCCTCCATCACGCCGGACCTACTAGGAGCCACTCAAAGAAGGGCGGGCCTGGGCATCTTCTTAGTTAACACAACCTCCACGCCGCCTACCAACTTATTCATCCAGGCTGTGATGAACCAAGCTACCTCGGTCCCCAATGGCGGTCGTCACCGGCCCGGCTTTAGCGGCCTCCCTCATCCACAGGTGCAACTTGGGCAACGCTACCCTCTTGGCGGACAACCAGCAACTAATCAACTTCATCAACAGCAATGACAAAGCCAACCCCGGATTGGAGGATCAAACCCTACACAGAGATTGTTTCCTCTATCCTTGCAGGCTCACCTCTCAAGGCGCACGGGGTCCGTAGGGAATGCAATCAGATGGCAGATTCGCTAGCCAGGAGGAGTTTAGCTTCTGCTCAGGATAATCACATAGACTACAATGGATTATGTGTTAATCCTAGTGATGATCATGGATGCCCATTCCTTGAGGCGCTCCAGCATGTAGCCATTAACAATGTAATGGTTATTACAGCTTCGTCTGTTAAGTTTAATAGATGCCTTGTTTTCTGGTAAAAAAAAAGAACCACGGTCTGGTCTCTGATGCAGGTAGCCTCCGGCGGCGAGAATTTGCAGGCGTGTGCGTGCATGTGCATCTATGTAACCCGTGTGTGGAGTGTGGACGACAAGATATGTGAGCCTTCGTCGTCACTTGGCACCGGCTTTTCCTGTGCATCATGCATGCCGCCGTACGTGGTGTCGTCTGCAGCCTTTTGTTTCGAGACAAAAACAGTGTGCTGTGCTGTGCGCCGCCGGACTGACTGTCCTATCTGAACCCACCCATACTACTCTGCTTAGATTTATTGCTACGCAATTTTTTGTCGTCCTCTCTCATTTCAGCTCCCTCACATGTAGAAATTCAGTATTCATATCATATCGTTTTCAAATGTCTAGTTAAGCTATACGTGGCCCAGCCGCCCAGCCACGTTTGGGGATTTTTTTATTTTAACCTTTTTTCAAAATTATTTTAAAATAAAGTATCTTAAAAATTTTGGTTACCACAAGCCTTGGCAGAATGTATCACAGTGGCTCTAACAGCTCTCACCAGCCGCGTCACCTTTTTTTTTCAACTGTTTTTGCCCCTCTATAAATAAAAATTCGTACTTGGACTCTAATTTATTTCAGTGACTTGTGTAATTAGTGTCAAATGCTATATATTTTGAAAAATCTAATACCAAAGTATGTCGTTATATGTTATTGCTATGACGGGTCATTTAGCTTTGGATGTGCGGCAACTGTGATGTCAGTGTGAATTGTTGAAATACTCACACGGTACTACAATAAAAACTTTACACTGACATCAGCAATGTTGATGTTAATGTGAAGGTCTTATTGTAGTAGTATATATAGATATAAAGTTAATATAAGAATAAGAATTGGTACCACACAAGTTTCATGTTATACATCCAAAGAGAAGAAGTCAGAGTCGGTTAGGGCACTAATTTCCCGAACAAACAATTTTGGGAATTTAATATTTGTATGGATGTTTGTATTGTTGTTGTTAACAAAATATATGTATATCATCTCTGTTAGTTTTTTACTAAAGTTGAGTGTGATTTGAAAATGCAAAAAGTTTCTAAATTTTCCAAAGCCAATGACCCGTTGTAGCAATATTATATATGCTAATTTGGAATTAGATTTGTCATAACATATAGCCAAGTTGCTCAAATCACTAAAATGTATTGTTAGCACTACATTAAACACTCATGTGGGAAGGGGGCTCACCTAGGATGGTCAAACCACCAAACTCCCGGCCGAGAAGGAGGTCCCGTGTTCGAACCCCCAGTTGCGCTCTCTCAGGGATGTGAGGGACGTCACCCGCCCGCCACTAGAATCTAGTCCCATAATTAAGCTTCAGTTAAGAAGCCGGAGGGTACCCCAGCACTGAAGATCTCTAGATTGATTTTAAATAATTAATGGCACCCTAGGACTAATCTCTATGCTTAAGTGTGTATCTAGCTTGAGATGGTTCTAGCCAAGTCTTGGTGCAAATGTGATCATGGTGGATGACACGGTATTGATCCAAAAGATGATCGAGTGCATGGACTTGGGAAGCAAGAAGGAGGAACAAAATGGGCTCAAGGCAAAGGTATATTTGATAGGGCCATTTTTGTTTCACACTCAAGACACCATAGAGGGTGTGAGTGATTTAGGATCAATAGCCGGACTATTAAGAGGGGAAAACCTCGAACTTCGATCCTCATGTGCCTCTAGGTTCAAAATTCAAATGCATGCATTCTAACCTAGAGAGCTAACCGCACTTGGAGAAAATATTTTTGAAACGCTAACACATGGTGTCGGGGTGTTCTTCGACGTGTTAGTATCTTGAAACAAGTGATGGAAGTTGAGTAAAAGTCAAGCGATGACAAAACGACGACTCAAGCGCAAATTGAACTGCCGACGCGGGGCGACGCGTGGCGCCAAAAGCGACGCAGGCGCGAACCCCGGCGACGGCGGCGCGATCCCGCGGGTAATAGCGCGGCGCGTCCCGCACGCCGACGCAGCCTGAAGAGGGTGTTGCCGGGGGCGCTGGCGCGTCCGCGCGCCGCGCCGATCACCGCGACTCAGCGCTCGCCGCGGGTGTTGGCGCTGGCGCGCCCGGGCGGGGTAGCAACGGCGCTGGCGGCGCGTGGCGCGCGCTGGTGCGTCCGGCGCTATACAAAAATCCCCGTGTTTGAACCTAATGGCTCTATTTCGAATGGGGGTCTATATATATGGGTTTGGCTGGCCATGGGGAGCTCTCTTGGTCATTGGAATTCATTCTAACACCCTTTGAGCTGAGCCTAAGCCCTCCCACTCTCTCCCACTTGCTTCCTAGCATATTCTTGAGAGATTGAGTGGTGATTCAAGTGCATTGCTTTGCTTGTTGCATCTAGAGGCACTTGAGGGTCATTGTTGCCGGTGGATGTCTTGTTGCTCTTGGAGAGTACCGCTCCTAGCCGGCTTTGTGATTTGGTGGAGGCGTTGGCAAGAGTTGGAGATTGTTCTTGGCCACCTCCGGGTTGATTTGTAAGGAGGACCACGCATCCTCGTCGGAGCGACGAATTACAAGGAATACATTGCTCGTGTCTTGGGTACCTCACTTGTGAGTGGTGGCTTTGGAGCTAGCAAGTGCACCGCCTAGCTCAAGCACCATCCTTGTGTTGGTCGGCACAATCGGAGAGTAGCTTGTCGGTGCACAAGTGAACTCCGGGTGAACAAATCATCGTGTTCATTGTCTTCATTGGTGATTGGCTTCATCCATTGATTGTGATTCTGTTTCTCTCCACACGGTGATTGGTTCATTGCCTCTACACGGTGGTATAACTTTCCCTTGCTCTTGCATTTACTTTCTAGTTTACCTTGTGTAAAGAGCTAGCTTATACTTGTGTAGTTGTTCTTGCTAGCATAAGGTATATTTAGGATTGCTCACTAGTTAGAGTAGTGACATAGCACTTGAGTGACATAAAGATCATAGTATATATCTAGAATTGTCACTAGGAGGCTTGCAAGACACTAGAGCTAGTGCAAACCGCATTTACGCCTTTTGTCATACTAATCGGTTTGTTGAGTACATTTGTAGAAATTTTTATAGGCTATTCACCCCCCCTCTAGCCATCTAGGACCTTACACAGCCTCTGCCCTCTATTAAACACTCATGTTGAGTTAAAAAGAATGTAGAGTGTAACTATACATTTATTTAGTGGGAAGAAAATGCTAATAGAAGAGGCGACAACAGCCTTGCCATGCTGAAGGGTGTGGTACGACAAGTGGGAGTCGATGTTGGTGTGACAAGAGCTATCGTTGTGAGAAGCCTTGCCACGCTAAAGGGTGTGGTACGACAAGTGGGAGTCGAGGTTGGTGTGACAAGAGCTATCGTTGTGAGAACATCTTACGAGCTGGCAAATTTGTCGCTCCAATGCACGTGGTGCTGCAAGTCTTGTCGTGGCATGCGGACGCGACAAAAGAGTTTAGATCTGGAAATAGTCTCTAGGATAGATTAATTTTAAGATATTTTTTATTTTAAAAGTATTTAAAAATAAAAAATCCGCATTTGGTTGTCATCATCATTCTCGGTAGCTAGGTGGTACTCCCTGAGTCCCTGTACTTCGTCTGTTCTTTCCTTTTGCACATGAACAAAAGCTTGGAACTAAATCAACCTCAGGTGAATCTTCCAGCAGCACAGTTGTAGTTGCAGCAGTAATTTTTTTTAAGATCAATATGGTAGCAGCAAATTCTTTTTCCATTAGCAAATTAGCATCGACACGGAGGATACATTAGCGAAGCGAATCATTCCGGCGCTTCAATTCACCCCCGCATCTGCTACCCCCTACACAAATACACAAACGGATGGCCGAACGAATTGATACAGCAGCTGAACTAGCTTCCAACTCCGTCGGGCCACGCTGCCGTCGTCACGGCCGGGCGGGCGGCGCCGGGGGAGGGGTGACGAGCGAGGCTCTGTCGTCTCTGTCTCAGCATCAGCACGCGTAGTAGTCGACGAGCTCGTCGAGGGACTCCGGCTGCGGGTCGGCGTCCTCCAGCATCCAGAGGAGGTGCTCGAACAGCACCACCTCGCAGCCGACGACGGTGGTACCTGCCGCTGCTGCTCCCCGGTGCGGTCGACGAGGGTCTGGAACAGCGGGTGGCTCACGAGCTCCTCGGCGATGAGGTAGCGGCGGCGCGACTTTCCGACGTACACCGGGTGCAGGCCCTTGGGCACCTCGTCCGCGCCGTGGAACGACGCGCCGCGAGTGTCGCTGTCGCCGCCGCCGACGTCCTCGCCGCGGCTGGGCGACGGCGCGCGGGCGATGCGGCTGGACGAGTGCCACCTCTTGATCATGCACCGGAGCTTGGTCAGCCCGCCCTTCGCCATTGCCTTTTGCCTCGGTTGGTGGCGGCTCGGCTCGGCTCGGCGGCCTCTTTCTTGGATGATGGACGCGGCACGGTAGAGAAGAAAGAGAGTTTGAGGAAGACGGCGGTGGTGATGGATGGACTAACGAAAACGAGGAAGGCAGCGGAGGCGACGGGGCTGCATATATAATCGGGGAGGAGTTGAAGAGGGGGAGGGTGGGGACCGCATGTCGGCGAGAGGTGGAGGAGAGCCAGCCTGCTGCCTGCAGCCGCTAAGCAAGCGACAGTGCAGCGGCAACTGGCCGGGTTGGTATGCCCCCGGCGGCAGCTGTCAGCTGGGGGACTGAGCCTGTGCCCACTGCCCGGAGCAGACCTGAGCAGAGAACGTAGCCTGGCCCTGACTTTCCTCTGTCGCTCAGCAACAGCGAGCTAGCAGAGTCTTTTTCTCATTCAAATTGCATCCAAATGTGTTTTCATGATCAAATTGCTAGCCTTCTAAGTGGAATGGTTGATCCAAAGGAGCCAGAAGGCATGAAGCTGGCTGCACGACAAATCGGCGTACAATATAATACTCCTTCGGTAAGAAAAATGTTAAATCTTAGTTTTAGATAAGTCAAACTTTCCCTTTAAATTTTGATTACCAGTTTTTTAGTAAACATATAAATTTACTAGAAAATATACTTCATAATAAATCTAATAATAATAGTACTATCATAAATATTTTTAACTTATATATATATTTATTTGGCTAGTATTTAAATTCTTGAACTCATCAAGAACTAAGAATTGGAGATGGAGTACTTTTTTTTTTTTTTTTTTTTGCCTGTTGTGTTGCTATATGGATGAACCTGGTGGGGCGAGGAAAGAAGACAGCTGCTGCTACCCTGCAAATCTGTAGAGTAGGGCGACTTCCTCGTACTAGTACTGACGCACAAAAAACGTGGCCGACTGGGGCATGCAAGCTGTATCCAAAAGCTGTCCTCGTACAAGTACGCCCTGCTACTCGCCATGGATTAGCTGGAGCACTCGGTACCCGGCACCTACTAGTAAAAAAATTGAATGGACCAGCCAGTATCATATACTGATAATCTGATATACATATACGAGTCTTTTCTCTAAAAAATATACATATACGAGTAGTATTATAAACTATACTAGGCACACTGAGTTCTTTGTTTAGATGCCAATGTATTATCTCAAACCATACATGTTGGAATTGATTGGTAATGGATTTAAACTAAATCCCCGACCAATCAAGCCAACATACTCCCTCTGCCCCCATTTTAATGGACATCTACCTGGTCTAAACCCTAAGACCTGGACGTTGTTGTGTCCATATATATACAAGAGATAATGAAAATAGACACTTTAAAGCGGAGCCAAAATGACAAGTAAATTGGGACAGAGGGGGTATATATTGAGCTGGTTTGGTTACATTATCATCCAAATAACACCTAATGTGTGTGCTAGTAGCTTGAAATTGCCAAACACGTGAAGTTGTGCCTGCGTGTGACGATGGTGGCTATTCCGGCGCAAGAGGCTCTCTGATTGACAATCGAAGGCTCTGTGTGACACTTTGATGAGACAGTTGGAGCTAGTTTGCGTTGGTTTATAGTGTTGGTGTCTACACAACTATATATGCATTAGTCGATGCAGAGACTAGGATATTTTTAATATATTCCCTTTCAAATAAAAGAGAGGACATGGCAATTTCATACTCCCTCCGTTTCAAAAAGATGGAGCTTGTTTCGACATAGAAACTAATTCATAGAATTTTGACAAATAATTAGCCAATATATGCATGTTTATTTGGTAAATAAAAGTTGCACCAATGGATTCACATTCCAATTCAACTCCACTGATATAAGAGGATCTGCAACAAATTGCTCACAACTTCTCTCTTGGACATTATATAGAGAACACTCTAAATAAATCATAATAAAAAGAAAATGTTTGGAAGACGTAGTCCAACACTCCAACCACCAGAATATAGTTAGTAGTTGAGATAATGAAATAATTGATCAGATGAGAAAAAGAATTAATTGCTGGGAAACCGACATGCCTGCAACACAGCACCATCCATCCATCGTTTGGATCCTGGGCGGCGGTTTGTGGTGCAAAGAGGACTCTACACAACATACCAAATTATAATATATAAACGTGGCATGCATTATTCACAGCTTTATGTACTTACGGCATACTTAATTAGTTGTATTGTATAGCAGCATGTACCGACCAAAACCTAGCTATATATATTTCTAGGTCTCCAGAAATCCAATTTAAAGAGTAGGAGAAATTCTAATCATCTCTGATTGATCAATCAAACAAAACAAAATTAGAGACCGACAATGACAGACATGTGCTTGAGAAGGTTGGCTACGGTGAGTGTCCACATCCGATCCCCGGCTAAGTCATTCCCGTGGTCTTGTTAATTCAGATTTGGGCGAAGATACCCTGATGCTTATCAGTCGATTGGTTTGGAGTAATGAAATGTGTTAGGTGGTTAATCCGCCGGAGCTAGAGGATTTGATACTGATACGCTCTGCCTTGTTCTGTTGCTAGCGTAGATCGGTGTCGGCTGATCGTGAGAATCGTTTGTAGATATAAGCCCTTGTGGCAATGAGTGATCTCCATCGGCGTATTGTCTCTAAGCTACTGATTTGGTATGGAATCAGGTAGTTTTTTTTAATAACAGATCAAGTAAAAGGAATTCTGTTAATTAGTATCCATAACTTTCACGCAATAAAACAATGACAATCAGTACAAAATTCCGGCATTTCTCATCAGGCAGTACATGTATGTATAGGTACAGCAGGCTAGTTGGTCTGGACACTGATTGGAATGATCATGCAGCATGCTCTGACGTGACATTTCCATGATCCTCCACGTGAAACAGTGACTGATTTCAGGAAATGTTTTTAAGGGATATTACAAACCAAAGCCACACAGTTCCAGCCCGTATGGTGCACTTCATGTGTCACACGTCTCACCGAGATTTCTCTGCAGTGTTCGGATCGATATCGCTACAGCTAAGCTGTGCTGAGCAGAAACAGGCACAGTCCCTCTCTGAAAATTTCAGTAGCAATCATAAACAGCGATGCAGATATATGTCTGTCCGACGTCGTTAGTCCGTCTGCGTCCGAGCTAGATTGCACCAGGTGCTTAGATTGGGCGTCGCACGTCGTCGTGCCAATCTCGATCCTGGTTAATTTTGGCACTTCTGATAATGCTACTAATATTAGTACATTTGAACACACAATTTAGTATATATATAGGTAACATATTGCATCCATCTGTCGTTTGGAGTTTAGAATCGCAAGTAGTTGCCTCCTCTCTAACCTCTAAATTAAACCCAATTAATTTAAATAGACTCTAAAGTCATTGCACAATTCATATTCCTTTCAGTAGCAGCTTGCATTTTGTTTTCATTTAGTTATTTTCTCAAGGAGGACACAATTCAGAGGTCTGTGTTTGAGTCGAGTTCAGCTGAAGTGCATATAAAATGGAGAGATCGAGATGCATGGCACAGAGCACCTTACTCGAATGCACGCATCATTAGTCTACTTTAATCATCAGGGCAACTACTACTAATCATTTGATGTCTCCTACTCTAATTTTCCTTGCAAGAGTAGTCAAGGGAGCCAGCCACAAGATCGGCCAAAGGAAGCAACAAAGCCAAAAGGCACTCCATTTTGCCTTACTGCGTGGCCATCTTCCATACTTCTTGCACATCTTCTCCGCCCTCTGTCCAATGATTTACATGGCATCCACTTTTAGATTCTTCTGTGTCTAACCTCCAACCCAAATTTTAAATTTTATATACTTGAGGTCCACACTAATCTAAGGTTATGACTTGCTTGGAAGGGTTGGTGGTTAATAAAGATAATAAACTTTGTTAGTTTGAAATACTATAGGTCATGTTCGTCAACTAGTAGTAGGGTTTTGTGGCTTGCAATTCCCATGAAAGACACGCATCAACGTTGCAATCATGGGAGAGCCAATTGGACACCAACCTATTGCCTCAACTACACTCAGCTTTTAAAAATGAAATTGTACTGTACTCCATAAATAAACAATGCAATACCATGTTTATATCATTTAAAAATTTAATATCGGTGATTAGAAAATGCTTAGGGATGTACGTTAGGAGTAGATGGAATCGGCGACAAATCAAGCTTAGCAGAGTACACGCCCCCATGTCGTGTTCCATGTCTTTAATCAGAGACCTCTGCACAGCGTTTAGTTTAAAACTGGTTACTAAGCATGGATTAGATGGTGACAGCCGACGGGTTGGGTCCAAAGTGTTGAGCGAAACCCTGGCCTGACAGCAACGTGTATTGATTTTGTAATACCACACGCATGCAGATTGTTCCAAATGCAAGGCTCATTTCAAGATCACCGTGTCTAGTAGGTAGGAGTAGTAGCAGGCTGCAGTTTTGTCCCAGTTATGACCATCTATGTTGTCTTATTGCCACAGTTGTAGTTGTTGACAAGATTTAAATATTTATGGTTAAAACTTTTATATTTGAGTTTATTTAGTAGCCAAAATAGGTAGCTAACTAGTTAGGTCATATGCACCAAATTTCTAGTTTTTTTTTTTTTTTTTTTGTGTTCTCTGGGCATCTTTTTTTTTTTTTTTTTTGAAACGAACCGCGTAAGAGCTGCCTGTTATATTAAAAGGAGGTGTTAAGCCAGGCGGCGCAAAACAAGAAACAAAGGAAAAATAAAACTTTACAAAAAGTTGGTGAAAGGAAAAGTTAGCCTATACACGGATTAAGCGGGTGGCGAAAGAAGGGCCGAAAGATGCTTTGCACCGGCCACCTTCCAGATGCTCGCCTCGTCCTTGATCCTCTGAAGAACAACAAAGCTAGGAGCCACTTTCCTTTGGAAGACTCTTGCGTTCCTCTCTTTCCAAATTTCCCAGTTCACCAACATCATTAAGCTTCGAACTCCCTTTCTGCTCCGAGCCGGTGATTGGCATACATGCGTCCACCAATTGTGCAGTGACTGTCCTTGCGGCCACGATCTGGGGTGTAGATTTTCATTGGACGCCCAGGTGGCAATGTGTGTCCATATCCTTCTAACAAATCTGCACTCAGTAAACAGGTGGATTCCTGTCTCCGGGTGTGATCTGCAAAGGGTACAAATGTGCCGATTCGCCAATTTCGCCCCAGTAGCCTATCCGCAGTCCGATTCAATTCGATTGCAAGCCGTGAAGAATTTGCATTTTGGTGGCGCCCAAGCTTTCCGGATTAAATCCTCGGTTGCTCCAAAAATTGTGCATGATAAGCCGATGACGCCATGTATTCCTCTCTCGTACCAAACTTCCATGAGATAGTATCTTGGACACCTGGCGCGAGGGCTATGTGCGATGCTTCCTACCAAAGTCTAACGAACTCGGACAGATGCTCGTGAGTGAAGTCTCGGTGTTGTAGGTTGATGCCTCTAATCCAAGTGTTGTTCCGCAGGGCTTGTTGAAGTGTTAGGTTTTTTCTTCTAGAGATCGCATAGATACGGGGCGCGATGTCGCACGGCTGCTGGCCATGAATCCAAGCCGTTGTCCAAAAGAGTGCTTTGGTCCCATCACCGATCTTCACCGTTGTGGATGCCGCGAATAGCAGCTTGTCCGTTTTTGTGCAGGGAGTTTCCGACGCTAGGTTTCCCCCTGGAGTCCACTGCCTCCATAGCCATCTTAGTCGCAGTGCTCTCGCAAATCTTCGGAGGTGTAGAATGCCTAATCCTCCTGATTTTTTTGGTTTGGCCGATCTTGGCCAGTTGACCTTGCATTTTCCTCCAGTTAGGACCTCGGCCCCAGCCCAAAGGAATTTTTTCCGCTGCTGGTCAACATCGGTGAGCACTCCCTCAGGCGCACGTAGCGCGGTGAGGAAATAGACTGCTTGCGCCGTAAGCACCGCCTTTCCCAGGGTGAGCTGCCCTGCGTGGTTGATGTGCCGTCCGTTCCAGATCGAGATTTTGCTGACAGCTTTGTCAACCAACGGTTGAAAGTCGACCCGCCTCAATCTCATGTGAGTAAGCGGGAGGCCTAGGTATTTGGATGGGAAACTCGTGGTGCCGACGGGGGGATCCAAAGCAAGGATCTCGTTGAGGTTTATCCGCCGCATCGGATTGGGATGACCGTTGATTTTTGAAATTCGTCTTCAGCCCGGAGACTTCCCCAAACATGCTTTGTAGCTGGGATAACGAGCACATCCCTTCTAGTTGGCTTGATGAAGATAGCTGTGTCATCAGCGTACATCGACACTCTTAGCTTTGCCATTTGTCCCCGCAGTTTGGAAAGATGTCCTCGCCGGGTTGCGAGGTCGAGGAGTTTCGGGGGCTCCATTGCGATCACGAAAAAGGAGGGGGACAGCGGGTCTCCTTGTCGTAGGCCTCTTCCGTGTTTGATTGGCGCTTGGGATCCCATTTAGCAGTACCCTTGATGTGGAGGTGGAAAGCAAGGCCGCAATCCAATCCCTCCAACGAGTGGGGAAGCCTAGACGCCGAGGAGGTGGAGCAGGCAGGTACTCCCATCGTCTGGTCGAAGGCTTTTGTGATGTCTAGCTTCAGGAAAATTGCCGGCTGCTTCGGCCCTATGGTATCTTTGTACCGCGTTTCCAACAGCCATGTAATTGTCATGAATGCTCCGCTTTTTTATGAAGGCACTCTGGGAACTGGAAACAATGGACGTCATGTGTGGCGCTAGTCTCAAAGCTAGTATCTTTGCAATCAGCTTGGCGAAAAGAGTGGATGAGGCTAATCGCCTGAAGTCCCCAATTGCCTCCGCCCGTCTTTCTTCGGGATGAGCACAACATTGGCCGAATTGATGATCTGCAAATTCTGGATCCTCAGGTCGTGGAAGGCGCGTTTGCCGCTCTTACGATGTCGGGTTTCACAATTTCCCAGCATGATCTGAAAAAGGCGCCTAACACACCAACATTCGTAAATGGTGTTATCAGAGACGGCCATCTTAAGGTGTAGTAGTGTTTGCTAGACATTTTAAACTCTTTGTAAAACCGGGGGCAGAATTTCTTTCGAACTGATTAAATTTTGGTTGCTGTTCTAGAACCCCACTCTGTTTCGCTTTCTACATCGCTCCATGATCATCCGAGTAGAATGCACAGTGTCGAAGAGTTGCATCGGGAGAATAATTTTCGCATTTCAACTTACATAAAGCAATCGTCCAGACTCGAGAGATCTCATTATTAAGTGACGAAAATAGAATACTAATGGCAATCGAATCAAATCAACGGAGCCAACAGAGCAGCGCTCATGAGTCATGAGCTGCAAATTGCAATGCAACAATGGTTCCTCTACTCTACGATCCCTACTTAAAACACACACCGGAATTGCAGGATGATTTACGGCGCGGCCAGGCCGCGGCTTCGAGACTCGAGAAGCTTCCAGCTCCGGCGGCGGCGGCGGCGGGCCGGGCTGGGCGCGGGGGATTATCAGGCTCAGCAGCAGGTCAGCAAGCGTAGTAGTCGACGATCTCGTCGAGAGACTCCGGCTGCGGGTCGGCGTTCTCCAGCATCCAGAGGAGGTGCTCGAACAGCACCACCTCGCAGCCGACGACGACGGTACCACTACCAGCTGCGGCCGCCGCTGCTCCCCGGTGCGGTCGACGAGGGTCTGGAACAGCGGGTGGCCCACGAGCTCCTCGGCGATGAGGTACCGGCGCCGCGACTTGCCGACGTACACCGGGTGCAGGCCCTTGGGCACCTCGTCCGCGCCCGTGGAACGACGCGCGCGCGTCACCGCCGGAGATGGCACCGTCGTCGTCGTCGTGGGCCGATGGTGGCGACGACGGGGCGCGGGAGACGATCCGGCTCGACGAGTGCCACCTCTTGATCATGCACCGGAGCTTGCTCAGCCCGCCCTTCGCCATTGTATGTTGCCTTTCTCCTTCGATCGGACGCACGCGGCGGCGGCGCGCAATTGAAGAATTTAAGAGCAGGGAGATGATGATTGGAAATGGTGATGCAGGGGAGGCGACGGCCATGAGTGGTTATTTATATACTATATTATAGTATATAATATATATAATTAATTGGGTGGAGTGGAGGAGGGGATGTGGGGACCGCATGTCGGCGGGATGTGGTCGAGAACCCAGCCGCTGCCGCTTAGCCGTCACCAGGTGAGCTGCAGAGCGGCGGCGGCTGGCTGGTTTCGTTTTGTCCGGGACTTGCTGGGCTCTAGCGCGTGCCTGCGGCAGCGTGTGTGTGCATGCATGCGTCGGCGGCTCCTTCCAAATTCCGGTGGGCTGCGGCGCCGGGGAGCAGAGTGCAGAGACAAGTTGGCCGGATTCTTCTGCCGCCGCACAGTACAGCCAGCCAGGCAGGCATATCTGCAACACACGGAGGATTTCCGTAGCTAAACCCCCACAGCGCCTGAACTTATGAGCCGGCTTATCAATCGTACTTCGGCTTATTTTTTTAATCACGGAAAACGCTACATGCTGCTATAAACCACTCATGAACCACAAGTAGGACGCCCGCGTCGTTCCGTTTAAGGGCGGCTCGGGCGGAACCGCGCCGCCGCCGCCCCCCCCCTCGTCCTTCCCCGTCCTCCACCGAGAGGGTCGCCGGAGGCCCGTCTCGCGGCCCTCTCAGGACGATGGCGGCGAGGCCCACCTGCCTCCCTCCCCCTCCTCCCCCCCTCGTCCTTCCCCGTCCTCCACCCCTTCCTCTTCGGTCGGCCGGCGAGCCGGGTTGTTGTGGCGGCGGATCCATACCCCGACCACGGATCCACTTCCCTTGGCCCGGATCTGCAGCCGCGGGATGCGTCTTTGCCGGTCGATCTCCGGCCGGCGTGCTTGGGGCAAGTCCCGGACCCCTCCTTTTTCCCCCCGCGGACTAGCCCACTCGGCGCCATTCGGCGCGGCGAGGAGGCCGGATTCGCGCCGCCCCGGATCCGCCGGCTCTTCCGCGCGTCACGGGCCTCGGTGTCGCTCCCCTCGGGCTACTCGGGCGAACGAGGCCGTGGTCGCGCGCCCATGGTGGTCGGCGCCCGCTATGCCGCCCGCGCTTCAGGCGTTGGAAAGGCCAGCCGGGCGCCCAGCCGGCCCGGCCGCGGACACGGTCCGCGCCCCGCCTGACCCGTGTCCGGCAGCGGCCGCCCGGCGTCCGCAAGAGCGACCAAGGCGACGGCTCACGGGCGGCACAAGATCGCTCGCGGACGCCGCCCCTCATGCCGCGCTCGGGGACCCCCTACGACGCCCGTTCGCGGCGCCGGTTCGCGGAGGCCGCCCCCGCGCCGCCTCCCGGAGGCCATCGACGACGACCCGCCCTTCCGTGTGCAAAGCAAAGAGCCCTAGAGGCCGGACGACGCTTTGGTTGAGGTACGGTGAAAAAACTCGGCCGGCGATGTCCCTGACACCGCTCCTCGTTGAGGCGTCCTTTTTCCTCTTCCTCGTCTTCTTTGAACGGTGATTGTGATGCGGTCGATGGTTCGAATATCACCGGGAGAAATCCCACCGCTAAGTGCTCGTGCCGACAACGGCGACACCCTCGGGTGCCGTTCTTCCTCCTTGAGGCGTTGTTCGTGGTGATTCCATCCATCACTTTGGTGTAGGCTCTGGTCGAGAAATCCTTGCTCGGTTTTGTACCGATGCGGTCACCGGCGACGGCCTCGGGCGTTGCTTTCCTCCCCGGAGGCGTTGACAAATGACCACCCTCCCTACCCAAAAGCAGGACCTTCTTTGTTTTCGGCCACCACGCGCTGTCGTTGTCGGTCCCGTCCCCCGTGGCGATGGCCGGCGGTTTGTACCCCTACATGTCTTCGCGCCCCGTTCGGGCGTGGACGACACCACTCTCCCTCCGTCCAGCGTGGGCGCTTGCCGTCTTGCGCCTCCCACCGCCATGGGCGAAGTCCGGCCCGGCTCCGCGGGTGTGACGGCGGCCGGCACCCTCCTCTCCGCCCAGCGTGGACACTTGCCGTCGCGGCGCCTCCCACCGTCGCGGCGAAGTCCGGCGCGCGCGCTCAGCGTGGTGTGGCGGCGGCCGGCACCCTCCTCTCTCCGCCCAGCGTGGCCGATTGCCGCCTCTCATCATCGCGGCGAAGTCCGAGCGCGGCTCGCGTGGTGTGGCGGCGGCGCGTTGAAGAGTTCATGTGTTCGGCGTTGTATTTCTCTTTTTGTTTTTTTTTTGTGCGTGGGTGTTGTCTTGTAGGTTTTAGTCCGGTTTTTCCAAAATTAACCGGACGACAGGGGTTCCCCGTTCCCTAAGAACGAGACTTTTTTTTTTATAAAGTAGGTGGGGAAGTTCTCCCCGAATTAGTTATCAAAAAAAACCCGGATCTGAACTTCGATTCTACATGTCCCAAAAATTATTTTGTTTAGCAGTCTAAATTTCTAAAAGGTTTTACTCTTATTTTGTTTTTTTTTCAATTTATTGCTTAACCTATAAGCAATGGGAGGCCTGGGTCCAGAACCTACAGGCCGAGCTTGTTCAAAACTGTGGGCTTCATTGTGGTTGTGGTCCAGCGGCCAGCGCACCAGTTGGTCTCCGTTCTGTTCTACCACCGCCTTCTAAGGCCAGTGGCGACGAAATATCTTTGGCCTGTTGGTTTGCGGCCGTGGCGTCGCCATATGCATGAACCTGCAGGATAGAAGGAACACGTACAGCTGCCACTCTGCTGAATCTTAGCGATTTCCTCGTGTCCTGACTCATGGAGCTGTGGGGACATATGGGAGAGTGTAATAAATTCGACATATCGTGAGATCTGTCTGGAAGACATTGGCATTGGCGGTTTTTTTTTTTTTTGACACAAGAATTGGCATTGGCGTTGGTTTTTATTTAGTTCATCACATTCACACCGAACCAATATATCAAAATGGTCCGAAGACATAAAAAACACAGGATGCAAAGCCACACGCACCCACCCAGCCCCAGCCCATTGCGGATGCCCTTAGGCTTCAGCCCACCATGACGGCCCACTTAACAACAGGCAAGTCGCCGGCCCATGAAATTCTTATTGTATACAAATATTTATCTAACAAATTATGCACAAGAAAATAAAGACATCAATGGTAATATGGACAAAACAACAAACATGGCATTACTAAAATAACACATACTCTGGATCACAACCCGATCCAAAACCGATACACACATATTCAAAACAGTTAATTATGTCTTGGTAAAGCTGGAACATTATCTTTACATTACAATTATTCACGCAAGACCAATCAAGTTCCATTACTGGTACTAGAGTTTAAATAAATATAGTCCAAACTGATACACAACAGATGGCAGGGAAACCACGATTGCAATTACTTGACATTATGTCATAACACAAATAAGCCTTTTGTGACTACATCCCCATCATGGATGCTTTGAACCTACAAAATTTTCCAAAAGAAGGAAGTACAAATACTTAGCGTGAGCAAAAGATGAAAGCAACAAATTGAATTATTACCAATATTAACAATTAATAGGTGCCTTACCACTTGCGGGTATCCACAAGACAAAAGCCATGTATATGGACCATCAATTTTTCTTATTATCTAACAGGTGGTCATAAAATTCCCACATACGAATCTCAGCCGCCACGTCTTCACTAACATCACCTTGTAAAATAGAAGGAATAGCTTCATTTTCCATATCTTGGAGAATAGGATGTTGATTCGTCTTTTTCGCAACATCAGCACCAGCCACACCTAATGGAGTAATGGGTGTGGCATTAGTCAAAGTAGGAACAATCAAGCCATCATTTCTTTCTATCATCCTTGATGGACCATCAAAACTAGGTTGAATGGACATTGGCATGCCAACTTGTGGTAAGAAAGGGCATCCATTCAAGTTCCTACCAGCCTCATTGCCCAATCCATTGCTTAAACCAAATGTGACTCTATTTTGATTTGAACACTCACCCATCCTTGGGATATCATAAGGAATACAAGGCTTTTTCGTATAGTGTAAGCCAAAATCCTCGACCATGAATTAAGCTACCATTGTTGCCACTGAAGTTCGCTCATCGAGAACAAATCCTCATTTGAGTAGTTTTCATGGTGCACCAATTCATTGGTTTTCAACTTCTCTACTGGAATAGCCATTGTGGTCACTGTAGTAACCGTTGGTTTTGGTGTATTACTCATCATGTTTAGTGGTCCTTCATCAGGGAAATTCACCTTTGCCTTATTGCCTCTAATCTTACGTGCCTCAGCATCATATGCCCTTGCCGCATCTTCTGGTGTTCTATATGTGCCTAACCAAACACGAACACCCTTTGCAGGATCACGGATTTCAGCAGCCCATTTGCCCCAAGGGCGTCGGCGGATGCCCCTATATGGGGTCTTTCGCTTGCGTTGTGGCCTTATAAGGGTACCTTCATTGGTAGTGGTTGGTTTTTGACTAATCACATCATCTATACAGAGGAGTAGCAATCAATTATAAATACTAATCACTAGATAGACAAGCCTATAAGTAGTTCTTTGCAAAAAGGAATTTAAAATAGAACACCATATGATTTACCATAAGAGATATTCATACTATCAAGAAGCAATCGACAACCTGTAGGAGTCTAGGACACGTGAAACATATAACATACAAAACAAATAAACCACCTCGCTTAGGTTATTTTAAGAAAATATTAAATATGTATTGAAATAATTAGTGGGTATTATTATATTAGTCTTTTGAGATATACCTCCCACCCCTCACCCACCCACTGCATTCTTACAAGGAAAACAACACGCAAAGGTACGGGAAAAACGTGAGCGCAAGGAGTATATATATGACCATGATAACTAAACCAATCTGAATTAAGTTATGCTCCTCAAAAACTATAAAATGATACTAAAATTTGTTACTGAAAGATAATTCACTACCTTTACATCAAAATAAACTGTATGAGAAAAGTTCTCATAGATTCATCTATAAAACTGCATAAGCTAGTGATGAAAATACAAATACACATCTTTGTTAGGAAATCATACCTTTCTTAGGAAAATCGAGTCCAACTTTCTCTTTTGTTGGTGCTAAGACATTAGTAAGACCATTCTTTAATGGTAATTGAGCCATAAACTTATAGTGTCTCTCCTCCTTCTCATCGTACTTCTTACAAAATGCTTGGTAGTCAGCTTCAAAGTCGTCTTCTCCCTCATCTATCTTCCTCGCCCTCTTTAGCTGGCACTCGCTGTAGTTCTTCATCTTTCTTTCTTGAAATTTCTCTTTCCCCATCCCTACAACTGGCTTATTTGTGTTTGTGGGCGGTGGGGGTGGCCTGATACTTATGTCCGCACTGACCAAACCGTTACACATTGCTAGAGCTCGGTGTGATGGACTCGACAAAAATAGAGATTGATATAGCAAGACAATGGAATATGCGGTGATGTCCGTGTGACATGTGATTTTGGCCATTCATCATGTGAGAGGAGAAATGTATAGTTGGATGACATTTTGTATCGTAAAAAGAGGGACATGCATGCACCATGTGTTACTTTGTAGAATTGATTGCTTCCACACTTCGCTTTTGTATCCTATCTTTTCCATCTTTAATTTGTTTCAATTTTTAGTGTATCTTCATTATCTATCTAAAGAAGAAGGTGCTACGCATGACACACTGATGTGGCGGTTTGGATCTTGTGAGAATATCCTTAGTTTAAGCAAGCAAGTTTTGTCAAATTAAGCAATAAAAGCATGGTACTTTACACGTTGAAAGGCTAACATGAAAGCACAAGCCAAGGCTAGATTTGAATTCTCACATGAAAGTTCATGCATGTCTATTAAGGCTTGCACTTCAAATCTCAATTTGTGTATTTGAAGTTGTGTTGTCATCATGAATAACTAAATATAGAGAGAATGAATGCATCTGGGATCCAAATTAGGTTTTGAATTAATTACACTATAATCCTAGCAACTACATGTGATTTGAGTATCAATGAAGAGTAGGTTAAGGTGATGGCATATGGGGTATTGTCGACCCATATTATTGTTCCTATGTGGTGTGGCAATGTTATTACCGTATACATCTCAATTATGAAATGGAGTTGAGTTGGCACATACTAATGCAAGAGATCCAATACGGAGGAGGTGTGAATTAGGTCTCTAGAAAACTAAACCAAGGCATTCTTGATCTACACTTAAAGAATCATTGTTGACACCAAAAGTGGCAAACACGTAAACTTCAAGTGTATGGTTGTCAATGTAGCCTTCACCGAGAGTATTCCAGATATTGTTTTCCATGGGGAATACAAAGTGTACCAACAAAGTTGGGAGATTGTCATATGATGATACAAGGAGTTTTCGATTGTTGGGTAGAGATGACCTTTAGGGCTATGATATCTGGTAAGGTAAGAAAAATATAATGTTGTTTACAATGCTCTTGCTTAGGGGGTGAAAAGCGAGACAACAACAGAACATAACTCTTACCCAAAGCAATTTTCATATCATAATATATATTGATCTATGCCTTTGTGTGATGTTAAACTGGTTGGTTTAATCTTTTATGAAAAAAGTCTACATAACCCTCTCAACTATGAAGGATGACTACTTCACTTGCTGACCTATAAAACTGGCTATTCCACACCCTGAACTTTTTAAAACCAGTCAAATAACCCCCTCAAGTGCTTTTGGACAGTCGTTATACTACAGTGAAACAGTTTTATTTTTTTTATTTTTTTGGCTAAATCTTTAAGAAATTATCGGGTATATGGAAATAAGGTATCCATAAAACCATTCCAAAAAGATGCATGAAGCCCATTTGCGAAGCAAGAGCTAGGGCCTGCATCAGCCCCATGATCCATAGCCCAACTAGGGCCCATCACCATGGGAGTCCGCGTCCTAGGAAAATGCGAGGTAGCCTCGGGCACGCCCCACGCCGCATCTGCGAGAGGCAAAACTCAGAGGCAAACACTGAGTCACCCAATCTATAGGTGGCGACGCTTAGGCAAGCTACCTATGCTGGTATCTGGGTCTACATGGCAGCCTCAGTCCTTCTGTAGCAAGGAGCCATGACGGTCGTGCCTTCATCAACAAGGAGTCAACCTGTCGAACCCTGCCATGCAAGGAATTGCCCACCGTCCATCTAGATGGGAATATATTCCTTCGACAAAGGTACCATAGTGGGATGTACCGCCCCCTTTGTCGAGATTCCGGTAATCCGGCGGTGAAACCTAAATTCACCTGGATACTTCACCTCCGCGGGCAAGGGTAAAACCACTTCAACAAGACACATGCGAATCTTCACTATGTGCGCCCTCGTGGGCGCCTCCACTCCATGTATCTCGCCTGTCTCACTGGCAAGCCAGTCCCTCCCTTGGGCTATAAAAGAGGAGGACCAGCCCCTAAACGAGGGAGAGCTTCCAGCCATCGGCGAGCTCCACACACATGCTCTCACGCTCGCCACGAGCAGAGCATGCACTCGACGCCCCAGATAGTACACACACCAATCCATTTAGCTCACCGAAGCTACACCAGCAAACAACAACCCTCCTAGCTCCCCACGAGCACCCACGGCACGCATTCCGCCACCAACAGCCCACGCTCACCATATTCGCCACCCAGCTCACCACCCATCTCTTCACCGATGTTGGCACTAGGCTCTATCACCTCGTAGGCTTGTTTTCAGGGACTTAGGATCTGGCCCTCTCCCGCTTGTCTTGTATTGGTACTAGGACTTGGGATTTTTCCCTCTCCTAGGAGCTTGTATGCCCCTACGCAGACATCTTGCCAGTGCAAGATAAGAAAGGAACCATGACCGACAACCGGACATAAGGCATTCTAGCCCAAACTAGTATAAATCCTTGTGTCTCCACCCCCACCCCACCCCACCCCCTTTTCTCTCACATAGCCATCCTAGCTTTTTGAAGTGAGTCGACGACGCTCTCTTTATTTGTCAAGTCCCTTAGAGACCCAAATTTTCTAGGACATCGATTTAAATCATAATAAATCATAGATAAAAAATAAAATATAAAATCCAATTTTGTTGGACTCTGCATTATTAGATCTACACAAAGGAACATATAATAGAGTATCCCTCAAGACAAAGTTTTTTCTCTTGTTTTAGATATATGGTTTTTCATAATTAATTCACATACTTCATTGCTTTAGTTTCTATGGTCTAATTGTGGTGAAATTTGTATGGTAAGCTAACTATTGTATGCTTGAACTGTAGTAAACATTTCACGCTCAATGGATCACATATAACTTAGTTATAAATTTATTTAAATTTGACGACCATAGAGCTAAATAAATCTATAACATAGTTATAGACTTATTTAAATTTAACGACCATAGAGCTAAATAAATCTACAACTATGCTATACATGATCTAATGAATATGAATTTTTTTTTATAATTTTTCAAGCATACAATAGCTAGCCCACCATAAAAATTCATAACAATTGGAACATAGAAACTATAGCTATGAATTTTTCAATTATTTATTAAAAGGAACAGATTATTTATTAAAAGGAAATTATAAAACATTTGTACTAAGGCATACTATATTATATGTTCACTGGTATATCTACTCATGTTAACCGCAAAAAGAATTGGATTTTTCCATTTTTATATTGTATCTATGATTTTTCAAACATTCAACCCAAATAATTAAAAATGTTCCACGTAGCAAAACCACCGTCCAAAACCACTTTTTTTTTTTTTTTGTATTTGATCAATTTTGGAAAGTTCAGGGGGGGCGTAGAATAGTCGGTTTCATAATTTAGGGGTGAAGTAGTCCATCCATCATAGTTGAGGGGCTTAAATTTTTCCAAATCTAAATTTATTAATCCGATCATATAAATATACATAGTTGTAACCAAAGAGATTCATTGGGGCAAAATTTGTTATCTCTGTAATTCCAAAATAGTCGAACATGAACTAGCTATCAAAGTTTAACGATCGAGTTCACCTTATGCATAGTATGGGCACTATGATATATACACCAGATCAATCTGGTGCATTCCAAAATCGAACAGAGTTTTTAGGCCATTGGATTGATCCTATGCTTAGCACTATCAAAATAGTGACCCCTTTGATTTTTCTGGCTCGATGAACGGTGCAATTGCATCATCCATTGTGCCTAGGGTTGTGCAGCAAACTAGTTCAGTGCCTAACTAACCCTAGCTATAATCTAGCGCTGTACGACTTTACTACAATGTACTCCCTCTGTTCCACAATAGTAGCAATTATGGGTTCCGTGCCATCAAAAGTTATTTATGTTTAATCTCAAAAAAAAAGTTATTTATGTTTGACCAAATTTCTACTAAATACTATTTATATTTGTGATTTTAAATTAATTTATTAAAAAACTACATTTCGTAATGAATCTAATGAGATTTATTTGATAGCATAAATATTGATAGTTTTTTATCTATAATTAATCAAACTTGAAATACTAAACCGCGACATTGTGCTAGAATTGTAAGTTTTTTGGAACGGAGGGAGTAGCTAGCGCGTAGTCGGATGCCCTCTACCAGACCACACTGGATTGATCCAGTGCTTGCAGGTTGGCATCAATCAGCACCTTGTATGTGTCCAACATAATTGCAAGCTAAGTGGGCCTTGTTTAGATGGCTAAAATTTTTAACCCAACTTTTAAGTTTTTTCACACTCTCTCTCTATCACATCACATTAAATACATCAAAAGACATATGTTCGAGTATTAAATGTAGGTAAAAATAATAATTAATTACATAGTTTAGAAGTATTCTTGAGGCGATTATTCTTTTAAGCCTAGTTATCCCATGGTACCACAAACAAACGAAACGTCTTCTGATGTCTTCAAAAATTCTAACAAAGTGCTTTTTGCAAATTTTTTCGACATCTAAACAAGACCTTAGCATTTTCACAAACATTTTTTTTAAAAAGTGTTTTCACTTGCATCTCAAACTCGGTCTGTCCTTCCCATGCATCGATGGGGATGGCTCGGTTTCATGGACTCAGCTCGGTCCTTCCCATGCATCCGCGTGCACGGTGCGCCCTTCGCTAACTAAAATTTTTCCTTTGCCTAAAAAAAAAAAAAAAAAAAAAACTAAAATTTTCCCCTCTTTCCGGCCCAAGCTCTATTTGCATCTTCCTCCTTTTTCTGTTTTTCCGGGCCTGCCTCGCACCCTCCCACCGCCGCACCGGCCCGAAACTGATTCGGCCGGTTAACCGCATGCTCCACAACATCAGCGACCTCGGATGCACTACGACAACGAATCTGGGCTTCCCACACCGCTGTGTACAGTGGCCCACCCGCCCACGAAACTAACAGCAGAACGAGTGGATGAAGCCAGAGAGAATCCCCCGATGCGGTCGGTGGCTTGGCAGTGCGGCCGCTCGTACCCAGCCGGCAGGCCGGCAAACACACATGCCGCGGGACACCGGCAATGGCAGGCTGTGCGACCTGCGCGCAGAAGCACATCGAGCGCCCCTCGAGGCGACACCGAAAAGCGAGCGAGGTGATCAGACGAGATGGCCTCTGCATCGGTACCGGCAGCTACAACCTCTTGATCCTTGCGCCATTTTTTAAGCTCGGACTCCGAGTCGGAGCCACGCAGACGCTCGATGTTTCGTCCGCCGGGACCCGGAATGATTAGTTGCACGAGCAAGGCCCCGTCGTCAATGGAGTAGAATCGAGTCAACGGACGACACGGAGACCACTAGTCCTCATGCCATGTTCATGTTCCCTTGGTCGCAGGGAAATGGTTAATTAGCGCAGCTAAAGCGAAGGAGCGGTCGTTAATGGAGGTCAAATAAGGTTTTTACTGACAAAACCCCAGTTGGCGAGATGCGGCCGTGACCAAACAGGCCACGAAGTCAGATATTCGGCGCCTGCTGCTCTGCACTAGCCCTCTACAGTAGTACTCCATGAAGTCAGTCAGGGCCATTGATCTGCCTACGGCGGCGCCTTTTGACAAAGCGCTCTGCACTCTGCCCTCGTCACCTGCTTGCTTCCCTTCCCTCCATCTCCTCGCGAAAATTTAAAGGCGAATGAATGAATGAGTGAGTGAAGTGAATTGAAAGCGGGATCCTACTTCAAGTCGTCCCCACCCCACTCATCATATCTCACTCGCATCACATGACGCGTCCATGTGACCTCAGCCGAGGACCATTCAAATCACACGCTCGTGGTACCAACCAGACCCACCGTAGCTGCACACGAAGCACTTCAAAAGCCACTACCTGCAAAACCACACGCCGGCGGCCGGCATGGCATGCTCCATCAGAAAACAGAAGCAAATGGTAGTACGTACTCCAGCAAAGCAAGACGAGGTTATAGCTTAATGATACAGCTCTTCCACGACGTATTCTACAGCTAACAGCAACCTTAATAACAATACAGAAAAGCTAAAACCTTGCGGACTCATGGCCCGCGCCTCCACGGAGCGCGACTTGCAAGAACACTGAGACTGTGTCCTTCACTCCTTTTCCACCTCCCGTCGATGGCCTCATCAGCTCCGTCCGGCTCGATCCGCGGTCTGGTCTGCTCTCACTGCAAAGGCGCCTGCACCGTCACCACGATCGGGCTACGGACCACGTGCCTGCCGTCGGTCCACGTCAGCGCGCCGCTCCGCACCTGCGAGCTCCCGGGCTCCATCCCCTTCCCGGGCGCCAGCGCCACCGCCACCGCGGCCTCCACCCGCACCGTGAAGCTCAGCCGCTGCCCGTCGCGCCGGAACGCCAGCTGCCGCGGCTGCACCGTCACGTTGCACCCATCAGGGGCCTCAATCGACGCGCGGTACACCGCCCTCCCGCCTCCGCCGCCCACGTTGGTCGCCGTCCGGATGAAGTGCGTCCTCATCTTCATTGTCGTCTCCCCGGCGACGAACGTGGCGGACAGCGACGGGTAGTTGAGGTTGCCCGCGTGCCCGGCGCGGCGCGCGCCGCGGCAGTCCGCCTGGCGCCGCGTGATGGCGCGGATGTTCTGCTCCGTGTAGTTGAGGTTGCACAGGAAGTTGACGTAGTCGCCGGGGCCGATGTCGTACACCAGGCCCGGGTCCATGGCGCGCATCGGGTCCACGTGGCCCGCGCCGAAGTCGAACGCGCCGGCCACCGCGCCCGTCGACTCGTCCACCATGGTGCCGTTGCTGTTGTCCCGCACGTACGCGGTGGTCATCAGCGCCGACTTGATCGCCGCGGGGCTCCAGGTCGGGCGCGCCGCCTTGAGCAGCGCGGCGAGCCCGGACACGTGCGGGCAGGCCATGGAGGTGCCCGACAGGATGTTGAACTCGGTGCGGCGGACGTCCGAGGGAATGCCGGCCGGGCCGACGCCGCTGGGCCACGCCGCCAGGATGTTGAGGCCCGGAGCGATCAGGTCCGGCTTCAGGATCTCCGGGGATTGCGGGTTCGGGCCCCGCGCCGAGAACGCCGCCACCACCGGCGCCGGGTGCACGCCCAGGTGCGTGCCCTCGAACAGGATGGTGCCCGTGGCCGGCCTCTCCTTGGTGGACGACGCGATGTACTTGCGGAGCCTGTCGCCCGCGGCCGCGCCCACGGCGGTCGCGGGAAGGACGTGGCAGTCGGCGACAAGGCCCTCGCCGTCGAATGCCCCGTTGGCTAGCACCATTCCGACGCCACCCGCGCGGTGGACCACGTCGCCCTTTGCGGCGCGCGAGTTCACGCCGCGGTCGCACACCACGATCTTGCCGCGCACCGCGGCAGGGTCTAGCGACCCGTCAAGGCACATCGACGCCGAGTAGCCGTCGGACGCGGACGAGGCCCCGCCTCCACCGCCGCTCGCCCCGGCGTACGCCAGCTCGTACATCTTGCCGGACTCGAGCGCGGGGCCCCCGTACACGCTCACGCCGTCGAGCACCTGGCCGTCGCCGAGCCGCACATTGGCAGGGAACGCGCGGTCCATGGAGCCAGCCCCGACGGTGGCCATCCAGGGCGCCACATTGGTCACCGTGAGCCCACCGGGGCCACCATTGCCGGCCGAAGCGGAGACGACGATCCCGGCTTCGGTGGCGCCGAACGCCCCGATGGCAATCGCGTCGAGGTAGTACGGCACGACGACGCCACCGACGCTGAGCGAGACCACATCGACGCCGTCGGCGACGGCGGCGTCAAAGGCCGCGAGGATGTCGGAGTCGAAGCAGCCGCCCACCCAGCACACCTTGTACGCAGCCAAGCGCGCCTTGGGCGCCATCCCGGCGGCCACGCCGCGCGCGTACCCGAGCGTGGACGCCGGGAACACGTACCTCCCCGCGGCGATGGACGCGGTGTGTGTCCCGTGGCCGTCGGTGTCGAGCGGGGACCTGACCTCCGCCGTCTCATTCATGCGTCCCGAGGTGGCCTCGTACCCCTTGGAGAAGAAGCGCGCGCCGACGAGCTTGCGGTTGCAGGCGCTGGGCGGGAACCCGGGCCCGGACGCGCACACCCCGCGCCACCGGGTCGGGACCGGGCCCAGCCCGCGGTCGTGGAAGCTGCGGTGCGCGGGGAGATGCCAGTGTTCGACGATGGCGATGACGAGGTCGGCCCCGAAGTCGGAGTCCGCGAGCAGTGCCGAGGGCGGGGGAGGACAGCAGGCCGAGGAACCTCGGGGACCTCGTAGTCGCGAGCTGCCGCACGCGCTCCGGCACCACGGCCGCCACCCCGGGGCGGACGCCAGCGCCTCGGCGGCGGCGGGGGACATCCGCGCGGAGAAGCCGTGGAAGGCCGCCGAGTAGGTGTGGATCAGCGGGCCCCCTTCCGGCCACCCCGCGCCGTCGCCGGCCGCCGCCAGCACCGCCGCCTCATACCAGTGCGCGTGCGTCGGGAACACCGACGGCTTCGCGTCGGCGTCCACCCGCACGATGTACGTCCGCTCCCCCTCGCCGTCCCCCGTGGAGACAGCGCCCGCTGCAGCCGCAAGAAGCAGTAGCGGCAGCAGGACGGGGTAGTAGTGCGGCGGCGGCATTGCGCGGCGCCGGATCGGGAAGATTGGGGGGACAGGCAGCGCCGCAGCGGGGCGAAGGGGGAAAGCGGAAAGCGGGAGGCGCCTCGCTCGCTGCCACCTCGGGTAAAGAAGATGGATGGGGAGCGAGGTCAGGTGGCCAGGCCAGTGTACGGGGAGGCAGAGACGGGACGGAGGGAGTAGTGGTGACGCGGCGCGGCCGTGGATGTGGCCGGACTGGGAGACGCTGGGGGTGGATGGATGGATGGATGGGCCGGCGCGGGCGTGGGCCACCGCGTGTTTCGACGCCGGATCAGCGGCTTGTTTGTACGCGCGCGCTTGTGGGCTGCTGCTGCTACATGCTAGCGGTCACGGGTGGAAAGGGAAGGACGGCTTCAAATAGAAGGAACGCCAAGGTAGATTTGGAACCTGTAAAATTCTGCGATATTCACCGTTCGAGACACGCATGTCCTGCCTGATACTACCTTATACGGAGTACTAGGTATATACGCATACAGCATGTCATGCACTGACGTGTATAGATCACTTTGAAGTTTCTTGATTGGATAATACATATATATATGTGATGTGATTCTGTATGCGGGGGGCATTGCTGGAGTCAACTTGTGTGCAGCGTTTTGCCACTGCGTCCATATCATCGATTTGGAGTGATCACTGCTGAAGTGGCTCCTGATGCAAGCAGCAGGAATCCATCCAATCAAAGGCCAGGCCATGCGCACTGCGCAGCGCAAAGACACTGGAAACGAAAATGGCAATTCCATTATGCCAGGGTATACCCCGACCATTGCTCGGCTGGTGGCCACCTTGAGGGGAATCACTGGAGGGCCGAGTGCGAGCAGTGCACAGAAGCCAGCAAGCTCCTCACACATGATCTTGGCAAACATCTCGCGTTCCTCGCTGTAACCCAAATCCCCAATTACCCAAAGCAATAAGAGTGAAAAGAACAAGCATCACTTGTTGCCTTGTTGGCATTGGCAACTCGCACACCCTTCAGCATCAGCAGCATAGCTGACGGGGGCCGCCGCCTTCTATTGCTTGTGCCAACCGTGCTTCGGACAAGCATCGTGGCGCCGGCGTCCTTGCGCGTTCATCTGCCGTGGGTTTGGTTGGTGGGGTGGGTTAAACCCGGAGGGGTTCGACCCATTTTCTGCCTGTTTGGATTGTTAGAATTTATGTTTTTTATGGGCTTGGCCCAATACAAAATTCAGAAATTCCTTATAAATCTCAAAGGCTCATTCATGAATATGGAAAGAAGGGAGTGGTGGAATCCTTTAGTACCACATTGCTTGTGGAAGGTGGAGAGGACCGCGTGGCGAAAGCGCGGGCGCATGACATCTTGGCGTGAATGGTCCGTCGAAATCCGGCTCCTCGCCTTGCGGGTCGCGGTCTCCTTTTGAAGTTTTAGTTTTTTAGTCTTTTGGTTTGCGCGAGTTCTAAACAAATCACGAACAGCGAGTCCTAACCGGTTTAGATCGTGGATCGTGTCACAAGGTCGGTTTACCCGGACTATATAAGCGGAACCACCCGGCCACGCTAAACGTATCCAATCAAAGCTTAGGGTTTTGCCTCTTCTCCTTCTTTGCGCCGCCCGCCGTCTAGTCTCGGCCCGATCGTTCGCGTGCACCGGCGGCCGGGCGAAAGGTGTCTCGGAACCGTCGTCTTTGCGATCCTGCACCGGGAGAAGGCGAATAAGGTTTTGGGAAGCGCTCTTCGGCGATCGCTCCCGATCTTCGTCCACGGCTCGTCTTACGGAAGGACACGCGGAGGACCGTCCCAGCGCCGTCTTCATCGACAACTTCTTCGACTTCTTCAAAGGCCGCCGATCGGCAGCGGCGGCAAATGATCCGGAGGACCTCGGCATCGCTTTTCGGGAACCTCTCCATTACGTTGTCCTCAACGTCGGCTAGGTATTCTCAAGATCCAATCTTCGTGTTAGTTATGTTCAATCTATCCAATCTATCTCGGTGTGCTAGTTGTGCTTACACATTTGCTATGATCATGCTATGCTATTTGTTGAATCATGTTATGATCTATGATATGCGTTTATTGTAGAGAACCTCCTAATTCTTGGGGCCCACCGCACCCGTCATTGTCTCAAAGACCTCGACAACGGTCGCGGATGCACCCAATAACTTAAGAAGCTGTCGAGTGTCATCGGAAACCCGATTACACCACTCATACCAGGATCAACAAAGGAGTAACTAGAACATTACAACATTTGTTATAAAAATATAGATCAGAGTGCGGAAGAATAATAACATTAACTTTACAAATAGTGAATAAGTTGCACTTGAGTAAACTTAACTTAATTGCGGAAGCTAGGTAGAACTGGAAGATAAACCAGATCATGTCGTGCCCACCGACATAACCTTGGTTAAACGGACGAGTCGAGACACGCAACGGGGTCAACAAACCCCGAAAGTACGGGAGTACTCAACAAGACTTACCCGACTAAAAAGAAAATAGGAGGAGACTTCGGGAATCTTTGGTCTAATAGGAATCAAGGTAAGGCTTTTAGTAAGAATCAAGGACTCTTTTGCGAAAAAGCTTACTAATGGTAAATCCTTACTTTCAACATTTTATTTTCAAGTAAGTTTCTCACCTATTCTAGGTGATCTTACACTATAGCATACACTTGTAAAAGTTCCATCACTTATTCCATCTCTTCATAGTTTCATATTTAAACTACGATGTAAGGGGAAACCAAGTCTCCATATCCGAGAAGCACGGCGGCGATCGAAATCGATTAACCCAAATGGGAGTTCTTTCCACCCACGACATATGTAGCACTTAAGCTTGCATATATCAACCCTTTCCCGGATACTCAAAAGCGGAACCGCGTCCTCGCCACCCGAGAATACCGTACACCTCCAATCCGGGACTTTAACCCACGAGGGTAACATGTACTCCCGCCATCTCTCCACTCCCGGTCTTGCGCGGTTGTATGCGTTTCCGATTTGACACCCCCAAGATCGGGCTTACGGAGTATGTGTCCGAACTAGGGTCGACCGTGATGGGATGACACCCATGACGAGGGCGCGTGCCATTGGTCCAACGACCTCGGCGCGGTGCGTTCCATAGTCTCGGTCCACATTGCTTACAACGAGCGGTCCTTAATCAACAAGCCGGGAAATACTACACCGAGACTCCATTCTCGGTTGCAAATTACCCGGCCGGTCTCAACTTCACTACCATATCGGTATGGTTTCATCATATAGCATCCTTTCTCATCAAATGCCTCTTGAACTATCATAAGGGACTTATCACATTTTGACTCAAAAGTCTAACTAATATAGCCAGGCTAAGCATTCTAGCATTTTAGCAAAACAAGTTATCAAGGTAGATATCGAAATAAACAAGGAATGGTAATGCATCAATTAGGTTGTCACTCAACTCCTATCACCTAATGCAAAGCATAAAGCAAAGGTGATATAAAGCTTTGTAAAACACAAGGAAATGTTTAAATGAACGGGGCTTGCACGTGTTTGCGGGGAAAGTCGGATTCTGAAGAAAGATTGTCGAAGTCAAACTTGACATTATCCTTGTCGACGGACGGATCTTCTCGAAGCTTGATCATCGTGAACCATATCAACACCTTCTCCAAAGCTTCGTCGTCACGATCCGACTCACTCTCGTATACTCTACACGTAGATGATGATGCATGTTTTAGCGTGATGGAATGGTAAACATGATGCTTGATGATGCATGAAATAATAAACACTTGAGTATAACTTTCCTTCACGATAAAGTTGCAATCCAACAAAACCAACTTGTTGAACTATTCTACAAAGATATCATCACCATTGCCTAAGGAGTTCTCAAGGACCACTTGATAAAGGCATGGTTTAGGGTTCACAAAACAATCCAAAAAGTCACACAAAAAACCTAGGTCGTTATACACTAAACATCACATTTAACAATTAAATAAATAAAGCATAAAATAGCAAATAAATTAACTTTCTCAAAATGGCTTCAAACTTTTTTATACAAGCAGGTCATATCATAAAAAGCACACCAAATAAATTTTCATGATTTTTGAATAAATATTTTATTTTCTAAAAATCATGAAAGATGCATTTTTTTATTAAAATTTGTATTTTTAAATCATGCCCAAACTATTTAAAATCAAAGTTTCAAATTTTTTTGGATAGATATACTCTTAAGAAGGTTCTACAAAAATTTTCAGAATTTTTGAACCAAGATTTGAATTTATATAAAAAATAACAAAATCGATACTATTCATTGAATCGAAATTGAAAAACAAAAAAAAAATTCAAAAAATGAACCGGCCATTGGGCGAATCCGCCCGGCACGGCCCCTGCGGCTCTGCCTTGCTGCCCGCAAAGAAGGGCAGGCAGGCCGGTGGTCCCCCCTGGCCGACCCGCGGCGGCGTGCCCCGGCTTTGACCGGCCGTTGCTGCTGGCCCGGCGGCGACCTCGCCGGCGGCGAGACCTAGCTCTACGCGATCCCCACACGCCTCGCGCATCCCATGGCACCCCAAACCTAAACCCCTAACGCATCAGCGGCACCCTTGCCGGCGACCATGGCGGGCGTGGTGGCACTCCGGGCGCGAGGCGCCGCCGAGTGTTTTTCTCCGATGACGGCGAAAGCACGCCATCGATTCCCGATGTTCGGGCGACCTATTCCATCAAATAAACGCACTCAAGCCGGTCCCTAACTAAAGCGGCGCGCCGACGCTGGCGAGCGGCAACGCCGGCTCGTCGGGGCAAGCACGTTCCGGCGACTCACGGCACATCAACGAACCAACCAAAGGTAGGGATAGGACCCGGGGAGCTCACCGCAGCTCGATTGGCAAGATGGTTGGGTCGGGGGATAGGACGGAGTAGGGTCGCCGACGGTGACACTATGGCGGCGCTCTCCGAGATTGGCAACGGTGTTCCGGGCGAGTCCTACGAAACACGAAACCGTCGGCGCATCATGACCCACAAATACAAGGCGAAGCTAGGCGCTAGCCGGTTTTCATTGAAGCTCACTGAAACGCGACGCCAAAGATTACTACGGCGGCGCCTCCGCCGGCCGTGGAGAAGATTGGGGCGGCGAAAGGGCTTATTTGGGTATCGAAGAAACTTAGGGAAGTAGCGGAGGCGTTGGCGTAGTTGGTTTGGTGAATGGGTGCTTTCGGCGGCGACCAATTTAATTTACGGCGTGGAGGAACCCGGCGGCGGTTTTCGAAAGAAGAAAAACGACGGCGTCGGCGGGCTATTTATAGGCAAGAAGGGGTCGGGAGGTAGCCGGAGGGGTCGCGAAGGCCTCCAGTGGTCGGCTTCGCGGTTTTCGCGGTGGACAGCGGCGCGAACGTTAGCGCCCGGCGGGTGGCGCGAGGAAGAGTGGCCGTGGTAATGCAGAAGCGATCCAAACCCTAACTTCAAACTTTTCAAATTACTCTCAAAATTTGAACTGAACTCAAAAAATTTCCAAAAAGCAACTTGCCTTAATTTTTCAAGATCTACAATTTTCACAATTGGATCATTTTCAAATTCGGCCTCTAAATATGACTTTTTGAAATGCAGTTCAAAATTTTGAAATTTGAATTCAAAATTACTTTTAAAATCATGTAACAACTTGAAAAACTTTGTACATGACTTTTGTTCCTCTCAACAAGATCTACAAACTAGCTTTTGAAATTTTTCTCAAATTATGCTTAGATTTTGAAATATAGAAAAGGGGGTAGAAAGGGTTTTGATAAAATTCAAAATTACTTTAAAATTTTGAACTAAACTTTGAAAACTCAAAATACCAACTTTGTTCAAAATTGAAAACTCTACCTTTTTGTTTTAATAACCATACCCAAAATCTTGATAAATTTTGAATAAAATAAAAAGGGAACAAACTAGGGTTTGGAATCTAGGGTTTCCGACAAAGGGGAATAACTTCCTGAATCTGTTTTTCTCTCGCGTCTTTTTCGACCAACGATGAGACCAAACGTAACAAAACCTATTTTTGTCCAAATCCATAGCTTAACTGATAATTAACATCCGGGGGTGTTCTGGCCTTTCCCCTTAATGAGAATCTCATCCCGAGATTGAGCGAGAACTTCAAAGAAGACGACAAGAGATTTCCAAAACTTTAAAACTGCACTAAGGATGATAGAACTTGATCCGGCAATACCGGATTTCACGTCTTCCTTTACGGCTCAATTGCTTCTTGAGCTAGACGGCTTCACTTTGGAGAAGAAAATCGACTCTATGATTCTTAAGAAAAGATTTGCGGTGGGCTTTGAAGAGATGGAAGTGGAGAAGCAAGGTACAAGTCTATAGCGCAGAGGATCGATAGAGATCCTTGAGGAAGAGAAAGCCGAGAGAAAAGAGAGAGAGACCAAAAGCGCCACGGTGGTGCGGCCACCAGCTAGGGTGCGCCCGTGCTCAAGTATAGGGTGACAGGATTCCTACGACGTGGAGGCAAGCAAAGACGAAGCCATGGAGGGGTTCAAGACGGTGTAATGACAAGAGCTACGGGCAAACGTGACACACAAAAAAGAGGAAGAAAGAGGACATGGTGCGGGAGAAGACGTGACCCGACGAAGCGAGTGTGGGCACAATGAGACCAAGAACACCGAAAACGAACGCGAGAAGGGCCGTGATGCTCACGGCGTTCGAAGACACGTGGCGGTAACAGGATGCCACAGTGATCTTAACCTTCAAAATGGTTAAGCGAATCCCTTATCTACCACTGCTTATAGTCTGTTAATGTTGATGTCAGTGACTTGCTCTTCAAGGGTCACCTTTTCTTGTAACTTTCAGAAGGACTCACAAAGCAACTGATCCGATATACAAGTCCTCGGATAGAATATAGATAATGACCAAGGAAGATCATGGCAAGGGAATACTTTAGTGTAGTTTTGTAAAAGATCATAACTAGAAACCACGACACCAGTGCGTGTCGAGCAATATAATCTCGTGGCTACAGTCCACAGAACGTCCTTGGTTTTGTTGCAGCACCGATCTTTGAAATATTAGAGAAGCTTGGAATTAAGCAACCCAGATCCCAGGGCAGAAACCAAGGAGTTATTGAAGATCAAAGAGAGATGTGCATGGCAAGAGTCGTCTAAGAGACCCAACAAAATCTTGGCTTGATTCCACACGGCGCAACACAAGCCGTGGCAAAGATTTACGCATAACATCCTAATTGAACTAGGGTTCAACCAAGGTACACAAAGGCTTAACAATGAAACACAAACAACAACCAACATTAACACCATTTTGAATAACATGTGAAACATCATATGTGCATAACACAAATGCTATAAACAACATATGCAATGCAATGATGCTTGCTAATGATGCAACAAGATGATCATGAACATCGAGATATGATGATCTTTCCCCTTAAAAAGAAATCTAATTTCGAAGTTTCAAGGTGACAAATCCCATGGAATAAGTATTGGAAAAGGAAATGTATCAAATATATATATTGACTTATAAGAAATTTTGCAAAACAACAAAGTTGATATCGAGGATTACAACCAGAAGAAAAAGGTGATTGCAACCGATAAGGGTTTTTCGAAAATTTTAGAGTTCGGATATGAATTTCGAAAAGAGTTTGCAACGAAGGTGAAAGCACGGTAATCGTGAGTTATAGTAAAGAGAAGAACATGTGTCGAGAATTGAAGAAGTCAAAATACGACACATGTATGAGTTGAGAAATCAAGGAGTATCTCAAACTTTTTAAATAAAATTGACATGGCAAGGTGTAAGCTCCCAAAGATTGGAACTTATGAAGCAAAGATCATCAAATGGAAGTCCATTAACAAAACCTGGTGCAGGACAAAATTAAGGACAAACAACTATATAAAGAAGAATAGTTGTCTGAATAAAGGAGGAAAAATCAACATTATATGGATGATATGATGCATGCTTTCGTCCTATACGTCTTCACAATGTTAGTCCCACATAAGTTAGATATATATAGGGCAATACTTTATACATTATCTCATCTGATGATCTTGGTAGAATGATGAAATGGCTCTTAGTAGAACTTTGTCGACGATATTCGACTCTTTAGTTGTTCTTCACAAGAAGAGATGAAAACTTCTCGAAGCCTTTTACTTGAGTCATCGGGACATCTTCTCAAAGCCTTTCAAAGAAGCATAAGGAAAGATAGGAGATTATTTTTAATTTGTTACTTTCAAAAACTTTTAGATTACAAAATCATTTTGAAATTTTCAAAAGTAATGTTGTAGCCGATCCTAAGTATGAGCTCGATACCACTCAGTAACAGAACCTCCTAATTACTTGGGCCACCACACCCGTCATTGTCTCAAAAGACCTCGGCAAAGCAGTCTGCGAGATGCACCCAATAACTTAAGAAGCTGTCAAGTGTCATCGAAACCCCGATTACACCACTCATACCGGGATCAACAAAGGAGTAACTATAACATTACAACATTTGTTATAAAAATATATATCGAGTCTTGGAAGAATAATAACATTAACTTTACAAATAGTGAATAAGTTGCACTTGAGTAAACTTAACTTAATTGCGGAAGCTAGGTAGAATCGGAAGATAAACGGATCATGTCGTGCCCACCAGACATAACCTTGGTTAAACAAAGACGAGTCGATTACACCGCAACGGGGGTCAACAAACCCCGAGTGCGGGGAGTACTCAACAAGACTTACCCGACTAAAAAGAAAATAGGAGGAGACTTCGGGAATCTTTGGTCTAATAGGAATCAAGGTAAGGCTTTTAGCAAGAATCAAGGACTCTTTTTGCATAAAAGCTTACTAATGGTAAATCCTTACTTTCAACATTTTATTTTCAAGTAAGTTTCTCACCTATTCTAGGTGATCTTACACTATAGCATACACTTGTAGAAGTTCCATCACTTATTCCATCTCTTCATAGTTTCATATTTAAACTACGATGTAAGGGGGAAACCAAGTCTCCATATCCGAGAAGCACGGCGATTTCGAAATCGATTAACCCAATGGGGAGTTCTTTCCACCACGACATATGTAGCACTTAAGCTTGCATATATCAACCCTTTCCTGGATACTCAAAAGCGGAACCGCGTCCTCGCCACCCGAGAATACCGTACACCTCAATCCGGGACTTTAACCCACGAGGGTAACATGTACTCCCGCCATCTCTCCACTCCCGGTCTTGCGGTTGTATGCGTTTCCGATTTGACACCCCCAAGATCGGAGGCTTACCGGAGTATGTGTCCGGAACTAGGGTCGACTGTGATGGGATGACACCCATGACAGACGTGCCATTGGTCCAACGACCTCAGGCGCAGATTGCGTTCCATAGTCTCGGTCCACATTGCTTACAACGAACGGTCCTTAATCAACAAGCCGGAAATACTACCTTTGAGACTCCATTCTCGATTACAAATTACCCGACCGGTCTCAACTTCACTACCATATCCCAAAGTATGGTTTCATCATATAGCATCCTTTCTCATCAAATGCCTCTTGGGTTATCATAAGGGACTTATCACATTTTGACTCAAAAGTCTAACTAATATAGCCGGGCTAAGCATTCTAGCATTTTAGCAAAACAGGTTATCAAGGTAGATATCGAAATAAACAAGGAATGGTAATGCATCAATTAGGTTGTCACTCAACTCCTATCACCTAATGCAAAGCATAAAGCAAAGGTGATATAAAGCTTTGTAAAACACAAGGAAATGTTTAAATGAACAGGGCTTGCACGTGTTGCGAGGAAAGTCGATTCTGAAGAAAGATTGTCGAAGTCAAACTTGACATTATCCTTGTCGACGGACGGATCTTCTCTCGAAGCTTGATCATCGTGAACCATATCAACACCTTCTCCAAAGCTTCGTCGTCACGATCCGACTCACTCTCGTATACTCTACACGTAGATGATGATGCATGTTTTAGCGTGATGGAATGGTAAACATGATGCTTGATGATGCATGAAATAATAAACACTTGAGTATAACTTTCCTTCACGATAAAGTTGCAATCCAACAAAACCAACTTGTTGAACTATTCTACAAGATATCATCACCATTGCCTAAGGAGTTCTCAAGGACCACTTGATAAAGGCATGGTTTAGGGTTCTAAAACAATCCAAAAGTCACACAAAAACCTAGGTCGTTATACACTAAACATCACATTTAACAATTAAATAAATAAAGCATAAAATAGCAAATAAATTAACTTTCTCAAAATGGCTTCAAACTTTTTATACAAGCAGGTCATATCATAAAAACAGCACCAAATAAATTTTCATGATTTTTGAATAAATATTTTATTTTCTAAAATCATGAAAGATGCATTTTTTTATTAAAATTTGTATTTTTTAAATCATGCCCAAACTATTTAAAATCAAAGTTTCAAATTTTTCTTGGATAGATATACTCTTAAGAAGGTTCTACAAAAATTTTCAGAATTTTTGAACCAAGATTTGAATTTATATAAAAAATAACAAAATCGAGATACTATTCATTGAATCGAAATTGAAAAACAAAAAAAAAATTCAAAAGCGAAACCGGCCATTGGGCGAATCCGCCCCGACACGCGGCTTCCTGCGATGCGGCCGCTCATCGCGCCCCGAAGCGGCCGGGCCCGGTGGTCACCCCCCCGCCGACCCGCGGCGGCGCCCGCTTTGGCCGGCCGTTGCTCGCCGGCGGCGACCTCGCCGGGCGACGACCTAGCTCTACGCGATCCCCCACGACCTCGCGCATCCCATGGCACCCCAAACCTAAACCCTAACGCACCGCGGCACCCCTTTGCCGGCGACCATGGCGGACGTGGTGGCACGGGCGGCGGGCGAGGCGCGCGGCGGAGTGTTTCCGATGACGGCGAGCACGCCATCGATTCGGCATGTTCGGGCGACTCTATTCCATCAACATAACCAAGGCGCGCGCCTGTGGCGGAGCGGCAACGCCGGGCTCGGGGGCGGCAAGCACGCTCCGGCGACTTCACGGACATCAACGAACCAACCAAAGGTAGGGGATAGGACCCGGAGCTCACCGCGGGCTCGATTGGCAAGATGGTTGGGTCGAGGATAGGACGAGGTAAGTCGTCGGCGGTGGGGCCCGGCGATGGCGGCGCTCTCCGGCGTTAACAGCGGTGTTCGGCCCCGAGTCCTCTGGGCAAACACGAAACCGTCGGCGCATCATGACCACAGCGTCAAGGCGAAGCTAGGGCGCTTAGCCGGTTTTCATTGAAGCTCACCGCTTGATTGGCGATCGAGACTCGCGGCGGCGCCTCGCGGCCGTGGAAAACGGCGTCGCACACGCGTTATGGGCGGCGAAAAGGGCTTTAAGGCTGGGTATCGAAGAAACTTAGGAAGTAGCGGAGCGTTGGCGTAGTTGGTTTGGTGAATGGGTGCTCGGCGGCGGAATTTCAGCCGGCGGGTGGAGGAACTCCGGCGGCGGTTTCGGGAAAAGAAGAAAATCCACGAAGTCGGCGGGCTATTTATAGGCAAGAAGGGGTCGGGAGGTAGTGGAGGGGTCGCGAAGGCCTCCAGGTGGTCGGCTTCGCCTTGCGGTTTCGCGGTGGACGGCCTTGAACGTTAGCGCCGGCGGTGCGAGGAAGAGTGGCCGTGGTAATGCGTAGCTTGATCAAACCTAACTTCAAACTTTTCAAATTACTCTCAAAATTTGAACTGAACTCAAAAATTTCCAAAAACAACTTGCCTTAATTTTTCAAGATCTACAATTTTCACAATTGGATCATTTTCAAATTCGGCCTCTAAATATGACTTTTTGAAATGCGGTTTCAAAATTTTGAAATTTGAATTCAAAATTACTTTTAAAATCATGTAACAACTTGAAAAACTTTGTACATGACTTTTGTTCCTCTCAACAAGATCTACAAACTAGCTTTTGAAATTTTTCTCAAATTATGCTTAGATTTTGAAATATAGAAAAGGGGGTAGAAAGGGTTTTGATAAAATTCAAAATTACTTTAAAATTTTGAACTAAACTTTGAAAACTCAAAATACCAACTTTGTTCAAAATTGAAAACTCTACCTTTTTGTTTTAATAACCATACCCAAAATCTTGATAAATTTTGAATAAAATAAAAGGGAACAAACTAGGGTTTGGAATCTAGGGTTTCCGACAAGGGGGAATAACTTAGAATACTGTTTTCTCTCGCGTCTTTTTTAGACCAACGATGAGACCAAACGTAACAAAACCTAATTTTGTCCAAATCCATAGCTTAACGATAATTAACACCTGGGTGTTACATTTATGCTATGCTATGATCATGCCTTATCTAGTAGATCTATTTATCATGATTTATTTTATGAAATTAATCCGAAATTGCCTAATATTTTAACAATCCAAAAACCTTATTATAGATCTTTTCCAGTACCAATGGCTAGTTTTGTTGATGCTCGAGGCGGGAGAAATTCTCTGGTGAGCACTTTAAGAGGTGGTGCGTAAAGGTCTCGATTGGCTTCTTGCCATGGAAGTTTTACGGGTCAAAGATGGCTTACCCGAGGGAGACCTTTACGATGAAGATCGAGAATAAATTCGGAAAGCAAATGACATCTTTGTGGGAGAGCTGTGCGTAATGTGCTATCGGATCATATCTATGATCTTTGTGATGCACTATAAAGATGCTAAAGCTCGTGGGATCATCCGAACACTACCTATGGTGTTTCGGATGTAGGCAAACAAGCGTACATCATGGAGAGCTTTCATGACTATAAGATGGTTGCAAACAAATCTATAGTCAATCAAGCTCATGAGATCTGGCGCTTTGGCTAAGGAACTTGAACTCCTTGAGTATGTTATACCCAATGAAGTTGTGGGTTTGGTATTATTATTGCAAAATTACCTCCTCCATGGAGGAACTTTCAAGCATAAGAGAGTGAAAATATCGCTTGAAAACCTGATTCAATCTCTTGATGTTGAGGAGAAAGCTCGGGCTAAAGATCATACTTGAGATGGGGAACGAGGAAAATCATAAGCGCCCACTTTGTCCGAGAAATTTCCAAGGGCAAGAATAAAGGAAAGGGGAAACAATGACCTTTTTCAATGCCAAAGCTACTCTTGCCTTCAAGAAGAAGAAGAAAGACAAGTCTAAGATGCCTTGTTTCACTTGTGGTGATCTTGGTCATTTTGCTAAGGAGTGTCCTCGGCGTGCGGACCGTAAAGAGAAAAAGGTCAACCTCGTGGATCGCAACCAATCTTGATGACGGTATGGTAATCTTCCTATTGTACTTTCAGTATTTCAATCACCTAGTTGGTGGCTTGATCACGGTGCTAATATTCATGTATGTGCTGACATCTCTTTGTTTTCTTCTTACCAGGGGCTCCAAGATTCCTCCGTCCTGATGGGGGATGAGTCACATGCTTCGTTCGTGGTGTTGGCACGGTAGATCCGAAGTTTACTTAAGATCATGTAGGCCAAGAACGTGCGAGCATGTCCCTACTATTCACAAGAACCTTGTTAGCGTTTCTCTTTTGTTAAGAGATGGTCTTAAAGTAGTGTTAGAGTCCAATAAAGTAGTTTTGTCTAAGCATGGACAATTTATTGGTAAAGGCTATGATTCTTGCGGAGGCTTGTTCCGCCTAAGTTTATCGATTTTAGTAATAAGTCGAGTCAATCATATTTGTGGCACAATTTATGATAATTCTAGTGTTTGGCATTCTCGTTTATGTCATGTGAATTTTGGTTTGATGTCACATTTATCTAGCTTGCGGTTAATTCAGATTTCACCATTGCTAAAGGTTCTAAGTGCCATAGTTGTGTGCAATCTAAGCAACCTCGAAAGCCTCATAAGTCAGCGGAGGAGAGACACTTGGCACCTCTAGAGCTCATACATTCTGGTCTATGCGAGATGAATGGTGTGTTAACTAAAGGTGAAAAAAGATATTTCATGACGTTAATTGATGATGCTTCTAGATATTGCTATATTTACTTGCTGAAAACTAAAGATGAGGCATTAGACTACTTTAAAATCTTTAAGGCTGAAGTTGAAAATTAACTAGAAAGAAAGATTAAACGTCTAAGGTCAGATCGTGGTGGTGAATATTTTCCTGTAACATTTGATGAGTTTTGTGCGGAACATGGTATTATTTATGAGAGGACACCTCCTTATTCACCCGAATCCAACGGGGTTGCCGAGAGGAAAAATCGCACGCTGACTGACTTGGTGAACGCCATGTTGGACACTGCTAGTTTATCTAAGGCATGGTGGGGGGAAGCTATATTGACTGCGAGTCATGTCCTGAATAGAATTCCAAACAGAAATAAAGAGACAACACCATACGAGGTATGGGTTGGAAGGAAACCATCACTTTCATACTTGCGCACGTGGGATGCTTGGCGAAAGTCAATGTTCCAATTAATAAGAAGCGTAAGCTTGGACCAAAAGACGGTAGATTGTGTCTTTCTTGGATATGCTCACAACAAAGATTTGCCTATCGATTTTTAGTAGTAAGACTTGAAGTTTCGATATGCATGTTGATACTATCTTTGAATCTCGTGATGCTACATTTTTTTGAGAATATATTTCCTGTGAAAGATATACGTAGCAATGCTAAGTTTTCTACTGAATTAGCTCCTGATATTACTATACCTATCGAGTCTCCTGATGAGTCGTTTGAGCAACCACTTGAGGAGGATGACAATGAAGTTCCTGTGAGGAACAAGAGACAAAGGATTGCAAAATCTTTTGGTGATGATTTCATTGTGTACCTTGTGGATGATACTCCCACCTCTATTTCAGAGGCATATGCATCTCCAGATGCAGATGATTGGAAAGAAGCTATTCGTAGTGAGATGGACTCGATTCTTTCTAATGGAACTTGGGAGCTCTCTGAACTACCTTTTGGTTATAAACCAATTGGTTGTAAGTGGGTGTTCAAGAAAAAGCTTAGACCTGATGGTACTATTGACAAGTACAAGGCTCGGCTTGTGGCCAAGGGCTACACTCAAAAGGAAGGAGAAGATTTCTTTGATACTTATTCACCTGTTGTTAGAATGACCACTATTCGAATACTACTATCCTTGGCTGCCTCATATGGTCTGATCATTCATCAAATGGATGTGAAGATAACTTTTCTTAATGGAGAGTTGGATGAGGAGATCTATATGGATCAGCCTGATGGGTTTGTAGTAAAAGGTGAAGAGCAGAAGGTGTGTAAATTATTGAAGTCTTTGTATGGCTTGAAACAAGCACCTAAACAATGGCATGAGAAGTTTGACACTACGTTAACTAGTGCTAGCTATATTGTTAATGCAGCTGATAGGTGTGTGTATTATCGACATGGTGGGGGCGAATCTGTTATATTATGTTTATATGTTGATGATATTCTAATATTTGGAACAAACATGGATGTTATAAATGAGGTCAAGTGTTTCTTGTCAAAGAATTTTGATATGAAAGATCTAGGAGAAGCTGATGTAATTCTAAACATTAAGCTGATTAAGGAAGAGAGTGGGATTACTTTATCGCAATCTCACTATGTTGAGAAGGTCCTGAGCCGTTTTGGCTTTATGGATAGAAAGGCTTCTCCAACACCTTATGATCCTAGTGTGACATTGCGAAAGAATAAGAAGCGTACTAGAGATCAATTGAAATACTCTCAAATTGTTGGTTCACTCATGTATCTAGCTAATGCAACCAGACCAGATATCTCTTTTGCTGTGAGCAAGTTGAGTAGGTATATGTCCAACCCGGGTGATGATCATTGGCATGTACTAGAAAGGGTCTTGTGCTATCTTAAAGGTACAATGAGCTATGAAATTCACTATTAAGGGCACCCAAGTTGCTAGAGGGATATAGTGATGCGAACTGGATTTCGATATTGCTCAAATCTACGCCACAAGTGGGTATGTCTTTACTCTTGGAGGTGGCGCGGTGTCATGGAGGTCTTGTAAAACGGACTATTTTGACTAAATCAACCATGGAAGCGAACTTCTTTGCTTTAGATACGACATCTGCAGAGGCGCAGTGATTGCGTGAGCTCTTGTCTTTCTTCTTGCGGTGGTTGAAAACCCGTACCGGCTATCCTTATGAACTGTGATAATCAAACTATGATCACTAAGGTGAATAGTGCTAAGGATAATTCAAAGTCAACAAGACACGTTAAAAGACGTTTGAAATCTGTCAGAAATTGAGAAACTCGGGAGTAATAAGCGTATCTTATATACAAACAGATAAAAACACAGCGGATCCTTTTACAAAAGGGCTATCACGTAATGTGATAGAAATTGCATCTAGGGAGATGGGTATGAGACCCATATGAGTTTACTGATAGTAGTAACCCAACCTTTTTATCGAAGATCCCGTGACTAAGGACACAGGAAGAACAAGCTATTGGTTAACGAGGAGAGTAAAATGATAACCCTCTCTATGTGAAGATGTAATACTCTCAAGAGTGATGAGGCTCTGTATGGTAGGTTGGCAAGAATGCCTTAATATGTCCTGTTGACTCTATAAGTAAAGATAATGTCCTACATAGCATTCTTGAAAGGGCATACCTATATGAGTTCGACTGTTAAACGTCGCAGTCTATGAGACTTTGGTGATCTCTAGTAAGCTCATGAAGAGACTAAGGAGTATGACGTATATGCTCCACCCACGGGAAAAGGCTACTGGCAGCCAAGTACTAGTTTGGCTTTGAGCAAAGCTTATTCGCACAAAACTTGCAATTAAAGACGTAGTCCATTGTTCAAGTTATTGATAGGTGTAGCTTGAAGTTCTAGGCGGAAGTTCAACTTAACAGTCTCTGCTGAAACACTAGTATATCAAACGGTAGCGAGAACAAGCAAATCTCTAAATGGGTATTTGAGATCTGGCGGGGGATTGTTGGAATTTATGTTTTATATGGGCTTGGCCCAATACAAAATTCAGAAATTCCTAATAAATCTCAAAGGCCCATTCATGAATATGGAAAGGAGGGAGTGGTGAAATCCTTTAGTACCACATTGCTTGTGGAAGGTAGAGAGGACCAATTTAAATATGGAACGCACGTCGGGCGTGGCGTGGCGTGGCAAAGGGCGCGGCGCGCACGACATGCGCGTGAATGGTCCGCCGAAATCCGGCTCCTCGCCTTGCGGGGGTGCGGTCTCCTTTTGCAGTTTTAGTTTTTGGTCTTTTGGTTTGCAGAGTTCTAAACAAATACGAACAGCAGAGTCCTAACCGGTTTAGATCGTGACTCTGTCACAAGGTCGGTTTACCCGGACTATATAAGCAGACCACCGGCCACGCTAAACGTATCAATCAAAGGTTAGGGTTTTGCCTCTTCTCTTTCTTTAGCCTTGCCCGTCGCCTAGTCTCGGCCGATCGTTCACACCCGGCGGCCAGGGCGGCGAGTCTCGGAACCGTCTTCTTTGCGATCCTGCAAGAAGGCGAATAAGGTTTTTGGGAAGGCTCTTGGCCTCTCCCGATCTTCGTCACGGCTCGTCTTCCGGGAAGGACAAAGGACCGTCGCCTTGCCGTCTTCATCGACAACTTCTTCGACTTCTTCTCGCCGCCTCGCACGGCAACGAGGACCTCGGCATCGCTTTTGGGGAACCTCTCCATTACGTTGTCCTCAACGTCGGCCCGGTATTCTCAAGATCCAATCTTCGTGTTAGTTATGTTCAATCTATCCAATCTATTCGGTGTGCTAGTTGTGCTTACACCTGTTGGTATGATCATGCTATGCTATTTGTTGAATCATGTTATGATCTATGATATGCGTTTATGCTATGGTATGATCGAATATACGTTTATGCTATGCTAGTATGCTTGACATGCTTTATCTAGTAGATCTGTTTATCATGATTTATTTTATGGAATTAATCACAAACGCCTAATATTTTAACATGGATGAGGGTTGGGGTGGGGTTGGAGCCGACCTCGGCGGAATATACCGCAAAGATGCGGGTTGGAGTGATCCCCCCCCGAAAACGGCGGATGGAGCCGACCAGTAGGGTCGGCGCATCGCGCCCGTCTCATCATTCCGTCACCGCTCTCCACCTTATCCTTTCCTCTTCTCTCACCTTGACTCACGACACATCGAGCCCTCTCTCCTTTCCCCCGAGATCGCTGGCGCCCTTCCATCATCCGCCGCCGCAAAAGTGCAGCGCCCCGACCGCCCTCCTCCTCGAGATCCATGCGCCGCGGGCGAGTCCGCCACCGGCGAGGACGAAGCGGCGCCTGCGCCCGCCAGCGTGCGTGCCGGGCCGCCCAGCGCCGCCGCGCCGCCGGCCGCCTCCCTCCGTCCCCCGTCGGCCAAATCGAGAAGCCCCACCAGTCTCCCTCCGCATCCCGTTGCTCGGTCAAGATCTCGCTTCCGTTCAGGGCACATTCAAGGTAAATTCATCACCCCTCCTTGATGAGTGTATATGGCGGACCGATCTTTGCCGCAGTGATGGATCGATACACATGACCTCCGTGGTTTCTTAATCATGCACAACTACACGAGTATACGGTTAAGCACCTCCGTGGATTGCGAGGGAAATCCAGGCAAGCAGCAATCAAGCACAACTACACGAGTATACGCTTTAGGTCTATTATATGATATTTGTTTTCCCATATTTCTTTTCTATTTTCTAGTTATTCTAATTTTCTCTTTCTTTCGATTTCTTTCATATTTCCTCCTTTTTGGATTTTCATTTTATTCTTTCTTCTAAATCTTCATCTTTTCCCTCTTTAATTCAACATTTACAAAGACAAAAATAAGTACCAATAAAGTAATTATCAAATATATTTCCATAGTATAAACCAAGTTAGAGATATTATTCACTAAAAATATAGTCAAAGTTAAGTTATTTTAACTTGCACAAGTTCCATAATTATATTCTTTTGTTGATGCAGGGAGTATCGAAGGGATGTTACACAATGCTTTTTTAATTGTTTCAGAATACCCATGAGATTTTCTATTTTTTTTATTCTTTTCGTTTGTTTTCATGGATATCTTTATTTCAATTTTCTTTGTTTTTATTTTTGTTCTAATTAATCTTTTTTTATTAATGTGTTTCATAACCGGTGTACTTTGCCAGGTTTAGTATCCATGAGATGTTGCATGATATACTTTTTTCCTATTATGTGATATACATAGGATGAATTTCTGTTGGGACCAACGGCTCCCCGAGCGCCCAACGGGCGTCTCGAAGCGACGGCCGGCGCGCCACAAGCTCCCTCCCCTCCGGCATCCCCCACGGGCTGCCGTCTTGACTGTGGCGGCGACGGCCGCCGGGCGGCGGTCCCACAAAGGGGTCTCGGCGCGTCCGCCCCCCCTATCCCCTCCCCTCCTTCTCCCTCCTTCCACTCGGCGACCAACGACCGACGCCACGCCAACCCAACGCCCGCCCCGTCCGGGCCGTGGATCCGCTGCGGTCAGCCCGATCCGGAGGAGTTCCCCTGGCTAGCCCCCATTCTTCACGGGCGGCGCGGCGTCCTGCCGGATTGCCGGCGTGGCTGGCCCCCTCCAGCGGTCGTAGCCCCTTCCCGAGCCCGCACCGCCGGATCCGGCGACGGGCGGGTGTGCGGTGCCAGCCTTCGACCGCACGGCCAGCCTCCGGGACGATGTCGGCGTGGCGGTCGATCTCGCGGCGGTCGTCGTCGTGGCCGTGGCGGTCGCTCTTGGCGCCGCTTCCTCGTCGGGCCTGTTTCAGGCGTGGTGTTGCCCCGCCGCTCGGCGGGGCCGGGTCCCCGGGCCGCACGACCGTGCCGGCCGCCGGCTCCGCCTCCGCGGGCTCGGGCGTCGACGGGCGGCCCAGACGGCCTCCCCCGCGGGCGCCGGAAGGGGCACGGCGGCCGGCCATGGCGGCACTAAGACGACGCTGCGCCCCCGCCGCCAAGGCCCGCGCCCGAGCCTCTTCCTTCAACCCGGATCGGGCCCCGGTGCCCCAGATCGGCGTTCGCGGCCGAGACGCCGGCTGGACTGCTTGGCGTGTGGGGGCGTCGCGGATCACTCGCTTCCGACCACGGGCGCCGGTGCCACTGCGTCGTTGCGCTTCGCGGAGGGGGCGAAAGCTCAAGACGGCTTGGCCACAGCAGACGACGGTGGACGCCGGGCCGCTACCCCCTTTGGGGCGTCGCCGTCTTCCACTCTCGCGACCGTGCCCGGCGTTCGCGGATCCTTCTTCCAAGTCGCTCGCGTGGCGGTGGTGGCGCCTCCGTGGCGGGAGGGGCGAGGTGGTGCGGGCGTGCCCGAAGAGGCTTCGTGGTGGCGCTTTAGACATGCCGGCCACCACCTCACCGGCGCGGGCGGCGGAAGTTGGAGTGCTGGCTGTTCGTCGGCGGTCGCTGGTCGGCGGGCCGTCGCTCCTCCGTCTTGATCGGTTTGGTCGTCTTCTTGTTCCTATTTGGGCTTCTTGTTACTTTTCACCCTGGTGTGTCTAGCTAGCGATTGTTGTGGCTCTAGGCGTCGTCGTTCCGGCGGATGCTTTGCCGCCGAGGTTTGTTTCCGACGAATGCTTTGCCGTCGAGGTGCTCTTTGTTGCTAGGCGGATGCTTTGCCGCCGTGTCGCTTGGGCGGATGCTTTGCCTCCGTGTGTCTTTCACGAGCCAGCGTTTCCGGCGTGCGCGTTGCCGCCGAGGTCGAGGTCGTGTCCGTCCGGTGGATGCTTTGCCGCCGAGGTGCTCTTCGTCGCTTGGGCGGAGGCTTGGCCGCCATGTATCTTTTAAGAGCTTGCGTTTCCAGCGTGTGCGTTGCCGCCCGAGGTCGCGGTCGTTTCCGGCGGATGTTTTGCCGCTGAGGTTCCAGTGGATGCTTTGCCACCAAGTTGTAGCGGATGCTATGCCGCTGTTGTCGCCCTTGGCTCCGATCGCTGCTAGCTACCTGAGTGTTGAGTTTTGGTTGTAATAGGATCAGTTGTCGGGGCTGTTAGTTGGAGGGTTCGCCCCACCCCCTACCTTTTCATTTCTTGTTGTTTGTTTGTGCGTGTGTGTTTCGTGAGTAATCTGTGGATTACATGCGGATCATATGTAATTTCTCACTTCTCTTAATACAACATGTGCCAACGGCATGCTTTCGAAAAAAATATATATATACATAGGATGTTTGCACACTACCCTTAATACCCTAGATGTTTTCATAACCGGAGTATATTTGCCTTGTTCGCATAGTAAAAACTCCCCGCGGTGGCTAGTGGTTCCTCCAGCTCGAGCTTAGAGAAACTTTATGAAGCTCCTTACGTTTTCCTGCGGCGCTATCAGCCGTTAAAAATTGTCAGCTGTTTCATGAACCTGGTTCTTTTGCCAAGTGCTCCGTATTGTCATCAAGTCCCCTGATCCCTGGAGCCATTGTACGCGGGCCAGGCCAACTTTACCAAAAGAAGCTAAAACAAGAACACTGGTGAGCAGTGTTTGATAACATCATCTGAATGACTCAATGTTTCCATCTATGTTATAACAGCAGAAATTGATGTGGCCAACTGGCCATTTCATGATAATCTTTAAAACACAGGGTAGTGAAATGAATGGTGCAAGAGGATAGAGATGTCGTGCGTAACTGCAAAGCATGTCTTTGTGCTTCATTCTACATGCCTCGAGCCATACCAGCAGAGATCCCTCCAATATACACATGTTCAATGTATATGTGAATCTGTATACAAAACAAAACAAATGAAACAGTACAGACACTCTAAAGGGTAGAGTAACTCCTACCTGCGTTCATTGTTGTGAAGTTTAGACTGGAAAGTGCATGGGCTCAATGAAGCAAAGGAAACAATGTCAACAACAAATGCTGGAAGGTTGACCGATTGTAATGACGAATATCATCAGTGGCGGAGCTGGGGGTGGGGCTGGTAGGGGCCACGCCACCCCCCCAACATTGCACAACAAAAAATTAAACAACTTTATAATCTATAATCGTTCCTTTCTAATAGCATTGAGCTTGCCTTGGAAAATTTGGAAAATTTCCTCTGAGCAAGTCCTTTGTTTGTGATGGCAAGTTGCTTGTTTCTTTTCCTATTTTAGCTTTCCTTTTATAGCGTCGAGATAAATAGCTACTAATATATTGAGAAGCAAAAAAAAACGTTGTTCTTGTTCTCGTTTTTTCTTGAGCAGCCGTGAGCAAGTTTGTCGGATAGACTTTCTAGCTCACATAATTTAATACTTTTATTTATATTAAGAGTGAGATTATACAAAATTCTTGTTTTATAATATACCTATTAATATCTTCTAGATAATATAATAATATAAAACACAACTAGGTTATATAAATTATTGTCACGAAAATACCGAAGTTGGTACTCAAGACTTACAAAGTCACCCTAGACAGGCTTAGACGTCTTACGTCAACGGGCAAGTCACTTATCATCGAAAAAAATACCTAGGATACATATAAAAAATTGCTAGTATCCGTCGATATCAATAAACTAACCCGAACAGTCACCGTAAGGAACCCTAACGAGTTGAGTTGCACTTAGTTTTTACACGTTGGTTTTGGCGGCCCCCTAAGTATAATTTACGGCTCCGCCACTGAATATCATGAATGTATTTCTACTGACTGATTTTCCTGTGTAAATTGCAAATTCAACAGCCGCTCATTAATGTTTCTCACATGTAGTCGTGAAAATCGTCTTCTTGATTACTTCTATCACAAATCAGGGTATCGGATTGGTTTGTGATGCTTTCTGCGTTTCCTGGCCATACTGATGCAATTGTCGTTCTGTTCAGCTGATAGGGTCACAGGGTTGAGGAAATAAAAAAAGATCACAGACCTATATAATCACCCATGTCAGTATCGAAGAGATTGTCCTGTTAATGCAATTACCCTGTATGTAATGCATCGCAAAATTCCAAGCACTGTCAAACTCAGCTTAAGTTAAGAAAGGTATTATGTCGACATGTTACTGAAGACAAACACCATACATCAGAAGAATGTTCCAAAGTTCTGTAGAGAAGGTTATCAGACTGGACTTTCAAAAAAAGGTTATCAGACTCCATGGACTCCATGGACCATGGTTCACATGCGACTAGAGAAACCATACTGATAGCAACATCAATACCTACTCCATCCTTGAAACTCTCATCATGTATCAGCTCCCATTGCTTAACAAAGCCACAGGAAAACTCGAAGCCAAACCTGCAATTGATCAAACGGACTACGACATGTCAACAGTAACTACAAGGTAATAAAACATAATTTAAATTTGCCAATTTCTGCATTGAGAGCTTACTGCTGCCATTCAAAAATAACCAGGACTGTACCAAAGATCATAAGTCCTTATTATAATTATAATTTTTTCCTCGTATTGTAACTGACACCCTTCCACAGACCCCGCATAGAGCGGGAGCTCACTGCACTGGGTACGCCCTATTGTAACTTCTCATTAGGGGTTTAATGGCATGGTGTCGTGTTGTAAGCACAAATTACACAACATAGCAATGTAATTTTTTGAAAGATACTTTGTAAACTAGATTGAGATATAAATGTTGAGAAGACATGGGAAATTAGGCAAAATGTTTTTCCTTAGCCCTGTTGTATTTTTTTTCTATTTCCAAAATTTGCAATGTGATAATGGACAAACACCAGTACTCATAGCAGCATGAAAGGAGTATATGCAGGAGAAGATTCACAAGCTTAACCCTTAAAATTAGAAACAGTGAGTTCATGATAAATCTAACAAATAAAGTAATAAAAATAATAACTACCATGATATAGCACTTACCGCTCCAAAAATTGCCCACTAAACAAAGGTTACAATTATATACCAGTTAAATTAATCTGTGAAGCGCCAAGTCTCAAATGCAGCAAATCATTTGACTGACAAGACGGTACTGAAGATAGTGAACAATAAGCCTTTGTTGATTTTCGGCAGTTGTAAGCAGGGCTAGTTTTGAGTTGAACCTAATTCACTCAGAGAAGACCAAGTCTACACGTAACATTATTATGTCTACAGCACAAGTAACCTTTTCCAACAAAGGCAAAGCTCACACAAATCAACTAAACAAACTGAACACTAATGTTAATACCACATAACGAAACAGGCCTACACCGACAACGAGACACTTAGTACTATCATTATATCAAGCAGCTAAATGTTCTCTCTTCACCGTAAGAGATATGAAGCAGTGACAGAACTACAAAGCCACAACTCTAGTTCTCAGTTTCCAGTTCAAAGAACCAGAAACAAAGAAATGATCTCAGAAATGCTAAAAGTTCACATTACACAACACAAAGGCATGAAACACCGAAAAAGAAGAAGCATTTCCCAGCCGTATTATGCCCTGTTTGGATCCCATCCTCAGAGTGATTATGGATAGTGAAATAGAATATGAATTCTAAATTTAAGAAAAAAAAACAGAGGTATTTGGATCTCATTCTCACTGTGATTATTTCCTTTGCATTGCAAGAATCTTCAAATTGCAAGGTTTGGGTAGATATTTGGATTCTAGAGTTTCCTTCTACAATCCAAGTGTTTGGATCTCAATCTATTGTTTTAGGAGATCCAAACAGAGCCTTAGTAATATTTTACCTCAATAATTTCTCAATGAAGTAAAAAGAACAGCAAAATGAAATACACTTCACAATTTGATCACACACATAACTTGTCACAATATTGTGAAGTGCTACATAATTAGTTTAAACCAGAGCAAGACATACCAAACAATCAAGCACATTCGATAAGGTGAAAACAAAGTCAGATTGGGCCTCGCAGCATGGATCCTCAAGATCAGAGTATTAATAGAGAAAAAGGATTCATGGTTCCAATGGAAAAACAGATAAGCTATATATACTAGTTAGCATCATGCACACCTGTTTCATGCCCCCGGACAGCCGTCATGTATCAGCTGCCATTGCTGACCACATCCATAGCAAAACTCATACCCGCACCTGCACGATCGAATCAAACAAGGAGAGTCAAGACAATTGTAATAAAAAAGGTTGACTGAGGTCACGACGACGGTAATTAGATTGGTTAGTTTTCAACATTGTAAACAAGAAGCAATTTTTACCTGCAGGTAATGTGCAGGCAGCCACTTGATTTCTCAACGTAGAACCGGCAGCGTGGGCAACGCTTCCAGTTGCCCTCCCGGGCGGCGTTCACAAGCAGCAGGTCCTCCCGCGCGCGCTCCCCTCACCGAGCCTCGCAAACTCCTCACAGGTCACGCCGGCGTGCCACGGCACTCCGCACCGCGCGCAGAAGAGCCGCCGGCAACCGTGGCACTCGGACTGGGTGACGCACTCCTCGCAGTCATCGTCGGCCACCATCATCTCGGAGCAGTCCGGGAACGGGCAGTAGGTGAGGCGCGCGCCGAGGAACAGCGACTCGCAGAGCTTGGCGCACCAGCGCTCGAAGACCTCGGAGGGAGCGCCGCGGCAGAGCTCCGGATCGAGCGCGGCAGCGCAGGACGCGTCGGGGCACCGCACCACGGCGCCACCGCCGCCGTCCTCGAGGTTGGCGCGGACGTGCCCGGACAGGCACGCGCCGCAAAATGCGTGCGCGCAGGCGGCACCGCCGCGGTGGGCCGGCGCCATGGGCTCCGTGCAGATGCTGCAGGGGTGGTGTTGCTGTGCCTCGTCGGCTCCCGCCATTCTGCCGTGGGCGGTGCACGGAAGGGAAGGTTAGGAAGGGAGGGGGGAGGCGAGAGGTCCCGCGAGCCAGTGCGTCGAACCGGCGGGAATCCCTCCGGCTCACCGGCTTCCTTCGCGAGCAACTTCTTTTGCAGGATCTTCTGCTTTGGGGCTCAGTTGGGATTTTAAGGGGGGCATTTACGTCTTTTCCGGAGGTGTGAGGCTTCATGGGAAGGAGCGAGAAGTGCAAAAGGCTGCTGCATGCGGTCGTGAAAATCTACCCGCTTTTAGGCCATGTTCAGTTCCCTCCAACTTCCATATATTTTTACACTCTCTCCCATCACATCAATTTTTAACACATAAATGAAGCGATAAATATAGGTAAAAAAATAAGTAATTACACGTTTGGTTGTAAATCACGAGGCGAATCTTTTTTTTGGCTAAGACATGATTGAATGATATTTACCACAAACAAACAAAACGTCTTCTGATGTCGAAGTTGCAATTTTTTGCAAACTAAACGCGGCCTTAGTACTTCTCCCTGCCCTTTGGAATCCTCCCAATTTTTTTTTAGATACGGAGTACTAGGCCATGTTTTCCTCCAAATTCCAAGTTTTTACACTCTCTCCATCACATCAATTTTTTTACACATAAATGGAAAGCGGTAAATGTTGGTAAAAAAACTAATTATATAGATAAGTTGTAAATCACGAGGCGAATCTTTTGAGCCTAGTTAGTCCATGATTGACAATATTTCTCGCCACAAACAAACGAAACACGCTTCTGAGTGTCGAAGTTGCAAAAATTTGCGAACTAAACGAGGCAGTATAGTAGAATCTTAGATTAATTTCCATCATACCGGCCATCTTTTACTAGGTAGCGAGGCTCGAATGAATGGAAATCTTAACGGTGTTGACAACAGTCCACTCCCAGCTGGACTGCTCTCGCTCTCGCGAGCGAGTAGTAGCTCTCTGTAGTACTCCCCTGATTCCCGTCCCCAACCTTCCCTTCCATCCGTCGCCGGCCACAACTCCTCCCAGGTCCCAGTCTGCTTCCACCGCCGCCCGTCGCCGGCCCCCTGCCTCCCCGGCGTTCTCATCAGTGGCCAGGGCAGGTGGGCCAGTTGTTCTTCCTTTCCTCCACAGTACTAGTAGCTAGCCAATAAAGGCCTTCATGGCCACCTTCTCTTCCTCTTCCTTTCAAGATGAAGCTATGGGAGCAGCAAATCCATGGCGGTCGCGGAGCGACCGGCGGCGTATTCTGCGCCAGGAGGTGCTGCACGCAGTCAGCAGCAAGCGCGCGGACGTCCCGCTCCCGGCCGACGCGGACCTGGACATCGTTCGGTTCCTCTCGTCTCGCCGCCACGCGGGCATCGTGGCGCTCATCGAAGCCGCCACGGGCCGACGGGTCACGTTAGGGGACCTCTGGCGCGCCGTGGAGAGTGCGGCCATCGCGCTCGCCGCGCCGCCGCTGTCGCTCCGCAAGGGCCAGGTCACGCCTCATCCTCTCCTAGAACTCGGTCCACTCCCACGTCGCCACGCACGCCGCCATATCCCTCGACGCAGTCTTCACCAGCGCCAACCCGCTCAACACGCCCGCCGAGATCGCCAAACAGGTCGCCGACGCGCGCCCCGCTAGTCGTCGATCCATGCGGAGGCGACGAGGAGACCGTCGGCTCACCGATAGTTCCTTCATCCGGGAGATTTTTTCGTGGAGCACCACGTGGTGGGTCCCTCACACAGTGACGTGGGGCCTGCACTTGCTTCGTGTCCTGCATGCTGTGCTCCATGTTTTCTTCCTCTCCCAGATGAGGACACGTGCCCTCTGTGATGCCAGCACACCCCATGGAGACATGTGCCTTTGAAGATAGAAGCTTCCCGTTCCAGCTGTATCTTTTCTTTCTTCTTTTTATTAGCGTCGTTTTCTTTTTTGTTTTCTCTCCACGACAGCCTACGGTGCTAGCGCTCCCATCTGTAGAATGGTGGCCCTTCTCCTGGTGCTCGTTCGAAAGTACCTCCCCCCTGGGACCCCGGTTCGAGCCGCATCTTCAACCTCCGGCGACAACTCCAACCATATCAATCGGTCGTCGGTGTGCTCTTTTCTTCGTCGACTCGACCAGCCCAACTTCAACCGATGCTTTGCACGGTCCATCCGCCCAGGTGCATGCGTCCTCGACGCCCCTGCGACCCCACGCTGGCGCCTTCTTCGTCATCCTTGTCGCCATGGACAGTGATGCCGTTTTCTGCAGATCCTGGACCTCAATGTAACATGGTCTCCTTTCGAGGACCCTATTGTAAACCGGACTGTTGTGTTTTTATAATATAAATACGTTTGTTGTCAAAAAAACGGCGTTGGAATATTTTCCAGAGAATAACTCACCCTGTGCACCATGTACCGACAACCGAGAACCAAACCGAAATTACCAAAAATCGAATAAAAAAAATACTAAAATCGAAAAATCAGTTCATGTTCGGTTCCTGGTTCTTATGAACCTAATTTCTTGACAGAAATTCGCATTTTATTGAATTTATCGAAGAGAAACCGGTAACGAATTTGTTTAGTGAGGCAGCAGCCCACGTAATGCAAGACCCATCATCCTATAACCCTAGCCAGCGCCCTAAGCGGCATCTGTGGACGCGTTCACCCTCGGCCTCACCCACTCGTCACCCCACACCCCGCACGCACCGCCCCTCCCCGCGGCCTCAATCCGTCTCCGTGAGTCGCACGCAGGCACGCCTAGGCGCCCTCGCCGCCGCCCGCCCTTGCCGCTACGCTTATCGCCCCTCACGCCGCGCCATCACTCCTCGTGCTCGCGGTTGCGTTGTCAGTCGCCTCATCGACACGGCACAAGCACGACCCCACCGCCGGCCCCCACATGACAGCGATGTCGTTGTTGCCCATTCAAAGCTCGCGCCGAGGAGCGAGCGGCGGGGCGTGCACCGGTGAGGAGGCAAAGCCGTGAAAGGCCACTTCCATTTCGCCTTTGATCTTTTTGTTCGGTTCTTTCGGTAAATACCGGAACTGAACCGAAAGAACCAATACCGAATTTGCTCGGTACCGAGTATTTCGAGGAACCGATCGTTACCGAGTTCTTTAGGAACCGATTAGCATGGGTACAGATGAACCAAACCGATCGGTTCGGTATCACCGAAAGCCAGGGTTGAGTATGAACAATGAGAAATCCCATGGGATATCATTCTTTATGCTAATCCTATGTAGAATTTTTGCTGGCATGGGGGAAAGAGATACAGATGCAACTAACGACTTTTCCTTTTTTTTATGCATAAATTAAAGAATTATGACTTACTACGAAACAAACTGTGTAGTTGTTATCTATTAAGTCATCTTAACATTATGTGACACTATCTGAGATCAAGGATGAAACAACACCAACGTATTTCTGCCCTTAGTTCAATTTAAAGCCGTATAATGTTTACAACGATGGCTTCATTAGCAACCCGAGAGCCGAGGTTCGTCGCTATAACTTTTTAAGCAACAAGATCGTCCTTTGTTGTACCTCTTTTTACAACTCGAAGTTAGTCATTGTTTAAAAGGTTGTGGTATAGTGTGGCTAGTATGACATACTACTCCAGTCCACTTTAGCTTTTCTTTATAGTAATTAGACTGAAATCTCCACTAAGACTAGCCGAAATAAAAGTTCAAGTTTGCTTGGCATTCATTTTCATTAAATTCTCAAAAGCGTGACACAAAACCCAATCATCATCGATTATCATTCATCTCCCAAACTGCAGAAACGATGAAACAAAAGACGAACAGATGACTGCTATTACTGCAACAAATACTTCTAGCACCGCGATGCATCATCAAACATGTAGCTTCCGTAATGTTGAGATGGCACCGAAACGTGCCACCCCGGTTGCGAACTAGATGCTTGGCGGATGTGACCGACGAATGTCACGATGATAATGTCACGATGACGTCACGGTGGCGAATGTGACTAACGAAGTCACAACCAAAAACGCCGAGGAAGTCAAACCCGAATGTAATCGGCGAATGTCACCACCGAAGGTGACAAATCAAAACCGTAATGACGGAATGGCGGAGATGGGGGCCTGATCGCACCGCCTCCTTCCTTCTTTCTCCTCCCCCTCTCCCCCTTTTATAGGGAAGGTGGGAGGGGCTGCTTTCTTTATTATCCAAAATATGACCAGTATTTACAAGAATGTCATCATGGGCTACAAAATGGGCCTAATCCTCATATGTTCTACTCAAGCTACCTAATTGGGCCTATTACACAACTAGGGGGTTACCAACATGTTGCATGCCCCCAACAGTAGCCCTCGGCTATTCGGATATGAACCTTCGTTCAAAACCGAATAGCCGATTATAATAGGTGTGGCGGCCCCAATTGCGGCTTGGATGCCGATACCCACTCTTTGACTGCATGGGATGGCTTCGGGGATTGTAGTGGCGCCTCGGCTATTCGGATATGATCCTTCGTTCAAAACCGAATAGCTGATTACAATGAGGTGTGGCGGCCCCAATTGCAGCTTGGATGCCGATACCCACTCTTTTGACCGTACGGGATGGCCGGGATTGCCTCGTCTCTTGATAGTCTTCGGCTCTTTATGGCTAGTCTTCGAGGGGTCCTTTTGCCCGCGCCTCCTAGTCATCCTTGGCGGCTTGCTTCTCACCGAAACGGTTGAGGCATGTGTAGCGCTTGGTCTTTATCAAAATGGTTATGGGGGATCACATTGTGCCTTCGTTGTTCTCCTCCACAGCGCCGAGGCGAGGTTCCTACCATCGGTAGGATTGTTTACACAATGTGCATCGCGCCAACTCCCTTTGGGCGGCGTTTGTGATACTCATCGATGAAGAAATCAAAGATGTCGAGGATGCCTTTTCGGGGCTGAAACATTAATGAAGGTTTCGGAGGCGACGTTAGAGACCTCTTCCCAAAGGATTAGCCGAACTATTTAACCTTCAAACACCATTTCGAGGCGGGGCGAACATGGGCGAGAACTAGCCCCTCGGCACATTTTTTATTATTTTGGCGACGTTGTTCCTGCGCGCCGATTACCTCCAATTTGTGGAAACAAAGGGCAAATACTGAGGCAAAATGAGCCCCTCGGCACATTCATGTTACTTAGGCGCCGACTCCCCATACTTTTGAGGTGAGGGGTGAATATAGGCAAAAAAGAGCCGAAAAATCGAACCCTCGGCGCATTCATGCTATTTTCGGCGCCAACTCCCCAAACTTTTTGAGGCGAGAGGCAAGTATAGGCAAAAGCGAGCCGAAAAGAGCTACTCGGCGCATTCATGCTATTATTTGGCGCAAACTCCCCAAACTTTTTGAGGCGAGAGCCGAATATAGGTAAAGGCGAGCGAAACGAGCCCCTCGGCGCATTCGTGCTATTATTTTGCGCCAACTCCCCAAACTTTTGAGGCGAGGGGCAAATATAGGTAAAGGCGAGCCAAAAACGAGCCCTCGGCGCATTCATGCTATTTCGGCGCCAATTGCCCCAGACTTTTGAGGCGAGAGGCAAGTATAGGCGAGCCCCTCGACACCTTTATGTTATTTCGGGCGCCAACTCCCCCAAACCTTTGAGACGAGGGGCGAGTATAGGCGCGCATTCGCCACCTTCGTTTTGGCTTATTGGCCTTTTTAGTTTCGCACTTCAGCCACTTGTTTGCTGATTTCTTCTCGCAAACTTTTTTCTGGATACGTTTTTGGCCGAATATACAAGGTGCTACTTCATCGCACTTTGTTTTTACGGCCGTTATCCGGCACGCTATTTTTTTTAATACCGAACGACAAAACTTGTAAGCCCTTTGGCCTTTAATTTGAATCCGAAAGGCGAAGCTTTGGTTAATATTTTGAAAACGCCGTCGCCCCGACTTTTTAGCGAAGGGTGATTCGGAAAGACTTTAAGCACTTCGCCTTGAATTGAAACCAAATGCAATACTTTCGGTTCTATGTATCCATTTATTTTGATATAGGTGGTGTGATCCTTTGTTAGGGCAGCCAATATACCCAGCCATATTTGGCGAGGTTGTACTTTAAATCCAAATAACGAAACTGCATGCATTTGGTTTTAAATAGCCCGTCCCTTTATTCGCAGAATAATCGCATGCTCGAGCCAAAATTTCGGATGCCGAAACCAACGAGAGCCTTTCGCGGGTGGCTAGGGCCATGCACGAAGAAGCTTTGTATCGGGCAAGGGGCGACAACAAAGCTGAGAAAGCACATGATGAAAAGAGACATTGTTTTGGTCTTCAACCAAGCCGAGCATCCTTCCGCCTTAACGCCGGATGAGCTTCGGCGCACCGAGCGAATACCTCTTCGCATGGGCTATATATATGCCTGTTTTTAGTTTCAGCAGACTTTGGCCGCTGTTTGTGATCTCTTCGCATACTTTTTTCGGATCACGGCTTTGACCGAATATACGAGGTGCTACTTCTCGCACTTTGTTTTTGTTTATTATCCGAGGGAAACCAATATACCCAGCCGTTTTTGGCGGTTGTATGGGTGCTCTTCGCATGCCCCTCAACTTCCCGGCCGACCGAGCGTCTATCCTTTTGCGGCCAAATGATTGCTTGCAACCCGCGGATAAGTCCACCGAATATAGAGGGGATACAAAGGGTCGCCTTTTATTAAAAGACCTTAGGCCTCTGAGATGTTTTTCTTGACCTTTCGGCCTTAGTTTATAGCCGAAAGGACATGTTTTGACAAGAGATTAGAAAATCTTCGTTAACCTGGTCGACCTTAGTTTTTGACCGAAGGGCGTGTTTTTTATCATCAAGGACGTTTCAGCTTGTTCGGCTTGAAACCATTTGTGCGCCATTTTTGGTCGGGCGCTTTTGGGGAAAGCTAAATGCAAAAAAAGGATATGAAAATTACATTCTGGCCTGATGAGGAACCTCAACAAGGGTTTTAAGCGACCCCGAAATAGGGTGAAAACCAGAGCATGCATGCATTTCTCGAATAGGGTGACTTTTCGCATGATTTAGGCCATTGTTTGCTTCGCTTCTTTCAAATGCTTGGAAAGTCAAAGTCTTGAGCCCTTGGGCTTTTGCTTGCTTCGCCCGCTTTTGGTGGGTCAAGTCTTGTGCCCTTAGGATTTTTTGTTTGTTTAGGTTCACCCTCACATTTTGGAGGTGAAGTGTTGAGCCTTTAGGCTTTCCTATTCAGCTTTGCCCTCACCTTTTGTAGGATCGAGTCTTGCCCTAGGGCTTTCGTTTGCCGCCCCCATTTGCGGGTGGCTTGAAGTCTTAAGCCTCTCGGCTTTTGTTTTTAGTCTCACACCTTTTTTGGAGGATCAAGTCTTAAGCCTCTCTCGGCTTTTGTTTGCTTCGGCCCCATTTCCGGGTGGCTGAAGTCTTAAGCCTCGGCTTTTGTTTTTAGCTTCGTCCTCACTTTTTGAGGATCGAAGTCTTAAGCCTCTCTGGCTTTTTTTGTTTACGCCCCATTTCGGGTGGCTCAAGTCTTAAGGCGTTTATGCATACAATGAAGACAAGCCCGAATGGTACACGTAATAAATAAAATATTTTTTGCTATGAGTAGAATTTTTTGGTTGCAAAAATTCTTTTTTTACGTCGTTTACAAGTATTCAGGAGGTCTGTCCTCTTGAATACATCTCCTGCAGTTTCAAAAGAAACCTCCCCATTTCAGTATATTAGGTACCTTTTTGATTGAAAAAAACGCTTTCATAATACATATATTTCGAATATATGTATGGCCGAAAAGATATGGGGAAAGGATAAAACTCCCTTCGCTTGTTTGCTCAGTTAGGTTTGTTCGTCGGCCGGTGGCTTGGTTCAGACTTGTGCTGCCCCCAGCTTGCCGAAGAGGTGGATTTCGGGAGTCAAGAGAGCCTGGCCACTCCTCTTGCTTGCTATCTGCCTGTGTAAAGAAAGAACAGGCGTGGCTTGCTGTCAGAGTAGAGAACAAACAAGCATATAGCTGTAAATTAAGGTGAAGGCATCTTTGGAACCCCGTATAATGTGATATCTTTCATTTCATGATGGTAAATTCGGAGGACTGGCTGCTTCGGTCGTCTGATGTATTTCGCTTGTTTGCTCAGCGAAATGAGCGTGACCGTCATGCTTTGCTGACGAAAAGGGTCCGGATGCTAGTTTTCTCATATATAAGGTTCATGGTTGCTCGTGGTTCCTTCGTGAAGCAGACTTGCACTGCTCCATGCAGCCTTTACAGCATTCCGGATGCTGGTGGACTTGCTCAGTCGGTGACTCGGTGGCAAGCAGACTTGCACTGCTCCATGCAGCCTTTGCCGCCTCCATCGGGAATGCTTCGTGTGCAAGAGAGTTTGTTCGGATGGACACGCCCTCCGAAGCTGAGCATTCGGTGGGCCTGTGCTAGGATGCGAACTGCGTTGCCAAAAGCTGAGCCTGTGAACCAGCCGAAAAACACGTGGAGCATTCGCTATATTTATCTACATGCCAACAGGGGACACGTGTGATGTTTATATGCCGAAACAAAAGAATATTTTGTTACTTCACGTATAAGGATAATGAAGGAAAACCCTCCTAAACAGTTATTTAGGATATATTTACATCTAAAGAAATATAACAGATTGCCGAATACCTTATATAGCACACAGGGCAACTTTTTAATCAAGAAGCGAATATACGGTGCAGGTTTAGAGGGGATTGCATGCAAGCAAGAGATTAGATCTATAGTTTCCGCAAATCTTGTAAAATGACGAGACAAATTCTAGAAATGGTAATTGAGAT